>JARHVA010002501.1:2200000-2519605 GCA_037957365.1 Torreya grandis
TATGAATAAAATACTAGCCTTGGATGGTTGAAAATGTGTAGATAAAGAGATACCAAAATAAGGTAGATGGCCTTTAAAAATCACTTGATAATGTTGCCAATCAAGTATTCTTCAAAGTGGTAGGGTGTTGGTAATGTCTATATGCAAGTTTGAGACTGGTTTGGACATAATTTTATGATCGAAATGTCTTCCTTCCTTTCACATTAGTTCCTCTTGAGAAATGAAAGTTTGCTGAGTATTTATGGATCGATGTCGATCCTAACCAATCGATGTTGATCATGAAGCATTGACATCAATCCACCAAATTTGGTAAGAGATATCTAAGGTTGTTTTTAACCACATGTCAAACTTAATGAATATATCAATAATTTATTTACATAGATTTTAAATGAGGGTAGGTTGTTAGGAGGGTTGGGTAATTTGTTTTTATTTGATTTTTATGGATTTTATGGTTAAGGGTGGTAAATAGTAATTAACAAAATTAATTACCATGGGTAAATAGGGGTTAATTATTATTTAAATTCAATTCAATCAACCTATGTGGTAAAGGTAAATAGGAAAGTAAAATCTAATTATTGAAAATACTAACCCATGGGGGCAGCTATGTTAGAAATAACATAAATATGATGACCCATAAGTTAATACATAAGGGTGTATAAAACAAGAATATCAAGAAAAATAGAAAATAAATCAGAATGATTTTATAGTTACATTACATGATTGCACTAATATCTCTCCTAATTCTACTGATGATGATTATAGTTTCACTTCTACTACATATGATTTCACTAATTATGTCTATAATCTCATTGAAGACATGTTCAATTCCATTGTTGCTAAAAACAAACACAAGAAAATAAATAGAAAAGGATTTTGTGATTAGGTTAATCTTTTCTTATTAAAAAATTAATTGTTTTGATGTGGTATAAGATGAAAAATAGAGAAAAACAAGAAAATAAGAGTCAAGAAACAAAAAAAATATGAGGTTGTTTACAAAAGCATATCGACACAAGGAACTCTAGAGAAGAGAAAAATAGATAATTGCAAAATTAAAAAATCTCAATAATAATTTAATAGCTAGGTTAAATTATTTCACCACTGAGTGTTAGATCTTTTTTTCTAGATAAAAATAACATAGAATAAAAAAATAGAAACTTTAACAATTAGATTTGACTATTTTATTGTTGATCACTACAATTTCACTATTACTACCTACAATTTTGGTAATAATGTCTTTGATTTCATATTTTTATATAAATAGATAAAATAAAAAATTGAAAAGATCAAATAGAGCAAGAATAAAATATAAAATTGTTATAAGTGACAAGACTATTAAAAGACACAAACAAAAAAATAATGATTTCAATGTTCTCCTCAACAATTTTGTTGATGAAGTTTACAAATTCATTTTTACATAGACAATATGTGAAACAAGTTTGAAAACATTAAAAGAAATACATGTAGATATAAATATAAACTTCTAATATAAAATTTAAATGTAATTTCACAAGAAAAATAATAAAAATGAACTAAATTGAGCTCCTAAATGCACCTATGATACTTGTGATATACAAAGATGAGGTAAAGTCTCACTAGGTGTGCCAAAATATATGAAAGGAGTATATAATGTAACTAAAATAAGAAACAAAATTCAAAATGAAATATGATCTAAACTCAACCAAGCTAAAGATAAACTACAAATGTAAGGAAAGTAAAACACAAACATATATTACCTTGAAGTTCTATGAGCTTCATCCATTACAATTCGAATTGGTTTGCTCTCTAAATGTTTTTGCTCAATATTATCAAATGTAATGTAAATTAGGTATATTTTTAGTATGAAAATGATCTTTGGATGGCTTATATTCACTTGATATTCTCTTTAGAATTTGATAATACTTGATTATCACAAGTAAGGATTGTTGAAAGTGATGGTTTGCATGTTTATTTATAGTTTTTTGGGAGGTAAATCAAATGGTGGAGGAATATTTGAATAGTTATAGTTATACAAATATTAAATAGTGGATAATTAGTCCTCATCCATGAGGATGATGATAAATTCCATAGGTTGAGTGGAAAGGGGAATTAGTTGAGTGAGTCATCAATAAACGGTCAAATTGGTTGACAAGTTTCAAGGTGACTCACAATGTGGTTGCAAAGTTGAGAAAGTGGTTAGATGAGTCAAGGCATGGTTGAGACAATCATGGAGGATGTCTAGGTGAGTTGTAAATATGTATTTATTAATTAAATTTGATAAAAGGTGTGCATAACTAACTAATCAAAAATTATTCAAATATTGGAAGCAAATGATATTAGTTTGAATTCAAATTTGGGGAAGAATAAGAGTTAGTGTGTCAAAGTGAATTTTGACACTAAATGGTGTAATTTAGGTGTATACACTGGGAAAAAAAATTATGTGTCTACATCAAAAATAATTTAAACCAAGAAGCAGATTATAAGGTAAATTGAGATCAAACACATGGGCTAATTTTTCCTATAAGACATGCCCCAACATTAAGGGAAGATAAATTGTACCCATAAACTGTTATTCATTATTAAAATATGCCTTGATTATAATTATATTGGATTCTAATTCTATTTTTTAATATCCTAAATGTTTGATTAACCTTAATGCACATAAATATAAAGTCGATCCATTATCTATAAACACCTTCTTTACCTTATGTCTAGAGATAATGACTTGGATATACAATGCTAGGATATGAACAAATCCCAAAGGGGATAATTTATAATGGTCAAATTTGACTTTATTGTTGTGGATATATTTACAACTAATGATTGAAATCTAGATGGATTGATGTCTTGTGGTATAGTAGATTCTTGGAGGACTTTATACAAAATTTATTTATATACAAGTAAATTCTTGAGAAGTTATAAGATGGAAACTTTTGACCACTTTTTGACCCCTAGGTCAAAAATTTCAACCCATAGAGCCTTAAACTTTTTGATAAGTATTTCCAAGATTACAAATGGTCACCTTGGTCTTAGAATGGTCTTGAAGTGGTTAGTTAAATCCTTGTTTATCATTATTTTAGGTTTTGATCTCTTCCTGCACTTGTATAGTCTTCAAAGGTTATTAATGAGAAATTTTTGGTTGTGCATGTGTTTTAAGAGTCATGACATTGTGGTGAGTCACCATATAATTTTTAGTCATACCCTTGAGGTCATCTAAGCATGCATTAGTCTTCCACCATATTTTTCAATGCACCCTGAGGTCTATTAAGTCACTTCTTAAGCCAAATATTGAAGAATTGTATATAATTCTGTAAAGTACATGAACTTTAAGATATTTTATAGAATTAATGGTGTTATGAGGTAGTCAAATAATGGTCAAAGTTAGATAAATTTATAGTCCAATGTCTAAAGATAGAGAATCATATAAAAGAAATTTGTTTTCAATAACTTGTATAGACATAAGGGTCCACCTTCAAGTAAAAATGCATACAAGAGTGAATTTTAAACTTCCTCAAATAATTCACATGGAAAATAATCTTTAACATGTGTAAATAGGTCAACACATACATAAAACCAATCATAAGCTCAGTCGAGCTCTTCACAATCTCAAATTTTCTAAGTGTAAATTATAGTGCAAAACAAATGTTCTCTTGCTCAGTGTGACTCTAACCTTATGCATGGGTTACAATGGTTTTTATTTATGGTTAATGGGTCTTCAAACTCCAATAATATATCATTTTATATATATATATATATTAGTTTAGGTCTATAACCTATATGAATAATTGTTAAGACTGTAGAACACTCCCATATGGCATAGTAGAAACACAAGGAACACTTTCTTGAGCTCAAAAATATTGGAAAAACTACATGGAATACTAATAACCTAAGGATATTTGAATAAACTTTTTCAATTGAACTTTGTGGTATTGGTTCTAGAGTTAGGCCGTAGGGTTTATGAACAATCATTAATAACTTGAGCCACTCTAAACCCTCCTAAAATCCCAATAGGAACCTAAAGAGAGATTGAATTCATTAGTGCCTAAAATTAGTTCTAGTTATCTTTAAACCACCTAAAAATCATTCCTCACTCTAGTAAGGTTCCCACCATGAGGATATTTTATACTTGCATCTATACCAATGCAATAAATGATGTCTTTGTAAGGATTTGGGCTTAAAATGGGGTGTCTAAACTCATGTAAAAATGTAAAAAAATGAGGAGGATGGATTGAAATGTATTATATTCACTTAGGTTGAAAAATCCATACACCTAACCCTAACCTACAAGTTTGATTGTTTAAGGTATTATGAAGAATGCTTATGAAAGATTAGGTTTTTAGCTTAGTCCATTTCTTGGTTCACCTATCTACACAAGGTTTTATAAGTCAAAATTTGACATGTAACATGTTTAAGGAGTCCTAAAATTTAATCAAACACTTATTTATGGTTTCATATGTGTGGGGGATGTCTGGAGAAAAATATCATTTTGTAGGCCTAGAGACATAATTGAGGACTAACTAGAGAGAGAAAATAGGTGAATAAGTGTAATTTAATTTTATGGATGGTCATGAAGTGTGGAATATATGTATAATCACATATCAAGTACTCAAAACAATGCCTAGTTCCCCAAGATCATCTGTAGATTCTTATACACAGAAATTTATGTGTTTGTAGGGATACAAGGAATTGAGGACAAATGTGAACTTGGGTACAAGAAAAAATATTTTATAATACTTGAGGTATCTATTAACACTCCAATATTCACCCTTAAAATAAGATTGTTTAATTTTCTTCAAGCTTGGGGTATGATTGGATTGGACCAAAGGTTGTGGGTGGCCTATAGGATGACAAAACATATAGGTTATGGGGCTAGCTCCCCTAGTGCATTTTTTATGGCTCAAAATCACTAATACATATTGATTTGGGGTGAAAATGGATATAAGGAATGCATAAAATAAACCTAATCTAAGAGTGGTGATGTACCAATATGATTATTAACTCTATTTTCCTTAAACAACACTAATGAACTAACCAAACAACTAAACTACTAACTCCAAGAGCTCCTATGTAATAGTGTTTCACATGGAGGATGTGTTAGGTTGATAAAGAAGTATGGACATAAAAGTGAGGTTAGATATTAGACACTTACCAGTCAGATTCCACTTCAAACTCAATCACCAACACCTTTTGCACATCATGTGACCTTCATAGAATACTTACTAGCATCCAGGTGAGGTAAGGAGATATAATGGGAGATAAACCTACCAAATATTCATATAAACAATAAAATAACACACTATATACAAACATAAAGGAGATGCAACAATTCATTTATTAGTTTAAGAGGTTGACAAAGTAAAAATCTATGTAGAGTTTCCTCATATCGAGGTGAGGGATGTCTACGATGGCCTAAGAGGGTCAATATATAGAAAAATGAGAAGATAAAGAGAGGTAAATTAGAGTTTAGGTGTATAAAATATTTCAAAATTACCATAGTCCACTTAGATAATAGTTAAATATCCATAACAATCCTCATATGTCTCTTCATGCATTGGTTGTCTTCAATGGGCCCTTTTGGCATTGAGGTGGAGTGGTGGAGGTTTGGTTATATTTGGTTGGCCTCTTTAAAATCATGTGAATGTCAAAATATTATCAATCACCCTCTCATAATTATATTCAAAATAAATTAAAGAGATTTAATTAGTCCACCATGAGTTATCAAGTAGCCCACCCTTCTCCTTGCATGTTGACTAGGCTAAGAAATTGCACTTTCCTTATTAATGACCATGGAGAAGTGGCCTAATAAAACTTAATAATATGTTTCAAGTTTTAATTACCCTACATAACTCCTCAAATATTACTCTTGGTGAACATCCATCTCTTCTTATTGATCAAGTAGGCTCACTTAGACAATTAGGCATAATGGCTTAGTGTCATGTGTTTGGGTGACCATAGAACCTGATTAGGACCTTAAGGACTAGTAATTGATCATGTTTCAAGACCCTAAATCCATACCACACCATGATTTAGTCCTTTATAATCATTATATACATATAACTCTACCCAACTAGGTTATTAGGTCACCTTCTACTATCACATGCAAACTAGTTCTTTTGTTCAAAATTGTATAATCCTTTTTAGGGAATTTTATGAGTGATTTATGATTTTATAGTGTAAAATATGCCCTAAAATACCTTCCATAATTATTTTTAACTCTCCATTTAAGTTTTATACCCTATTATGTGCTCAAATCCTTTAAAAAATATTATTTTTGACTAGTCCATATAATAGTCTGTACAATCCATTACCATAGTTGAGGTCCCCTCTAAGATAACTATGTGATCCAAATTTTTACAAGACATTTCAGATTTTTTTAATTGTAAATACATCAATATTTCTCTATTTGGGTCTATCTTACAGTTTAAGGAGAGTTTTGGAGGTCCACCATCTTAACTATGGCTCATAGAGTAAGAAAATCCAAACTAAAATGTATTTATACGAACATATATCCCATAGGCCGCATCAAATATCTTAAAAATATTTGGGTCCCATGTATCTTATATAGAGTGATATGAGCAAAAGATGGTGTACTTTGAGCTCCTTATGAAAGAATTTTTGTATGTTACAATTTTAACATGTGTTCATATAGTTGGAACCTTGAATCCCACTCTCTCCATCATGGATATTGAGTTCATAGGGGTTCCTAACTTCCCATAAGATCATTGGCCTTGAGTCCCTCTACCATGTAAGATATGAATGTTTGAATGGACAACTCAAGGTAACTGCTTAGGACTATGGAGCTGGAGAGGGGTCTTAAGACCAAATTTGACATTTTATTACTTTCTTATACCTAAAAAAATATCCATAGGACCTATAAAATCCCTCCACATCTTCTCTTTATGTTAATTTTTCTTGGGAGGATCTGAGTCAATCACAAGGTGGAGGTGGGGTCTTGAGGCCTTAAAAATGGTTTTAGGCCTAATAGGCCTAGTCTGAGTTTTAGGGCTTTGAACCATTATTTAATGAATTTTTTATATCAATACCACCAAATAATATATATTCCTCTATTTCCATCCTTATGCAATGTCTTCAACTACTCTGATCACCATTTCAACCTCTCTCCCATGGTCTACTTTAAGTATCACTACTGCCAATCCTAAGTGTTGGTGATCTAAGCAATCTCTATCAATCCTTCAACAATAGTGATAGAGTTGGGATATTTTTTATCATGTTCCTAGTACTTGATAAAACCCATTACAATAATACGTCCTTCAATATCATGGTCTACATATTCTTATATGTTGGCTAGGGTTTATGAGGAGTTAGGCTTGTGAAGTCCTAAGGGATTATTTTGGTACCTTCCTAACTCAGCACTAGACTCTTATCATACTAAAAAAATCTATAATGCATTCTAAATCCTTTCTTAGGTGCCTTCAACTCTTATATAACCTTAAAAATTGTATATGCCTTCAAATCTAGTATAGACTTATGTGTACCAGTTTAGGCTTATTAGGTCTAATCAGGTCATTAAGATCCTTTGGTCTATTTTATAGGGTCAAAATATTAATTTTAAAATGGTGGCCTTCATAAGATAAGATATAGGCTCTCTTTTTTATTTGTACCCCATTCCTATGTAGGGTTCCTTACTTTATCTCCCTCATATGACCTTGCTTTCTTGGTTGTTGATTATCAACTAGATCTATTTAGTCTATCATGACTCTTTCACATCTTAAGGATAAAATCACCTAATAAAATTGAGAGTTTTAAAATAATAGGTTCTAGGTTATTTGTTTCCACTCAAACACCCCAATTCTATATATGGTTCAACATAATTATACTCTCTTACTCAAGTTCTACCTATAAGTTCCAAGTAAGGGTTGCCTGGACTATGTAGTGGCATTGGAGAGGTGATATAGTGGTTCAATATTCCTTGATATATTAACATGTTGATGATCCCTCAATTACCTTTCCTACTCTCAAAATAAGGTTTCTTGCTCAACCTTCCTTCCCTTAATACTCAAGCATATAGGTTAAGTTTGTGAAAGGAATGGACTTTCCTCTTCATGATAATTTTATCCTTATCCATAAATAATGATAATTCATCCTATGGGGTTCCTCAATATAATTTTACTATTATTACCTTGAAGACACCCTGAAAAGGATTGATGTACCTATGTTACTTTCATAGTGAGGCTTGTAGGTGTCTATTATAGGTCTCATAACTATGGGTGAAATATTAAGAGGTGACTTGATGTTTCCTTATTACCTTGGATGATGTTAATAGTATGATTACCAATTTTTACTCTTTATAACCCTATAATACATTCTTAACCTCATCAAACATTAGTGTTTCACCTACCCTACAATCACATACTTGTGTGCACTGAATGGACTTTGATTGAGCTTGTCTCCTTAATTGGGTTGATAGTGTTGACTCCTATTTAGAACCTAATTCCTTAACCTTAATAATTATCCCTATTTCCTTATGAATCTCTTAGAGGTTCCTTAATTTCCTTAAGATCCTAAAATGCTTCACTACATCCTCATTCCAATAGTCCTTCATTTGAGTGGTCTACCTAAGGCTATTAGAGTTTGGACTATGAGGGGTTTATCCCTATAAAGCTAAAGATGAGAATGGAATTAAGTATATATTAGTGATGGGATTGAGTAAACATCATATAATATGACTAAAATATGGAGTGCATGTATTTCTTTAAAACATTCTAATGACTCATATAGCTACCATGTTTCCACATTGCAAAGGAGATAATAACACACACATGACAATCACATTAGGGATAGGACCCTAGAGGGATTATTTGATCTAATAAATTAGTTAAGTGCTTGAAGAAAATAAATAAGATCTTAAGTGGGCTCCAAGTAACTCACCACCTAATTCAAAACCATGACACACTTCCATTTCATACACTGTAAACTCTGCAAACTGTCTTCAACCTGTAAATGTAGTCTTAGAGGTTTCCTTGATTTCTAGGTTTAAATGTGTGAATTAAGATTGGAATATATAATTTAATGAATTTTAAGACCTATATGACACATTTAAAATCATTTGTTTCATTAGTTAGTCAAAAATTACATTGAAACTATTTCATTCTTCACCCCTACCTAGATGGAGATGAAATTTTGACTACTTAACTTCGTAGTGTTTGTTCATAGAGTATAGGCCATGAATTTATACACTAATATCAATAATGGGAATGTTAATATACCCCATTCCTTTTACCAAATTATTATATCATTTTATCTCTCATGTACAGACTGATAAAAAAACTAAAAGCTTTCCTAGATTGCCAAGGAAGATGATTGAAGGAAGAGGTCAGTTTTGGGTCTATTTTACATCCTTTGGACATAAAAATTCTATGAGACACATTTCATGAGCTCTAATTAAATTTATGATCTACCCTTTTATGGAACTAACTATATAGATCCATACAACATGTGAAAACACCTGCAAACACCATCTTTTCTATATTTTCTTCATGATTTAGGTCTTGAAACACCATTGGAGTGAAGTAGGATGGAAAGTAGAAGTTAAATTACATTTATAAATATATGGTATGCTAGGGGAGTTGAATAAATTCATATTTCCCTTGTTTATGGCCTATTTGATGAAAAAAAGGTGGCTTTGGATCCACAATGGACTCTTTATGATAGAAACCACCTATTCATGAATATAGGATGAAAACGGGAACCTTATAAATAATGAGACACCTAAAATGTACCTTTCCCAAAGGTTTTACAATGTAATTTGGCTTATATATCATGTTTGGAGGATTATTTGATTGTTTAGAGGGTGAACCAAGGTTTTAACTAGGCTTGGATAAGTATACCATGAATAGTGACCTTGAACACATAATTTCACCTCATGTCATGACCTCAAATCAGGCTTGGACACCTTGATATCATGATAATAAGGATCATATCATAAGAAGTGGATTAAATAAGGCCTAAAAACTTGAGAATTATAAATCTCAAACTTGTCAAAAATACCTTAACCTTTGATAAAAGACCTTAATTTTATCAAATAGTTCTTAGACCACCTCTAGACTTCACAAGATAGTTTGACACTCTATTACTCACTCAAGGACCATCATGAGGACCTATTACATCAGCTAAGGACCCAAGATAGACATGATATATGAGGATATCTATAATTAATGACTAGTATAAACATGAAACATTTATTAATGTCAAAATGGCTTTCAGGAAGAATTTAGGAGATCATGACAAGTTCTAGACATGATGAACAAACTTACAAGGGTTATAATTAAAATGTTTTATTTTATAGGTTGACATTTGTCCTAGGAGGCCAAAATGTCAATAGCTTCCATAGGATTTGATTTAGGTTTGATAAGATATAGAGATTCCTTTCATGAGGATAGGTTGCATTTATGAAGATGAAATCATGTTTTGAATCTTTTGAGCAAGAAGAGGCATAGTCTAACTAATGGGTTTCAAAACATCTAAGGAGTTATGTGATGATCACCACTAAAATATTACTCTAAGGTAACTTTAAAATGTATGTTATGTGTCAAAGAGGAATTTTGAAGGTAGTTATTAGTGAGTTAATGACCAAAAAATCCACTTTTCACAGGCCATGATTGGCTATTTTTGTTAGGATTGTGGATCTAAAAGCTTCACTGATGCAAACAGGAGAGGAGGTTGCTGAAGGTTGCTGAGTTGCAGAAGAAGTTGGGGTCGGTCTGATCAGCCGACGTCGGTGGTATAGCATAGAGAAGCAACCGACGTCGGTCATATATCGGCCGACGTCGGTCACCTCCAAGCGGACAGGGACCGGCGTCGGTCGCCTGTGTGGTTCGACTGCGAGCTATTTACGGGCAGTTAGCTAACAAACCAAGAGTTTGCATGATGAGCGCTAATTTTAGACTCATAGCTGCGGATCTAATTATTGTAATTACGTCGCTAGCCACGCTTTACAAGTTGCTAAGGATTTTTGGCCCTTTTCACAATGGGGCTTAGATCTAATCAGCGAGATTAACCCTCATTCATCTCTCTGACATCAATCTATTATCACCACAACCGAATAATTCACTAAATGGGTGGAAGCTATTCCCCTCATCTCCACTAAAGCTAACAAAATTGTCAACTTCATCAACCACCACATCATCTGTCATTTAGGTGTACCTCACAAAATCACCACTGATAATGGCAAATCTTTCGAAAACAAAATTGTCCAAAAACTTTGTGACTCTTTTAGCATCAAACTCAGCTTCTCACCTTAATACCCACAATCCAATGGACAAGTAGAGGCTTCTAACAAAATCTTAACCAAAATCCTAATGAAGGTGGTCAACAACACTAGAAGGGATTGGCACATTCACATTCCCTTCGCTTTGTGGGCCTACTGCACTAGCATTCAAACCCCTACAGGTGCTACACCTTTCTCTCTAGTGTATGGAACTAAGGCTGTCTTGCCTCTTGAAGTAAAAATACCTTCTCTACACATCTCTTTGCATGACATACTTTCTAACGATGACTTTCATCAAGATCAATTAGCTCAACTTGAGTTACTTGACAAATGTCATCTTGTCGCTCTTAATCATCTTCATATCTACCAAAATCTCATCAAACGTGCCTATAAAAAAAATCTAAAAGAGTGAGATTTCAAAATCAGGGATCTCATCCTTAAATAAAACCAACACGTGACCAATATGGAAAGAAGTAAACGAGGCAAGTTTTCTCTTAATTGGCTTCAACCTTATATTATAATGCACAAGTATGGATCAGGGACTTATTGTCTGTCTTCTCTTAAAGGTTGGCAAGAACCTGAGCCCCTTAATGCCTTGAATTTGTGACCATTCTACTGTTAATCAAGTACTCATTCACTTGATACTTAACTTGAGCTCATCTCTTGAGCAACCCCTGTCATCCTCATTCCTATTCCTTTCAACCCTTTTTCCCCATAAACACTAGTTAATCCTTTTTGCACTCATGTTTTATCCTACTAAAAGGGAAACCCATAAACCTCTATAGTCTAGTCTATGACTAAAACTTCAGTCAACAAAACATATAAAATTGGGATGCCTAACAAAAGGTCATAAACTATAAATGTAGACTGCTCCCTTGAAGGGAAGCTGCATTATTGCTGTAATTAATAGACTGCTCCCTTGAAGGATAGCTATTCAGAGACATTCAACCATACAAAGCAGAATATAGACCACTCCCTTGAAGGATGGCTATGCCCAAATTTTGTTACAAACAACACTCTCTTAGAAGCTTCTCACATCGATCAGCTTCACATATGACCACAAAACAAAACAACATCTCCACGTAGACTTCCCACATTGATCAGTCTACCAAAAAAAATAGAAAACAAAAAAATGAAATTGACTGACAAACTATTATGTCATGGACTTGCCTATAGTCATTCTCAGGGTCACCTATAAAAGGGGCAAAGTTATCCTTGCTAAAAAGGGTTACGCTATCCTCACATCTCACATAATCAAACCTATTACCCCAACATACCCAAGGGATTTTGAGCTCACTTAACATCATGTGATTTGAATACTTCTCTAACACAAACAATGGTCAATGATGTAATGCATGAATGGGGCTTTTGTTTGCACCAACCCTATCTATGCTACCATTATGGTCCTTGTCAATGAAAGAGCAAAACACCTTTCACTTCTTACATACCTTTGTCACATACAACCAAATCATTTTCCAAACCAAAACAAACCAAACCAAAACATTTTCTAACCATTAACATAACCTCATGATTTATTTAATGCAAATATCAATTTGTGTTATGTAAATTATCATAGCCCATTCACACTAGTTTTTATGGAAAACAATACACATGGAAACTAACAATCAACACAATTTATGTCAAGCATATATCATCACCAATACAAAAAGTGCTGCAGCATAAATAAACTCATTTCATTTTTAGCATACATCCATCACCAATACATAAAATTGCTAGGGATGAAAAACCACATAACCTATGTTACAAAATACACCATCACATAATATGGAAAAGGCTGTAACATCATCATACACTCATCATTTCAAGCATGTACCATCAGACATATGGGAAGTGCTAAACCATTAACATGACCAAACCAATTATTGACCTCTTTGACTCTATTTTCCCTTTTGGGGAGAACTACATTGGCCTGAGGCCCTTCAAACAAGGGCTATGTAGGCAGTACTCAGTTGACATGGGGTCTTCTGAGGTTAGCTCAACCATTCCTTCATCCGTCCATCTAATGGACCAACTATCTATACCAACCCAAAATCATGACCAAACAACCAGCCCTGACACTGTAGAAGTCACCTTAGATTTCTCATGGGGCACATTGGAGATCGCATGCATCTCCCCATCCACAATAAACTACACTTGAGATGACTTATATTTCAACGTGACTCGACCAATGACCTTAGAGATCACGACTATCTCCTCAGACCATGACCACTTTTGAGACAACTATGCCTTGGTTGTTTTGATTGCATATGCTACCTAATGAATAGTTAGCAAATTTTCCACGACCCTCACACCTATTAACGGATCACACTCATGTTGATCCCCAATATTTGTGACATTTTTCATGTTTTCTAGGAGCACTTCTTGAGCCCAGGATACTTGGAACACAATGACCAATTGGAGCTACAACTTGGATCAAATAACCCAATCAGCTATAACTAAAAGTTGGGGCCCAGTTACTTTGATTTTAGCACTCCTCGACCTTGCCTATGATAATTTGACCTACCTATCACGTAAAGTGGTACATGCATAATCTCAACTATTGCAGTGTTCACACTCAAGCTTCACCATACCCCTCCACTGCCTATCAAATCGACACTCAATTTTAGGTTCCCTTCTCTCAATTCACACTTTGAGGGGGAGTACCTCATCCCATACTTGGGGCAACCTACACCTTATCCCATACCTGGGGCAACTTACTCCTATTTGGTCTTATAGTTCATCAGAATAACCAACAAGACAAAAAGGGGAAAATGTAGACACCAAAATTGTGTCGACTCCCCTTGGTCCCTTGCACATTTTATTAATTTAAAATAAATTACTTATTTTAAATTAATGACATCACCCTAGACACCTCACCTTGGATACCTCACCCTTAGACCATTTATCACCCTATGACTAAGTCCTCCAAATCATAATTACCTAAGACCTATTCCAACTCTCTCACTAACCCTCACGCCTATTAAACCTGCCTTTTGACCATTCACCAATGGTAACTAAACTTGGCAAATGGAGGAATGGGTAAAAGGCTAAAAATAGCCTTTTTACCTATTCTCTAGCTGCTGATGTTGGTCAACCATCGGCTGACTCTGGTGGGATCACCGACGTCGATTACTTAAAACTAAATTCTAACCTTGGTTGGAGGCTCAAATCTAGATTCTCTTACTCCTTAACTCCTTGCATATCAAAGGCAGGCTTTGGGATGAGGCATGAACATTCTATCATCACTCTCTAGGCTATATAAACTCTATAGAATTCACTCCAGGCATTGGATTAGAAGGTTTTACGAAGTCTCCTACATCAGCCACATCATGGACAAGCATCCTGACACTCTTGGTTCTCCACTAAGCAGAGCTAAGTATTCTTCTATTTCATTTCAGTATTTTAGAAGCATTGGTAATTAATTTCTATTGAATATTCTTGAGTACTATTGATAGACAACCTGACTTTCTTCTCAGAGAGGCTGAAAAGCCTTCTCATTCTTATTCTCTTTCCACCCATGTCCTCTACCTAGGCCCTTTCCTAGACCATATTCACTATCTTACAATCCTACACAAACTATTAAACTCCCACAAACCTCCCAAAGTACTCAGTCAACCATAGACATAACCTGAGACCCGTCTAAGGCCCATTGCCCCTATCGACAACTTTACCAACTGATGTCGGTAGGACTACCGATGTTGACGACTGTGGCAGACTGATTGTAGAGAATAGGTAAGTGTTGTCTTTATTTCTCTTTCTTAGTCTTTCACCATTCCTTTTATACAACACTCTTTTTCATAAATAATGGACTGTCATCCCTCAAGGAAGTTTTTACGATTATGGGACTGAGCATTGCTTGGCAGTCCACCATATATCTATCTAACATTTTCTATGTTTTAGTCTTATTCTTATCTACAGGTGTCTTCCTCCATAGCCAAAGACGAGCTCCTACAATGTTTGGATATAGTGTGCAATTTAATCTAGGTATCCTCTAACCCCTAACCCTTAAACCTTTAGTTTCTTCCTTCTAAATGTAAATAGCAAAAATGAGTAGAAACATTCTATGCTATAGATTTGCTAGTGTTGTGATTGGAAATGTTATTTACTTTTGTCTCATTTTATAGAATCTGAGGTTCTACATAACTGTGTGTGACTTCTGCACCTCTAATGTGATTGAAGGGTTTTATTAAGAAGATTAAACACTATGCCTTTGTTGATAATTCCTATATCTCAGCAAAAGACTCCCCTATTGTGAGCCTCTATTTTTGTTATTCCAGTCATTTACATTGATCATGTACCTATCTTCTCTTAAATGTAATTGAATCATATAATAGTTCCTCTATGCTCAGGTTAGGATTAGGATAACTCTCAGGTGCACCACCATAGTTAGGTTTCAATTCCTACATTTTGCATTTTTGTTTAGTCTCCTATCCCTTTTCCCCAACAACTATAAAATAGAAGAGACCAGCTTCTTTAAAACCTAGAGGTTGTTTCAAGCCACATTGTCCCACAACTTGAAACTTCCCATTGTTGATTGGCTAAGACCTAGTATAATTTTATGCCATCAACAGTAATGAAACTAGTAATAGGGTGTGTAGAAGAATACCTAGTAAAGTGCATGCGTGAATCTAGATGATAATGGGAAATCCTCTTTGGATAGGAAGGAAAAACATGTAGATAAGAAATACACTAGAAAATTGGGGTCATTATGAAATATATGAGTGGAATACCTAACATGATCTAGATCCAATGAGTGTATTGCTTGCTAAGAGGCCATCAATCCACTGTTATAACAATTTAGTTAGAAATGCTGAAGTAAAGATCTACTTGCATAAGATAAACAAAATGCAATACAAAGAAAGTATAATTCTAATTAATATATGAATAATAAAAGTACAAAATATAGTTATTATTTATGCTAAAATGGTTAGGGTCTAGTCCAAAAAATTAGAAAAGGTATTATAATCAAGTAGAAATAGAGAAAGTTAGGTTTGATAGGGGTTACGAGGCTAAAAATAACTTGTTGTATTTTATGCCATAGTGACCATTGGTGGTTAGGTAAACCATAAATAGTTAATTTTTACCATCAATGGTTTAAATTATCATTAGTGGTTGTGTTAACCATTGGTAGTTACCTTTGTAATCTAGAAATGATGAGAAAAGGTGTAAATTGGGTGTTTGGGCAAATAGGGTCTGTTACAAGGCTGAGGAGTGGAAAATAAGATAATGATGGATCTGATAAGGTAAGGAGGTTATAAATAAGATAAATCAATGAAAATAAGTGAAAGACACCTAAAACTTGATGGTGGAAGGCTGAGGAAATTTAGTCATAGTGACAATACTTTGGCTTTTGAAAGTGATTTTTACAACACTTTAGGTCTTCAGTGATGTTGATTTCTTGCTAAAAGGATGATAAATACCTATATGCAAGAGATCTTGGATGAAATATTATGTATTTTCCCTAAGTTCACTTCCTCATCTTCTAATTTTATAAGATGAAGTTGTTAATTGGGATGGAGGAAGTTACTAATTTGATAGGGGATAAAGTTGCTAATTCATGATGTTTTAAAGAGAGTTTTAAAATCAAGTTACTGTTTAGGGAGATACTTATCTCACACAAAGCTATCAACTATTTAAAACCTTAAATTAGGGTTGGAGACCTAACCATTGATGGTTAGGCCAATAATCAATGGTTAGGTTGACCATCAATGATTGAGGGGTAGAAGAAAATGGGTTAAATCTAGTTAAAAGGGGTGAATTAAATGGTTTGGTCAAATGTGTTAATTTAAGTCTTTGATAGGGTCAAGTGAGTCTAATTGAATAGGTATTCCACTATATTTAAGGTTAGATGCAGATCTAAAGGAAATTTGACATCAAAAACAATCATGTTTAATTTTTGATTGTCTACATTTTGCTCCTTTTTATTATGCAGATTTGATCTAACAAGGTATAGAATAAAAATAGATCATTGGTCAAGGTCTGGTTGCCTCAAGTATGGCAGGAGGTATCCCCCCTCAAACTTAGAGTTGATGAGGCAAAATCAAAATTGGGTCAAGGTTTGATAAATGGTAAATTTTTAGTCACAATGTGGGTGACATAAAAAGGGTTGAGCATTTGAGACACAAAAAGGACACAAAATTTGACTAAGGGTGATATTCAAGATCACACAAAGACTAAAGTTGCCAATGTTGGTAAAAATAAGTTCAATTCTAGAGGGACATATGACAAGGGTAACCAGTCCATTGTATTGGTCATAGCTAATTATGTCAGACCTATTAAGCCATATAGATAGGATCGGTATTGGTCGCAAGTATCTAGGGTAGGAAGTGCTCTTATGAAACAACACAATTGGTCAGGTTGTACATGAGGTGGTGTAAAGTTTACAAGTTCAACATGGGAAAGTTGGTCACTATAGTCAAAATGACCATGTAAAGTTATCATAAAATAGGTGATGGTTGATGTCAAAAATGACCAACATTGAGGTAGATTTGGGGTAATGGATGGTTTGTTAGGTATGGGTTAGTAGGGGGTAGTCAACTTGGTTCTATATCCACTAGGCAAGTGAATGTTGCCTACATAGTTATATGGACATAATATCCAAAAATAAAGTCAATCTAAATGTAGTTTTCTCAAAAGTCTAAACCTAAGTGGGCTGTTATTTGAAGGATTGAAAAATAGTGAGTAACCTAACCATCGATGGTTATGGGTTTACCTAGGGTCAACCATTACTGGTCACCATGACTATCAATAATCAAGTAAACCTTAAAAAGATGAGTCAAAATAAGTGAAATGGTAATTCAATTTTACCATTTGTATTTTGTTACTTTGTGGTCAGAGCATTTGTCCTTTTGTGTGTACCTATTGAGGTATTGGTGATTAAATGGTGGATTGGGTGCATGTAGGTTGACCTTAGTGGTGACACAATGAATGGTGGATGAGGACACAATTATATGGCAATACGAGGGCTTTGGCCATGATATTGATCATGAAATGATGTAGGAGTTATCTTAAAATTTATAGTATAGTTAAATTTGGGGTTGTAATGTTGAATTTGATAGGGATAGGTTAAGGTAATTATTCTTGGTATGGTTTTAAATGGTTGTGGATAAAGTGTTGCCCTAGATGTGGTGTAGGTTGGAGAGAGGAAAATGGGTATGTGAAATTGATAGGTTAATGGTGTGATGGTTTTATGTTGGGATTTAGAAGAGGGTTAGGCATGTTTTTAGGGGTTTTGGGACGTCGAGGGTTTGATTTACACCATCGATGGTCACAAATAACATGAGATGTATATGAGCAAGAAAGGCATAGATACATTATGTCATGTATTTTTATATCTATGTATATGATGACTATATGTGGATTATATTGATTATATTGATGACTTTTGATTATATTGATGACATGATGATTATATTATTGACATGATGATTATGTTGTGATGGCATTTGATTATATTGATGTCATGTTAACATTTGATTATACTGATGACATGATGATTATATTATTGACATGATGATTATGTTGTGATGTTGATGATTATGATGTGATGGATATATATGATGATGTGATGGCATAATGTTATGATGTTATTTTCTATGGTTTATGATTCTTGATGGTTCATGGTTTATAATTTTATGATGACATTGATGAGAATGATGTTTTGATTTGATATGGGAATATAATGGAAGCACATAAAGTAGGTATAGGTAAAAAACTAAATGTGAGAAACTAATAGAGGGTAAAGAAAAGGCATGATGTTTTGGGTTGGCAAGGATCTAACAACAAACAAATATTTGGATTGACTTAGTGAACATAAGCATGTTTAATGCTTCACAAGATCATGATTTGATTTAAGAAAGAGGGTGTCTTGATCACTCTGCAGCAAGTAAGGTCATATTCCATTAATTTGAGAAAAGGTGTAAAGGGAAAGTAGGTGATAGGTAGATGGTTGAATGGGAAACAAGTGAAATGGTAACCTGATGTAGGTTAGATTGCCCCTTTTATAGGTAATGAAACAATTATAATATACAAGTCCATGCCTTAATATGATATGTAGACTGATCAATGTGAGAAATCTATGAATGCCATAAATAAGAGTTGATTACAATGTATTAAGATAACACATAGACTGATTGATATGGGAAGTCCAAAAATGGAACTTATAAGAGTTTATTATGGCTTTATTAATTTGATTTTGTCATAGTGTTGTTTGTTGTTTTTTTTATTTTCATAATTTATTGAAGCTGATCAACGCAAGAACTTTCAAATGATTATTTAACTTAGACATCATTTAAGGGAGTTATCTAAAATTGGATTTTTATAGATATACTTCAAGGGAATAGTCTATTTTAAGGAAATTTTTATGTGTTGGGCATCTATCCTTCAAGGGATTAGTTTTCAATGCTAGAGATATGGACCTGACTGATATTTTGGGATCCCAAAAGATCTTGAGTGCTAGGTTGGACATTGACTTTTCTATATGGGCTTAAAGGTTTACCTTTATGGAGGCATAAATTTAGCACAAAATGCTAATGATATATGAGGGAAAGTGTTTTTAGAGACAACTAATCATGGGATTCCATCTAATTAGAGACAAAAAGTATCCATGAGAACCATGCCATGGATAGATTTGTGGTATCCATGTTTAGGATTAGGCTATAACTATGATGGATAATCACATGGTTCTACATTGTAATCATTTATCCCCAAGAGAAATATTGATAGGTTGGTGAATATAAATGAAAATATCATAAATCAAGGGATGAGCTTACGTGAGACACAAAGGTGAGTTCAATCCATGTTTAAAAAATAGAAAGGATGTAAATGTGAATCATTGAGAGGCTCAGGTTTTGGTTTACCTTTGAGAGAAGACAAATGATAAGCTCTTGATCCATATTTATGGGTTATGATATAGGGTTAAATATAATTGAAATCAAACTTGCCCTTTTTACTTTTCTACATATTAGTTACATGTTGGCTTTCCTTAATTATGATGTCTCTAATGGTTAAATCTAGTTATTTTAGGTGTTTTTTGTATTCATGCTTGATTCATTCCTAATAGACACAAAGATGATTAAGTGTTACATGGTGATGTTTGTCAAATATCTCAAGATGTATGAGATGTACTTGATAGTAGTTTCTCTTAGAAAGAATTTCATGCAAAGATATATGAAGAGAAGGGATCTAGACTTTGAGAGGTAAGATCACCTTAGATCCAAAGATGAGATATAAAGGGGAAACACATGCATAGGTTTGAATTCTAGTGCAATATGCCCATAAAGTGAAAGGGATGTGCAAGTGCTAATCCTAACTAGAAGAACTCACTACCTTGGTTAACATTTTGATGAGGGTTTTTTTAGAGTCTTCCACCTACCCATTGGCTTATGGATGATAAGGCATGGAAAATTTCAAATTGATACCAAAGTCATCATAAAGACCTTAGACCTTCTATTTTTAAAAATATTTACCATTATTGGTTATGATTTTATGGGAAACACCGAAGCAATAGATGATATGGTGATTGACTAAGTTGATAATCTTTTTGGCTTTGGTTAAGATAAGAGAGATGGCCTCCACCCACTTGGTGAAGTATTATGTAGTAGTAATGATATATTGATGTCATTGTGAATAATGGGGATTGATTTCCCCAATAAGGTCAATACCCCATTATGATAAGATCTAATAAAATTTATATACTCAAAAGCCATGGGTAGGGGTGTGATGTAAATTAGCATGTTGTTTACATTTGACACACTTCTTTACATAATCAAAACAATATCAATTAAGGTTGGGTTAATAATATCCAAGGTGAAGGATACATTTAGTGATAACTAGACAACAAAAATGTCGCCCGCATATTTCATCTTGTGTTTCCATGATATCATGGGAAGCCTCATGATTGTGAAGGCAATAGAGAAGGAGACCATCAAAAACACATTTGTAAAGGATTCCCCCTATTATGGTGTAATGAGAGGTACTCTAAAAAAATCACTTTGGGAATTCTTTGAAGCGTTGGGAGGAACAATGCCAAGGTTAAGGTAGTTAAAAGTTTAGTCATACCAAATTTTGGAAGGGGAGCTTCAACATTACAAATATTAGGAAGATCAGAACTAATATATGGTGTAATAAAATGATGGATAGTGATAAATAGTTTAGATTCGATAGGTTGAGATGGAATTTTGGAAGCCATTGTATCTAGGAACTTTTTATTAAATCAAGGAATTGATTGAATAAAGTGATGATCTAATGATGCTAAGAGTACATCCATAAGTTATCTATACTTTAAGAGGACATCATTTTTACATTGATAAGATTTGTTGGCCTAGTTGATGATCAATTGGGAGTTACCAAAGATACTGATGGTTTTGACTCCCAAGGCTAGGCTAGTCTGGAGACCTATGACTAGGGCTTCATATTCATCTATGTTTTTAGTGCATTCAAATTCAAGTTTAATAGAAATGGGAAGAGGTTTACCATTAATGGGAATAATAATAACTCTAACACCACCATCATTTTGGCATTTGGAGCCATTGAATAACATGGTCATTTGGTAGGTGGGCTCCTTTTGAGAGAGAGTTATGATAGACTCATTTGGAAATGAAAGAGGAAGAGATTTATTTTTTGGTAGAGGAACTTTAGCTGATTGATCAATGATGACCTATCCTTTAATGGACTTTTTTGGAAGGAAATCAAGATCAAACTTAGCTAGGAGCATGAATCACCTCTCCATACGTTGTTTTTGGTATGGATTAGAATGCATATAATTAATGGGGTTAATGCTAGTGATGACATATGTTTTATGATTAAGAAGACAGTGACGTAGTTTGGAGGCCACTTAGACTAAGGTGAGGTATAATTTATTAGGATGGGTATATTGAGTTTCATATTTGATAAGGGTATGGCTAACATACTATATGTCTTGTTATTTATTTTATTCATCATGATGAGTGAACATTACCCCTAGTGAATGGTTTTTGGTGGATATATATAGGTAAAAGGGTTGGTATTCCTTAGGAGGGATGAGGATAGGTGGAGAGAGAAGATACTCCTTTATTGAATCAAAGGCTTGTTGACATTCCTTGGTCCACTTAAAAGAGGTGTCTTTTTTTAGGAGGTGGTGGAAGCTTTGACATTTACTTGATAACTAGGAGATGAAGTGATGGATAGATTGAAGTTTTCCCTATAGGCTATGGAGTTGTGTAATGTTGGTAAGAGGAGACATCTCCAAGATTGCTCTAAATTTGGTAGGATTTATTTCAATTCCATAGAGAGAGATGTTGAAACCAAGAAGATTTCCTGATAAGACTCCAAAAATACATTTCTTGGGGTTGAGCCTAACATGATAATGGATTAGTCAGTTGAATATGATGGTGAGAATAGCTAGGTGATCCTTGTAGTGTTTGGATTTCCCAAGGAGATTATCCACATAGTCTTCTATGATTTTATGTATGAGATCATGAAATATATAAGTCATAGCCCATTGATAGGTTATTCTAACATTATTTATTCCAAAGGGCATAACCTTATAGTATAAGGTTCCCCATGGTGTAGTAAATGAAGTTTTATGTTGATCTTTGGGGGAAATCAAAATCTGATTATATCTCAAGAAACCATCCAAGAGAAATAACTATAAGATCAACAAGTTGGTCAATATTGGGTAAATAGAAGTCATCCTTTGGGAAAGAGAGCTTAAGGTCACACAATTTTATGTACAGGCAAAGTCCCTCTATGGGCTTTGTGATAGGAATGATGTTAGAAACCCATTATGGATAGTTGATGGGTTGAATGAAGTTAATGAATAAGAGATTCTAAAGCTCCTATTTGACAAGAAGATCTTTGTGAAGATAAATCCTAAGAATCTTTTGATGAATTGTCTTAACCTTTGGATGGGTAACAATGTTATGGAGGGTAATAGAAGAGTCAATTTTTCTATGCTACAATCTCAAAGGAAAGAAGGATAATCTTATTGCTCTGTGGTATTTAAAGATTGGCAAATTTTGATGATATGGGGCTTACCCTAAGTACCCAAGTTGACATTAGTAGTGGATTCATTTAGCATGGTTTTTTTCTCAAGAGGAATGGATTTATGAATTAAAGAATCCCTTACACTAAGGTAGGTGAGAATGGAATCATCATTTTGACGTTGTATGGTGTTGATGGTAGGATAATCACATTCAATCATTCTAGGATGGATGAGAGGAAGTGTTTTAGTTTGGCCACACTTTTGATAGGTTAGGTACCCCAAACTAATGGTATTGATAAGAAAACAAGTTAGTTAGGATGATATTAGAGTTTTAAAATTTGGAGGGAGATGAGGTTGGTGAGGATGGAACATCCTCATCAATAGTGGTGATGGGTTTCAGTGATGTGGGTTCTTCTAGTGTATAAACCCAAGGCTAAGGAACTAATGAGGATTATGATTTTTTGTTATGGGTAAATCATGAGGTCCTTATTCATAAATTCCAAGACCAAACCCCTTCTAAGCACACTGATAAAGATAAGATTTGTCAAAGGTTGTTTTGTCTAGTTAGGAAAAATTAGTGGTGATTGGTTGAATGAATGGGGTAGTGGTGGGAGCAAGAAGTGGTTGATCAAGTCCCCCATGAATGAATTTTTTTTATTGTTTGGGATCCCAAAAGAGATGATGGTTCTAATGTTAGGATCATAAGAAGGGTCATATTTAAGGTAACTATACTCTTACAGAGTGGGGAAAGCATTGACAACTAAAAGATGATATTCCCTAAGAAAGAGATGTTAGAACCTGGATTGCAAGGGGTCCTCAACTAGAATTTTGGATAAAGGGATAGATGATCTAGTTGAAGCTTTATCATTATTGTGGTCGAGAGTGTTGACAGTTTTAGTTGGTGGGGTGGTTTTTTTAGAAATTGGTTATGGGTTAGATGAAGGAGGTAAGAGGACATCATTAGGATGATATGTCATATTAAAAGAGCAAAGGGACTTAGATTAGCTTTTACGGTATCAACTTATCCCTCATGCTCAAAATTGACACATTGATGTAAGGTGGAAGGGATGGAACTCATAGCATAGATCTAAGGGTATTGAAGTAACACATTGCATTAAAAGTCACCCTCTATAACCTAAAATAGTTTAAGAATGTTATGAGGTCCCAAGCATATTGGAGGACAACAATACATAGGGTAGTGACCATGGTATCATTAAAGGACTGAAGGATTGTGATAATTTCTAACATGATGTTTTTAGGTAGATAAAGAAGTTCATATGCATGGGAGGAGATAATGTTAAACCTATATGGATTGTAGATCTTTGATTAGTTTTTTGTGATGGTGGGGTAAGGTGTTGATTATCTCATATAGGCTCATTTTCATTCTTTTTTGGTGAAGTTGTTTTAACATAATATGCTATATGGATTTAGATCGGTTGAAGGGAGAGGGTCCCAAATTAGATACTTTGGTTTTTGGTGGTTGTGAAGGTGAGGGTAGAGATTTTTGGCTTTGGTTTTTAAGTTGAGGGGTTGAATGGTAAGTCCACATAATGTATGCTTTTAATTTTCATTTATCTTTCTATTGGGATTGGGATCAAGTAACCACATGAATAGTATGATTAAGGGGGTTTTTGGGGTTTGATTTTTGCTTCAGTTCCTCCTCCTCACTCTTGGGTGGGAGTGGTAGAGTTGGTAAATGTTGGGTAGGTTAGGCTGATGGTAAGATTGGTAATGAGGGTAAGAAGTGTTTATCTAATAATAGATCATCCTCATCATATAGGATATGAATGAGTGACTGGAGAGCTTTACAATTCTTTGTGTTATGTATTGATGCCCTATGATATGCACAAATCATGATATCATTGAACCAAGAGGGTTTCATATTGGAAGGGTAGAATGGTTTATGAGGGGCTAAGCTAATGGAAGAAGTTTACAACAACCTTTGTAAAATGGTTAAATATGATTTAAGAAAAGGTGTTAGAGGTAATGGGTTTTTGGTGGAAGGCATGGGGACATTCTTAAAATTAGATTTTATCATGTAATTTATAGGAGTGGTTTTAGTGAGGTATTTTGGTTTGGTTTTTTTGGTTACGATTGGGTTGGGGTTTGGAGACTTGGATGTGGAAGATTTGGATGGCTAGGGTTTGGATATAGGTGGGAGAGTATAGGTAGATAGGTTAGTTAAGAAAGAGGGAGAAATAGAAAAATTGATGGGTGTAGGTGGAGAAAATGGGGATGCTTTCTTATAGTAAGAATAGGTAATTAGGATGGTAGAAGGATGGGGTCCTAAGATGGAAGGTAAGTGGGAAGGAGGTGGTATGGGTGTAATACAAGGTCGAGGTTTAGGTAAATCTACCTTCTTAATTGGTTTAGTTGGATTTTTATTTGGTGTATTTGATAGGATTAATTCCAATTTCAAAGGGGGTGAGTGTGACTATGTGTGGGAAGAATTCATAGGTTCTTGATATGTTTGGTGATAAAAGCATAAGTTGATTTGGAAATTTTAGGTGGAGGTGGTTTGGATGGTTATCTTATGGTTTTGGAATAGGTATTTGGTTAAGAGGTAATAATGGTTTTAAGGGTGGAGTCAAGTGAATTTAAGGATTTAGATTTGTTTTGGTAAGGGAATCGAAGATGATGTGAAAAGGTGGCTCTATCAAAGTTGGGTTGTGAAATGAACTCTAAACTTTGGACTAACCTAAAAAAAGGCTTGTAGATGGGTTTAGTTCCTTGTTAATTGGTTTCAAATATTAATCCCTTAGGTGGAGAAGATGGAATTGTTTCTCTATCCTTATTTTTTATGGATAGTTCTAAAATTGGTGGTTGGGTAGATGAGGTAACCTTCTCTTGTTTTGGGATAGTTTCCAAAGAGGGCATGGATGGTTTTATGATGGTAGAGGTAGGTGTGTTTTTCCTAAGTGAAGGAATGGATATGGTTTATTCCTTTGTTTGGGTGTCTAAAGAAATGGTTGGTAGTTATTCTATCTGAATGGGTAGAATGGAAGAAGAATAAATTGTTATAGCATATGTTGTCTCCTTTGGTATTTCCATCAAAAGAGAAGTAGATAAAGCTAAGGTCTCATTAATTGAAGAAAGAGGGTTATTTGAGTCCTCTATTTGGGTATCTAAAGGAATAAGAGGTGATCTCACCACTTCCATAATTTAAATGGATGAATAGGTGGTTTAGGTAATGATCTCCTCAATAATAAGCTCACTATTAATAACATTGATCGTGTGTGCCTCATGAGAATGAGATGATTAGGGTTTGTTGGCATAGTGATGGGTAGAAGGAGAATGATTAGGAAAAGTTTAAGGAAGATGTCAAGGGACTAATTTGGAGGCGTATTAGGATTATGAAACTCAAGTTTTACACTATAAATCAAGTTTTTGACAAGACTTTTGAAGGTGTTTCATCTATTAATGTCATGTCCTATGACTTAGTGAAAGTAAAAATGGTCATTATCATTATACCAACTTAGCATGAGGAGGGAAGCATCAAATTATTAGGGTGGTTTAATAGGTGGAAGTTGGATGAGGTTGACTTTAAGCAATATATCCAAAATTGATGCATAAGATTCTCTAATGGGGTTATATTGTTCTAGAAGAACTCAATTTTGGTTTTGGATTTGTTGATATGGAGGGTTGGAAGAATTAGTTTGATGGGTTTATTTGATAGTTAGAGGTGGATCAGTTTGTAGGAAAACTAAGTTTCTAGATTATTTTATCTTGATATTAGGATGATTGGATCGGTTAGTGGTTTTGGTGGAGGGAGGGTCATTAGATTTAAAGCTAGAATTTTTGTTCTATAGATTCAATTTCACTTTGCCAATGGCTTGATTTCTAATTTTATATGCCATGGTGAATGCCTCATTAGAAGTTATAAAATTTTGAACTTTAATAGTAGGGGATATATGTTTGACACAAACCTGAGAAAATAATTCAATTAATTCATGTTGGGGTAAGGAAAAATAATGTTGGTTGATGAGACCTTTCCATCTAGCTACAAAATCAATAATTGAATTTTCATAAAATTACTTAATAGAGTAAAGGTCAGTTATAGAAACCCTTTTAGATATATTTATCGAGAAATGTTCAAAAAATATTTGGGCTAGTTAGGAGAAAGAAAAGATAGATTGCATGGGAAGATCACTATACCAATAAAGAGATGGTATTGATAAGGACATTGGGAAAGTTCAAAGGAGGAGAGAATCATCAAATGCATTTAAATAACACGAATGATAGAATGATCTTAAATTTTGTTGGGGGTCCTCATTTATGTGGGATTTAGAAAACTTGGGAAATTCCATTTGAGGAGGATAAGAATGGGTGGTCATCAAAGGATGGATGTGTTCATTACAAATTTGATCATAGGATAAAAGGTTATGAGACCTAGAGATAAATGACTCTAGAATGGTCATTTTTTCCATTAACATCTTGATCAAATCTAGTTAGGGTTGAGAAGCTATGTAATTAACGGCTAAATTTTGTTGAAGTTGGGTGGAAACAACATTTAGATAAGTGATAAAAGGTGAAAAAGAAGCCACATATTGGTATGTGGTCATAATAGGTTGAGATGGTGCCACATAGGGGTTGATTGGAACAAATGATTAGGTGGAAGGTGTTAGATATCCTTGTGGGTTAGGGACATTGTTGATGTCTTAAAATTGTGCTAGATCTTAACCAATCAACAATGGGAAGTTTCAAGTTATGGGATGATGTGGCTTGAAACAACCTCCAGATTTTAGAGAAGCTAGTCTCTTCTTTTGTATTGGGTTTTGGGTAAAAGGGAGAGGAGATTAAACAAAATCACAAAAATGTAGGAATTGAAACCTAACTATGGTGATGCACCTTAGTGTACTCCTAATCCTAGCCTAAGCACAATGATACTATTATAGGATTTAATTACATTTAAGATTAGACAAGTGCATGATCAATGTAAAAGGTCAAAATAACAAAAATAGAGGCTCACAATAGGGAGTTCTTTTGCTGAGACACAGAGAATGTAAACAAAGGCATAGTGTTCAATCTTCTTAATAGAACTTTCCAATCACATAAGAGGCACATAAGTCATGTACAGTTATGTAAACCTTCCAATTCAAGAAAATGAGACAAAAGAAAATGACATTCTTTACCATAACTACAGAAAATCTATAGCATAAACTGCTTTGCCAATGACACAGACAGCACCAACTAAGGCATGGAGTTCAAATTTCCTTAATTCACTCAACCACATAAAGGGCAAAAAAACATGCATGGTTATTTCAACTTTACAACTCAAGAAAATTGAGACAAGAGCAAATGATGTTACTGGTTAAGAACTTTAGCAAGCCTAAAACTATAGAAATTCCCCCCCCCCTTTTTCAGATTTTACAAATCCTTCTTATATAGCCTTGGATGTCTCCTTTGATCACTTTATTTCTCATGCAATTCCACTCTGTCCTTCACTCACAGGGGACAAATTAGATGACACATTCAATGCCTTGAATGTGTCCTAGTCTTATCAAGAACTACCCTAACTACAACATGGTGATCCCTATATAGTACCTCTCTTTGTGCCTAAAATTCTTCATTCCATCACTTGTTTGGCCGCTTAACTGTCTACTCTGCCTTTGCTTATAGGGGACAAATAGATAGCATATGCAATACTTGCAAGCCCTAAAAATCTACCTGGTGCACTATTCTATTTACCAAGAATAACTTTCACTAAATTTCCCACAATTTTTGTTGTAACATGTAGATGGGCACTCTGTTCTATTGAAACAGAAGAGGACACTTAGTCAATTTTATGAAATTTCTCTCCTTTTGTCTAGAAGACATCATAGGATGACACTTGGCCGCTTCCACTTTCTCAATACTTTGTAGTTTTATCAAAACAAAACTCACTGCATTCCTTGCTCAAGCAACCTTTAAGAAAGGATGGATACACGTGGTAGTCTTCACTTGTTGACACTTGGCACTTCCTCGGTCCTTTGAAATATCATCTGGGTCCCACCACAATCTTTATTCGGTAATTAGGCTCAAGATGGTTTCTCAGAGGTTGAAACATGACAACCTATGCTACTTTTGGGAAGATACGTGGCATCTTCCAGTTCTTCATCTAGGAGTATGTGGTGCCTTATGCTTTTGCTAGGGAGGGAGTAGAGAGGGACTCAAAGAGTGACACTTGGCAGCCTCCACTACACTTCAGCACTTAAGCAAAATAAAATGACACCTTTATGCATTGAATTGAAAGCACTAGACCTAGGTGTTGAAATGAAGTCTCTTGGTAGTCAATACATGGTGACTTTCGCTTCTTCTTCAAAAAGGTAGTTCAGGGTCTTCAAAACTGCCACCTAGTGCTTTCCACTTTCTATGTTGCTTAGTCCATTAAAAGTCTTTGCCAAAAAGTAAAATGAAACATGGGTGCCTCTGTAAGACTTAGACACTAACATGTGGTGCATTTTCCTTAGCTATTATTACGTATGTGGCACATTCTACGACCTTCCCAAAAGTCACAAAAAGTTGTTTAGAGGATGCCAACTATCTAGCTTTGTCTCCTAAAAATTGACACTTGGTGACTTCCACTTGAATTTGATACTTGGGCAAAAATGAGATGAAGGAAACAAAAAGGGGAAATAGGGATCTACTACTAGAAGGTGACACTTGGCAACTTTCACTACACTTTGATACTTAGGCAAAATGAAATGGCCTTCTACTTCAAAATTCTACCGTGACGTCCAAGGATACGTAGGAACCAAAATTGTAGTGCTCGAACCAAAAATAAAATAAATGTGACATAGAGTAGGAAATTAATCTATAATTATTGGTGATCTCCAAGACTTTTGAGCTTGTTCAAAAAGAACCTGACTCCTACTCAGTCAAAATTTCAAAATTTACAGCTTCAATAGTGCTATCTAGAAGATAGACCAATCATGGTTAGATAATCCTTAATGGCTCTATAACTCAATAAAAGTGAGATCTAAGTTAATGAGATCCTTGTACAAAAAGGGGTATAGGATCTGGACCATAACCTTTAGCTTAAATTCCAACCAAAAAACTAGAATTAGAACAATTTCATCCTCTGAGGCTAAGGAATCACCCCGCAAGCTCTGAAAAACTATTTGATCCCTTTGTCTGGCTAGCATCAATGGTCCAACTTGATCAGCCATCAGGTCCATCTTTGCATCTAAGAATGGGGTAGGAAGGCCTAGTAGCACTAGATCTTCAAATATGATGCCTCATCTCATCAATGCCTTCTTTCATGACATTGAGATAGTTTTTGCAATTATTGGCCACAACATTGCGTTTGAACTCTTTATTGACCTGTTTCACGATGGTCATTCTATCTGAGATTATTATAGCTACAAATGTTGTATCCATCAAGCTATAGAATTTCTCCAATAATGAATGGGAGTTTACAACTCTCCTAGTGATCATGGCCAGAGTGTTCTATACTGGATTCTCTACCTTTTCACATAGTTGCTGTGCATTGAGTAAGAAGGTGAAAAATGGCCTGAGCTAGCTAATCTCTGAAGAGATTCTTGACCACATTGACTCGTAAAGCTCCTTCACTAGCTATACTAATATGACACCTTTTGGCCTATTAGCTAGCTCAATTTCCAGTTGTGTCATCCTCTATTGCTTTGCTTAGAACTGGGCTTGAAAAGCTACAACTGTATTCTACTCCTCTAGCAACCTTTGCTGTGATTGGGTAACCTATATTTGGAGTCCTTCGACTCTTCCCTACAATGTTTCATTTTCTCATCTTAGAGCTATTGCTACATCTTTTGCAAGTGCAAGCTCCATCTTCAATGAATCATTTTGGGCCTGAATTGCTCATTGAATCTAGAGGGAAATAGTATCTTACAACTATTTCTATAGACTAGTTATTTCATTGTCTCTCTTACTTATTTCTTCAACCAAACTATTATAGTTTGCCTTTTCTTGGGCCAAATCAGCCTCCATATTTTGTACTCTTCTTGATTTCTTCAAATAATCTTCTTTGACAGTAGAAGTGGATTTGATCAGTAGCATGACTCTGTCTTGGGGCCTGAATAGGGAAATGTTAATGGCCACTACGTTCATTGTGTAGTCTTCTGGCTACATTTGCTCGCTCAACTTAGCAACATTGGGTGACAAATGGGTCACCATCAGCTACTATTGGATAGGGTCAAATTGTGACCTCAAATGTGGAATAGCCATCACTTTATTCTCTTTAATTCTCTTCTTTTCCAACCAGGCTTCTCTTGCCCTCCTAGCAGCATCAACCTACGTCTAGAAGGTGGAAGGGGATGCAATATGTCCCCCTGTGAAAGGAAATCCTTATGGCAGGCCATATTGGAGAGCCATTGGTTGGATAGGGGTGAGTTATAGGGGCATCTTTCTGGGAATGAAGGGGGGGTGAATGGGGTAGTGTGAGGGCCTAAGGCACTAATGATGGGGTGGATTGTGAGATGGGAATGGCAGCAATGGCAGGAGGTGTCATCTGACTGGGTGGAGGCATTATGCCAAAAGGGTGAGGAATAAATTGAGAGGGATGAGGGGAAGGAATACTTACCTGTGGGGAAGTTATAGTGCTCTACACTGGGCACTGTGAAGGCTCCTCTTCCTCCTCTAAGTCCAATTGGAATTATACCCTTCTTCTTTTTCTAGGTATTTCTACCTCTAGCTGCATTTGTCTCCCTTCTACCTCTGCTATTACTAGTGGTGCATGTGGAGAACCAGGGACCTCAATTAATCTTGATGGTGGGGAAGCTTGTGGTGGTGGGGATGCCACACTTCTTTGTTGTTTCACAGTGGTTGCAGCTTGTTTTAAAGTCTGTGGATGTTGGCTTGGTCCCACTTCAGCCTCTTGCTCTACCCTGAGTGTTGGTACTTAGCTAGTTTCTGGGCTAGACACAGGGGATGGATGCCACTCATCCCAGACTTCTTCCCATGTTTCATCTAAGTCTATGCCTCTAAAGGCATGGGTGGTTTGAGAGATTTCTTACCTATATTTCCAATAGTCTTCAATTTTTTCTACATCCCATCCTTTGTTCCTCAGCGTCCTTCTCAAACTAGAGGTCATCCTAATTTTAGGATCACAATCCCTTTGTTTGTCATAGAAGGTCTCCCATGGCCTATTCTAGGGCATGGGCAAATCTATTAGCTCCACATAGAGACTAGGGGTGTCTTCCATAGGATTTTTCCTGGTTTCCCAGAAGGAGTGGATTTCATGCACAATCTTGGCTCCAATTCTGTTTGTCCTCACTACGGAGGCTATATAATCAACTAGGTCATAGACCCACTTGTCCTCTACCAACAAGAATTTGAGGAAGGCCAGCTTCCTTAGTAGTACATTTTTAGCTTCTCTGGCTTCTAGGCTTATATTACCTGCCATCCATGAAAGATTGTACATCTTCTTCTTCTTTTTCTCAGAGCCATATTCATTATCAACCACTAACACCTGCCTAGAAATTTTGAGGAATGCTAATCGAAGAGTTAAGGTCTTTGGTATCAATACTGGTTCTCCACAAAATCCATGGACCCTTATCGTCATGTGATGGGCCCCAAGATAGAAATCACATGGGATTAGGCAACTGACTAGGAGGTTCATAACACTTGGGAATAACCTGTTTATAACAAGCTTAGGGCTAAGGCAATGGAGAATAGGGGTGACTAATAACTCCCAAAAGTCATATGTGTTACTAGTTTTTGACAAAACATGTGTCCATGCAGATGCAGTTCTTTGGGGGTTGAAGGCTAGGTCATATAGGTTTAGATTCATGTAGTGGGTGACGAGGTCAAGGTTCTGGTGCAGAATGAGATGAAACAAGAAGGAGGAATACCTGAATATTCCTTTTGCCCTAAATTGGATCAGCTACTCCACACTTGAGAAGGTGATGTGCTTGGAGAAGTCAAGATGGTATTCTTGTGTTCTGTCGACCATTTTTAGCTTAAAGAGGATGGCCATTTTCTCAGCATATACAACCACATCATCCTTCATGCCGAAGATAAGAGCCATCATTGATAGTGCTTCTTGGCTAACAGGCACAAACTGAGTTCTTGAAGTGGGAAGCATGGGCACCATTGTGTCACCATTAGCCATTTGTAATTCAAACCTCAAAAACTTGGTCTAAGTGTTGAGGTTTGCCCACATCTTCTACATCCTATCAATAGTGGGGAAGGTGGTAGTACCATTATATTACAGGGTAAGAATGTCCCATATGGCTTATGGGGTAACCTAAAACATGAATAGACCTTGTTGAATGATGTAAGATTGTGGATGGAACAAGTCTACACATAATTCAATTATATCTGGGCATGGGTGCATAGCTGGGACAATGAATTGAGCCAGTTATGAGGTCCATATCCTCATCTCAAATGTCTCATATTACCTTGCCCTAGCTCTTTGCAGACACCTTTGGTGTGCCCCTTCTCGAAGGTTCTTTCTATTGGCTCTTTATAGAATTGGGTCCATAATTCTATCTGCATAGTCCTTTACCCTTGATGGGTCACTGGTCTAACTGACTCCCAAGGCTTTTGTTCTTGGGTAGCTCTTTGGTGGCTGTGCAAGATCTATAGCATATGATTTACTTTCCAGTAACCTATCTAAATATCTAGGTGTCCCTATTCCTTGCTGTGAAGCTGATGTTCCCACCATCTCTGAATCTCTTGTATGATAACCTGGTATGAACCTTACGTAGGATAGAAAACATGATCGCTAAATCAAACTTTCTTAATCACTAATAATTGCAAGGAGTAGGGATGTTCATAGGAATGCTTGAGAGTTGTAATCTTTAAAATTTGCTAAGGGATATTTATGGGCCTATCAAGTCCCAAATAGCATTAATTTTGGGTGACCATTAGCAAATCCTACTCAATCTTTGGGAAATAGCAATGTGGACACATTATGCGGTGTAAGGTACCTTGGAGATCTCAAAGATTTGGGGAAGCATTTATTGTGGAAAAATTTAAAGAATTAAAAAACAATCTAAGACATCGACACTACGTTTAAAATGCTTAGTTTTAAAGAAAAGTAGGAAAGCAAAAACCAAAAACAAAACAATGTGGGAATGGAAACTACCTAACTATATTAATTACAAATCCTTATTCCCCTCCAAGATCAAAAACAAACTTTCCCATATCCTCTTTATGACAAGCCAATTTACGTTTCCATACTAGTGATTGCAATGGGTATATCTTTGATGGGATGTCCTCTACGCTGGCCACATGACTCTGCTTGCATTCAGATGAGTCTACGTAAAACATGTGTTCGACATCCACAAATTATTCTTGTCCTTGAAAACTTGTCAAATACTAGCTCTTCATGTTGTCTTGTGTCATCAATAAATCATTGGCTATTGGTTCTTCACTCTGTGCCTTTTGATATCCATTATTTTTCAGCTCATCTCCTTCTAATTTTAGATTTATTGCATTAGCATGCTCCTTGATGACTTCATCCTTTTGAATGGATGAATCTGAAAGCTGATATTCCTTCTATATACTCAATTGAGTCTTGAAGTTGTCTTCTCCATATTTGGCTAGTTCATGGCCTTCTTGTAGGATAGTGTCACCTGTCTTAATGACTTGATCAAGGGAGTGTCCATACTCCTCCATATCATCTTGCAGGGTGAGAAAGAAGTCAAAAATGATCTCTTGCTCATCAGAGGTTAAGATACAAGCTAATGACTTGTCCTCCTATTCAACAAAGAGGGTACTTATGGTGATTTCTTCCTTATCTGTACTTATGGAATTGTCATGTCCCCTTTTCAATTGACATGTTCTGAGTTCATGGTTAGCCTATTATGCGACCTTCGTAGGCTAATAAGATGGATAGAGGTTCATAATGGAGCTTGGATCGACTTTGATTCACAGGATTTCTACATTTGATTTTCATTCAGGGTATTTCAGACACATTTGGCCTGAGCTCCTACTTTTTAGGGATATTTGATATGTAGCGGAGCACCTTTATTATGGTATGGTTATGTGCGGAATCACTCCCTGATTCACTAGCTTCGATCGGTTCGTGGATCCGACATGTATTGAGGGAGATATTAATATTTGATTGATTTAATCAAATATTAATTATTTAGCCTATTTTTAATTAGAAACCCTAATTCTAATTTAAGAAACCCTAATTAGGGCAAGCATATCTTTTGAGGGTATAAGGGTTTCTCATGGAGGCCATTGTTCATTATGCTATTGAATATTGATATTGATTTTGAGAATTTCTTCTGTGAAGACTGAGCCTAGGGTTCAAGGATTCCATTTGCATTGGAGAACGTTCCCTCTTCAGTGTGTGCAATTAAGAGGCTGTGGAATATCAGCTGATCTATTGCCAAAGTGAGAGATAGCTTCATCCAGAAGTTATCACAAAATTTTAGGTTTGAGAGATAACTTGACATAGAAGTTATTACAGATATTCCAGGTATTTCTTTATTCTTGTTTTGATTCAATAAATTATACAGCTAGAGATATTCTGTGCTAGAAACGTATATTTTTAGATCAGGGATTGGAAATAGGGAAGCGTGCTTAATTGGCAGCCGTACAAAGTCCGTACAGGTCCGTACAGATCAACTCAAGAACCGACCTCGACAGACAGAGGGTTTCCAGTGATCGACATCGGTCGACTGAAGACCGACGTCGGCAGAAAGTGGACCTGCAGTGACCGACGTCGGCAGTTTATCGACCGACGCCGGTGACTGTGTGTTTGACACAGCAGGCCGAGACCTTCTAGAATTCAATTTGCACTTCCAAATTTGCAAAGCCAGGGTTTTCAAGACTGTATTTCATATTTATATGCATATTAGAGGACTGCAATTGTAATTATTTAGAAGGACAAGTGATAAGATCGGTGATTTACTATTGAAAAGACTATATTATTGTTATCATTCTAAATTTATTCAACAGAGATTATATCTTGGTTCAGAGTTTTTTGTGTTGCTATATTTCCTGTTTGAAGGGGATATTACAGTGGTATCAAAGCTAAATCCTGCTAGCCTGAGGGTCTAGAGATCTTATGCAGCCACAAGAGTTAGGGCCACACATGTATAACACATGCAACCGAGCCTTGCTTGAAGGTACCCAGTTGTTAGATCAGAGACCGATCATCATGAGTGACAGACGTGAGGGCAGCCCACCCAAGGGCCACAGGTATGATGCTGATCAGGCCACCAGAGAGTTTCAGCGTGCTATGATGACAAGCCAACAGTAGATGGCTCAGACACTACAGGGACTTATGACCATGATAGAGAGAATGAACGCCCCTGATGGATAGAACAGGGACCAAATAGATGACAGGAGTGCTACGGTTGATCAGAGACCATAGCAGACTCACTCCACAACAGCTGATAGACCTACACGCCCTTCATTTATTCAAGAAGAACCAGAGGCACCAGCAGAGGAGGAGGCAGGGAATTCTCCATTTGCAGATTTTTACATGGCTGTAAATGATGAGTGGGACTTATTACCTCCTCATATCCAAGAGAGAACAACCTTTGATCATTTTTTCAATTTGAGGAGAGAGCACTATAGATTGGCTAGACAGGACAGGAGACCTCGAGTCCAATTTAGTGAGCTGAAGAAGGCTACCGGTAAGCTTTCCTTGACTACCTTTGACGGTAATGGCAAGATGACAGTGCAAGCTTGGGTTCATAAGCTTGACACCTTTTTGGCATTAAGACCAATGTCAGAGATAGAGGCCATCAAATATGCCACTTTGCACTTGGATGGAGTAGCACATGATTGGTGGTACCATGGTATGGTAACACTTTAGCATAACCAGGTGACAGAGTATCAGGACTTTGTGGATAGATTGGTTGAGCGGTTTGACAAGAAGGATCCTGAGGTTTACTTTCTAGATCTGGCATAGTTGAGACAAACAGGGAACTTGGAGTCCTTCATTGGTGAGTTTTAGAGATTGGCAGTCATGGTGCCCAATATTTCCGAGCGTAGATTGGTAGTTCTCTTCATGGAGGGATTGACAGAGCCATTGAGAGGGTGGATCAAAGCTTTTGATCCTCCTTCATTACAGGTAGCTATGAAGAAGGCGCGTAGTATGGAGATGGCAGCCCCATCCCATAAATTTAACTTCAAAGGTACTTCTTCATCTAGAGACCATAAGTGCTCCAACACAGATACAAAGAGACTGGATTTTAATATAGATAAATCAGGTGTAAAGAATGACTCAAAGGCCAATCCAGCAGCACCACCTTTGGATCGTGAGGTGCTTAATGATCTACGTAGGAAGAAGCTTTGCTTCTACTGCAAAGGTCCATATGATATCCATCACGATTGCCCTTTGAGGCCTAAGGGCAAGGCAAATCGTGTGATGTGGATATATTATGAGGATTCTGATTCAGAGGATTCCAAACAGCGGACTAGTTCTGAGGGGGCAGAGGTAGAGGCTTCAGGGCCTAATGCAGAGGTAGAATTAGAGCTTCACATACAGGAGGCACACCTATCCAGAATTCAGTCGGATGAGTCATTCAGACTCCGTGGAGTTTTGGCAGGGCAGAAAGTTATCACCCTTCTTGATACAGGAGCCACTCACAATTTCATAGATGCTAGATTTGTGGAGAAGCGTGGACTCACTACAGAAGGTTTTGAGGGCATCAGAGTTAAGGTAGCCGATGGTCACACTCTTAAGTGTGAACGTATGATTAGAGACCTCCCATTGCGCTTGAACAACTATGAGTTCAAGGCTGATTATTATGTGGTAAACATGGGGGATATAGACTTAGTCTTGGGTATGAAGTGGCTTCATTCATTTGAGGAAGTTACTCTTCGTCTCAAGGACATGGAGGTTCTCTTTAATGTTGATGGGATGACACATATTCTTAAGGCAATACGGGGCAGCAGCTTCAGATATATGTTTTTTCATCGGATGGAGGTACCTATACCACATAACATGATAGAGGGTGATGACAAGAGCACATTGGCACCAACACAGGAGAGGTATGAGGACGAGCTTGGTCTTGAGGTGATTTCAGTTTAGGAGTTGTCACATGTGGTGAGGACTCAACTTTCTGTTACAGTCGGGTCACAGGTTGATGATGATATGACTATGTCTAGCCTTCACAATCCAGTTTTAGATATTATTCAGGTACGGAGTTTGCTTGCTGATTTTCATTTATGGATTGGATGTTGGGGTGCTTATCTTAGTACTAGAGATGATGTGACGCCATTACATGAGAGTTGGGATGGACATGGCATGGGGTTCGTGTTAATTGACAGTGGTGGAGATCCTAACTACATTTGGGATCCAGGTGGGTTGGTTGATTTGTCATTCAGTGATTGCTTGAGGGCAAGCAATTCCAGGAGGGGCGGATTGTCATGTCCCCTTTTCAATTGACATGTTCTGAGTTCATGGTTAGCCTATTATGTGACCTTTGTAGGCTAATAAGATGGATAGAGGGTCATAATGGAGCTTGGCTCGACTTTGATTCACAAGATTTCTACATTTGATTTTCATTCAGGGTATTTCAGACACATTTGGCCTGAGCTCCTACTTTTTAGGGATATTTGATATGCAGCGGAGTGCCTTTATTATGGTATGGTTATGTGCAGAATCACTCCCTGATTCACTAGCTTCGATCGGTTCGTGGATCCGACATGTATTGAGGGAGATATTAATATTTGATTGATTTAATCAAATATTAATTATTTAGCCTATTTTTAATTAGAAACCCTAATTCTAATTTAAGAAACCCTAATTAGGGCAAGCATATCTTTTGAGGGTATAAGGGTTTCTCATGGAGGCCATTATTCATTATGCTATTGAATATTGATATTGATTTTGAGAATTTCTTCTGTGAAGACTGAGCCTAGGGTTCAAGGATTCCATTTGCATTCGAGAATGTTCCCTCTTCAGTGTGTGCAATTAAGAGGCTATGGAATATCAGCTGATCTATTGCCAAAGTGAGAGATAGATTCATCCAGAAGTTATCACAGAATTTCAGGTTTGAGAGATAACTTCACACAGAAGTTATTACAGATATTCCAGTTATTTCTTTATTCTTGTTTTGATTCAATAAATTATACAGCTAGAGATCTTCTGTGCTAGAAATGTATATTTTCAGATCAGGGATTGGAAACAGGGAAGCATGCTTAATTGGCGGCCATACAAAGTCCGTACAGGTCCGTACAGATCAACTCAGGAACCGACCTCGGCAGATAGAGGGTTTCTAGTGACCGACATCGGTCGATTGAAGACCGACGTAGGCAGAAAGTGGACCTGCAGTGACCGACGTCGGTAGTTTATCGACCAACGTTGGCGACTGTGTGTTCAACACAGCAGGCTGAGACCTTCCAGAATTCAATTTGCACTTCCAGATTTGCAAAGCCAGGGTTTTCAAGACTGTATTTCATATTTATATGCATATTAGAGGACTGCAATTGTAATTATTTAGAAGGACAAGTGATAAGATCGGTGATTTACTATTGAAAAGACTATATTATTGTTATCATTCTGAATTTATTCAACAGAGATTATATCTTGGTTCAGAGTTTTTTGTGTTGCTATATTTCCTGTTTGAAGGGGATATTACAGGAATCCTCTTGACTAGCCATGAATTGAGAATACTCCTCTGCATACTCATTTTATTCCTTTAAAATATATTCTTCTTCAAAAAGGGATGAAGAAGGAGGCTGTGATGGGAAACAAGAAGCCTCTTAGGCAAGGGTGGAAGGGACTTGAGAGGAAAGTGAGTGATTGAGGTTTTCTTCCCTTGCTGCTATCATAGGTTCTGCATTATTAGGAAAGTGACCTTGATAGGTTTGGCCTTGCTCATGAATAGGGGTGGCATATGTCTGATCTAGAATTTGTGGTGGTGAATATGGAGTTTGGTAGACTTGGTAAGGCTAGTTCTCATGACCGCTTAGCCTCTCTTCTAGAAATATGGTCAATCCACACACCTCTAACATCTCATATGTAAGCCCTTGCCAATTTGCCCTTTCAATGGGATCCCACTCACTTTTAATCATGTCTTTTACTTCCCTTACTTGATGGATGACATGACAAGGAATTTTTTGGCCATATTCCCTTCTACTGTCAAGCTCTAACACATATTTTTTAAACCCCAACAACACTTTCTTAAAGGTGAAAATAAGATCAAGTTGAACATGGGACATGACATATTGGGGAGACTTGTCATAATATTGGTATAGCTCATAACAATCTACATCCTTGTTACTTGACATCATTCTAGGAGAAGCTTGTTCTTGATTAAATATATAAGGAGAATAAGACTCATAGCTATGAGTAACAGAATTATACATACCAAAAGGGATTTCTTGATGATACTGCTTGATTGGTTGATGACTCAAAGTCATTGTTGGTGTTGATAAAAACCTCGAGAGGTTGATTGGCTGAAGAATACACCAAGAACTCTTCAACTTCCTTGAAAGATTAGTCCCACCGGGTGTGCCAAAAATTGTTGATGTCTTGAAATTGCACTAGATATTAACTAATCAATAATGGGAAGTTTCAAGCTGTGGTATAATGCGGCTTGAAACAACCTCCACATTTTAGAGAAGTTGGTATCTTCTTTTGTATTAGGCATTGGGGAAAAGGGATAGGAGACTAAACAGAAATATAAAAATGCAGGAATTGAAACCTAACTATGGTAATGTGCCTTAGTGTAATCCTAATCCTAACCTAAGCATAGTGAGACTATTATAGGATTCAATTACATTTAAGATCAGACAAGTGCATGATCAATGTAAAAGGTCAAAATAACAGAAACAAAGGCTCACAATAGGGAGTTCTTTTGCTGAGACACAAAGAATGTCAACAAAGGCATAGTGTTCAATCTTCTTAATAGAATTCTCCAATCACATAAGAGGCAAAAAAGTCATGTACAGTTATGTAAACTTTCCAATTCAAGAAAATGAGACAAAAGCAAATGACATTCTTAATCACAACTATAGAAAATCTATAGCATAAAATACTTTGCCAATGACATAGATAACACCGACCAAGGCATGGAGTTCAAATTTCCTTAATTCATTCAACCACATAAAGGGCACAGAAACATGCATGGTTATATCAACTTTACAACTCAAGAAAATTGAGACAAGAGCAAATGATGTTACTGGTCAAGAACTTTAGCAAGCCTAAAATTATAGAAATTCCCCCCCCCTTTTAGATTTTACAAATCCTTCTTATATAGCCTTGGATGTCTCCTTTGATCACTTTCTTTTCTGCACAATTCCATTCCATCCTTCACTCGCAGGGGACAAAGCAGACAGTGCATTCAATGCCTTGGATGCATCTTGGTCTTATCAAGAACTGCCCTGACTGCGACATGGTGATCCCTATCTAGTACCTCTCTTTGCACCTAAAATTCTTCATTCCATCAACTATTTGGCCACTCAATTGTCTACTCTACCTTTGCTTATAGGGGAGAAATAGATGGCATCTTTAATACTTGCAAGCCCCAAAAATCTACCCGATGCACTATTCTATCTACCAAGAATATCTCTCACCAAATTTCCCTCCATTTTCACTATAATAGGAAGATGCGCACTCTATTCTATTGAAACAGAAGAGGACACAATCAATTTTATGAAATTTCTCTCCTTTTGTCTAGAAGACATCGAAGGATGACACTTGGTTGCTTTCACTTTCTCGATACTTTGAATTTTTATCAAAACAAAACTTATTGAATTCCTTACTCAAGCAACCTTTAAGAAAGGATGGATGCACATGGTAGTCTTCACTTGTTGACACTCAGTGTTTCCTCAGTCCTTTAAAACATCATCTGGGACCCACAACAATCTTTATTTAGTAGTTAGGCTCAAGATGGTCTCTCAGAGGTTGACACATGTTGAGCTCCACTACTTTTGGGAAGATACGTGGCATCTTATACTTCTTCATCTAGGGGTACATGGCGCCTTACGCTTTTACTGGGGAGGGAGTAGAGAGGGACTCAGAGAGTGACACTTGGTAGCCTCTGCTACACTTTAGCACTTAGGCAAAATAAAATGACACCTTTATGCGTTAAATTGAAAGCAGTAGACCTAGGCATTGAAATGAAGTCTCTTGGTAGTTGACACGTGGTGACTTTCACTACTTCAAAAAGGTAGTTCAGGGTCTTCGCAACTGCCATCTAGCACTTTCCACTTTCTATGCTGCATGGTCCATTTAAAGTCTTTGCCAAAAGGTATAATGAAACATGGGTGCCTCTATAAGACTCAAATGCTGACATGTGGTACATTCCACTTAGCCATTATTAGGTACATGGCACATTCTGTAGCCTTCCCAAAAGTCATAAAAAGGTGTTCAGAGGATGCCAGATGTCCAACTTCGTCTCCCATAAATTGACGCTTGGCAACTTCTACTTGAATTTGATACTTGGGAAAAAATGAGATGAAGGAAACAAAAAGGGGAAATAGGGATCTGCTACCAGAAGGCAACACTTGGCAGCTTCCGCTACACTTTGATACTTAGGCAAAATGAAATGGCCTTCTACTTCAAAATTCTACCACGATGTCCAAGGATACGCAGGAACCAAAATTGCAGTGCTTGAACCAAAAATAAAATAAATACAATGTACAGTAGGAAATTTCTCTATAGACATATTGATAGGTCATCATGGGTATTTGTTGAGGGATGGATGTGGGTTAACTTAAAGGTATGGTTAAGGTAGTGGGTTTAGGCTAAGTAGGTTGTGGTTGAGTGGTGACTCTAGTTATAATGGGTGAAAGTGTTTGAGGTATAGAAAGAACCAAGCTCTAAAATGGTGTAGAAGTTGGTGGATTAGTTGTAATAAAGGTAAGGGTAGAAATAGGGGTATAAGATAACCCCATAGTAGGTGGAGTATAAGTAACTAAAGGTAAAGTTAAACCTATATGGGAAGTGTGGTGTCTGGTAGGAGGTGTCTGGTTAGAGGTTATAATGTTAGATTAGGTTTGGGAAGTGGTAGTATATGGGACATTTGAGGAAGAAGAGGCTTGGCTGAGTAAAGGTTGGGTTGAGGTAACACCTACCTTAAGATGGGGAGCTTAACCATAAGAAAGATCCATGGGAAGAACTAAAGTAATAGAGGTATGGTGAGGTAAGTTGTTAAGATAATGTTGAAGGGCCACAATATTATTGTCAAAGAAGGAAACAAAGTCTACTTCACCCTAAAAAAAACATAGAGGAAAAAGAAGGTGGTAATTGATTGGTTTGATTTCTTAGCTACTGTCTAGTACATACCATGTGAGAAAATAGGAAATAATATCATGAAACTCACACCTCAAACAAAGAGCAAACAAAAGAAAAGAATTTAAGGAAAATAATGTAGACACTAAAAGTGTGTTAAATTATAGGATTCCTTTTAGATTTCTTTTGTCTTATGCCTTATAAAGTGAGAAGAGGGAATTTGACTTGTAGATTAGGTACTAGGAGGAAATCTAAAGTTAGTTTCAGGTTGAGTTCAAGTGCTCAAGAGAGAAATCTGTATTGAGATTTTGTATGTGGCTTGGTATTAGGGCCTACCCCCTCACTTCACACACCAAAATGATAGGGGTGTCAGGTGCTTAGCTAGAATATATCAAATTTCAAAGTTTATACTTAACTATAGAGTTGATTTGGTTCTCCCCTTGGTGATGAAATCTAAGTAGGATAGATAGAAAGGGCTAAGGTTACCGTTTGGTGATGAAATCCTAGTCAGGCCTTTTCTCATGTATGTTTTGATGTGTTAATTAATTTTTAGTTTGTAAGTGTGGTATAACAAGAGTTAAATATATGATTAATTAATTTTCCTCTTAAGTTACTAGATGAACTAAGATAAGTAGGTAATCAATGTATGCAATAGGTTTATTTTAAGCCCAAAAATTAATTTTCAGATTTCATTTGATGAATAAAAAATAAAGGAAATAAAAAGGATATTGGGTCCCACTAGGTGTGCCAAAATGTTTTAGTTAATTACCACTCATTTCTTAATTTGGAAGTAAGTAATGAAACTAATAATAGGGTGTGTAGAAGAATATCTGGTAAAGTGAATGCAGGAATCTAGATGATGTTGGGAACTCATATTTGGCTAGGAAGGAATAATATGTAAATAAAAAAGACACTAGAAAAGGGGGTCATTATAAAATAGATTAATGGATTGCTTAGCATGAGCTAGATCCAAGAAGATTATTTCTTTATAGGATGCCATCAATCCACTATTATAATAATTAATTTAAAAATTATGATGTAAAGATCTACTCACATAAGATAAAAAAATGAAATACAAATAATGTAGAATGTTAGTTAATATAAGAATGACCAAAATTTGAAAATCCAGTCAATACTTATGCAAAAATAGAGAAATTTGGGTTTGACCAGGGTTACAAAGATAAAAATAGCTTTTTGTGTTTTGTGCCATAGTGACCATCGATGGTTAGGTGAACCATCAGTGGTTTAAGTAATCATTGATGGTTGGGAAACCATAAATAGTTGAAGTGACCATTGGTAGTTGTGATAACCATCATAAGTTACCTATGTAATCTAGAAATGATGAGAAAAGAAGGTGTAAATTGGGTGTTTGGGTAAATAGAGGTCTATTATGAGGATGAGGGGTGAAAAATAAGATATTGATGGGTTGGATAAGGTAGGGAGGTTATAAACAAGATAAATCAATGAAAACAAGTGAAAGATACTTGAAAGTTGATGGTGGAAAGGATGAAGTAATTTGGCTAGAGTGATAGTACTTCAACTTTTAAAAGTGATTTTGACAACACTTTAGGTCTCTGGTGATGTTTATTTATTGATAAAATGATGTTAGATATCTATATGCAAGAGAGCTTGGATGCAAGATTGTGGATTATCCCTCATTTCACTTCCTCCTCTTCTCCTTTGATAGGATGAAGTTATTAATTGGGATGGAGGAAGTTACTAATTTGATAGGGGTATAAATTTGAAAATTCACAATGTTTTAAATTTAGTTTTAAAATCAAATTTCCATTTAGGGAGATACTTATCTTCTGCAAATCTATCAATGCTTTAAAACCTTAAAGTAGGGTTGGAGTCTTGATGATCGATGGTCAAGCCAATCATCAAATGTTAGGTTGACTATTAATAGTTAATGAATTAAAAAATGGGTTAAATAATGTTAAAAGGGGTTAATTAAATGATTTAGTGAAATTTGTTAAGTTAGGGGTTTAATAAGGTTAAGTGAGTCTAATTGACTAGGTGGTCCACTAGATGTGAGGTCAGACAAGGGTCAAAAGGTAATTTGACATCAAAAGCTATCATGTGTACTTTTTAAGTCTCTATATGATGACCTTGAGGTTATGAAACACCTATCTATATGTTTAATTTTTCATATTTTAGTAGGCTAAGACTATTTTAGCTCCATTTTTTTAAGACAAACTTTTGAGGTACACAGTCCTAATAGGGTAATTGGTCATAAAGGAGCTTTCATGGTACGAATGAAATACATAAGTCTAATCAAGAATGGAGGAGGTAAATAGAGGTATTTTAATAAGTTATTTAATGGTTTTTATTTGTTAGATAATGACATTTTGGTCTAATATAATGAAGCTTTAACACTAATAAGCTAGACCTAATGCAATTAGGTCTCCATGAGGCCTAAAAGATAAATGTGTCCTAATTGATTTGTTTTAAACCAAAAGGGGTCCAAAGTTAATTTGAATCATCTCCATAAGATTTTATAAGACCTATTATATTTTTTAAATAATATGTTAAAGGTGTGTGGTTGACCAAGTGGTGTGTGATCATGAGACTTGTATATATACAAGGTAGTTTAGGCCTATTTTGATGTAAGTAATAAAAGCAAATAAAATATTGCTTATAAAATTAGAAGAAAGTATTTAAATTATACCATAATATTATAGCATATGTGTCATGATAAAAATTCATGAGGTGATTTATCTGGTGTTGACTCACTTAGGGAGTTGGTGCTTCCTTGTAAGTATGTGCTTTTTAAAGCCTAGTCAAGTGGGTGCTTGACTTTATTAGGGTTGGTGATACAAGTTGAGTTGGTGATTAAAAAAATATGATATTTTTTTTATAAAAATTCATCCATTTAAAAATATCATAATGGTTTTTATTCCTTAGAGGTTTCCCATTCATACATGTGTTTTCTTGTATTATGCTCATATGAACTATTCTTTATGCATTTCTTGATTTCAATGTTGCTTTCATAGTTAATGAATGATTGGATATAATTAAAGAAAATTTTGGGTACACTAACTCACCCCAATCTTAGTTATTATTCTTCCCATATTTATTATGAGAGATTGGTCCTTTAAGGTAGGCTTAATAGTTTAAAAGAGATCCTAGAACCAAAAGCATATTTGGTCATCAAGCACAAGGAGGTTTCTCAACCAATAAGTCTCCTCTCTTAAATGGGAATAACTATGAATTTTGGAACATTAGAATGAAGACATATCTAATGTACTTAGGCTATGATATATGACAATCTATTTTTGATGGATTCACTCTACTCTCTACACCACCAACTAATGCAATAGGCAAGAAGGCAAGTGAGAACAACTCTAAGGCAATGAATTCCATCCTATGTGATCTTTCAAAAATATAATTTGTTAAGGTCATGAATTTTTATATAGCTAAAGGTATTTGGGAAAATTTTCAAACCATCTATGAAGGAGATACCAAAGTTAAGTTGGCAAAGCCACAGACTCATTGAAGGTAATTTGAAAGCCCAGGAATGAAGGAGCTTTAAAACATTACATATTATCTATTAAGAGTAGACGAAGTGGTAAATGTCATCATAGGTATAGGAGAGAATCTAAAAGAATCAAAAAAATTACAAAAGGTATTGAGATATCTAACATCTAAGTTTCATTTAAAGTTGTCTATTGTGGAGCAGATCAAATATCTGAACATACTACAGATAGATGAGCTTCATCGCAACTTGACTGCCTATGAAATGAGAACAAGTGATCAAATACCTTCCAAGAAGGAAGTTTCATTCAAAGGTGAGAAAAAGGTCACAATGTAAAAAGGTCAAGGATGATGTTGACATAGACATTGATGATGAAAATATAGAAGCTATGTTTGGCATGAAACTAAGGAAAGGATTAGGCAAGTACAAGGGCAAGTTGTTATCCAAGTGATTTAATTATTGTAATATTGGTCATTTTGATTATAAATATACTAAAAAGTATAAGAATGATAATTATGGATACCTGATGAACATCATGGTGATGATAAGAAGTTGTATAAGCCTGACAAGAACAAAAAGGATTTCAAGAAGTATGAAGGCAAGAGAGGGTCATTCAAGAGCAAGATAAGTTTCTATACCAAAGAAGATAATAGTATAGACACTATAATTTTATATGTTATATATGATTTATTAGGTGTCTTAAGAACCTCATTATTATTTTATTATCCTAAATATCCCTATCCTAAAGTTTAAATTACTTATTATTGGACACATAGTAATTTATTTTTACAAGTTACCTTTTTACCTCCCTAACCACCTAAATCTATTTACAACCTAGGGATTCCTAAACCTTTAACCAATCTACCCATGTATAATCTCATACTCAACAACCCAACACATATAATCCAAAAATTTCCCATAGTTGGAATAAACCAAATATGTATAAAACCATATGCTACTAAAAAGGTGAATCATTACCAATTTTCCCATGATTGATTATGATTCTCCTGATTGGCATCGATCTATTTATACTCAGCCAAACCTTTGGCTTAAGGACTATGAATATTATTTCTAAGAATGTTACTCAAAGTTTTTAGGAGAGTTAAGGAGAACTTTATCATTACTTTTCAAAAAAATTACCACACCCAATCCACATCTACCATCACAAACCTAAATGATCACTTACACCTATGGAAAGAACTATGTTATACCTAAATTTTGGTTTAGGGTAAGTATTTTTTCTATTTATTTCATTTATTATTTATAATCATGTTTCTTATTAATTATCCCACACTCAGAACACATTATATCTCTCTATTTTCCCTATCATAATCCTCTGCCACCCTATAAGTCTCTTTTTTTAGTTAAGTGTAGTTTGAATAGAATCGACACTAATTCATATAAATCAACACTAATTCTATATGATCAACATCAATCCATTGCACTTTGTTTTTGAAAACCAAGCCTTTTAAATCCTAAAACTTTATTTTTAATCCATTCTAATTTTCTATCTTTTTAAACATGGCATTAATGTGTAGATTACTCTGCCCAAAATTATGCAAGACATTATTAATATTATTGATCTACCCATTGTATCTCAACCCTTTTTCATCGACTAGAGTGACATATCTTTTGAGTTAGAACTTTGTGCCAATGTTTACTCTCTCTCAATTGAAGCCACTTCTGACCAACTTGATGTTATACAAGAGGTTGTGAATGCTACTACAACCTATTTGGATGAATAATTTGCTTACATTGATAGTTTAAAAGAAGATTAATTCATAATCTCTTTGTTATTTCATATATATCACATCTTTGTATTTTGTAATTTTAGTGTTTATTTATCCACTTAATTGTGAAAATAGTGAGTTTACATCCACTTAAGGAAGTTCATAACTTCAAGAGAAAATTTTCTAACTAGAAAACTCTCCTATCTATCTATTAATCAATTTTCTCCAAGTTATCTCCTTTGTTTGAAAGTTATTTTTCCAAGCCAAAAATAAGTTCCCTCATTCATTGGATTCAAGCAGTGTGTAACCATATTTGTATCTCAATGTATTCTTCATAAACCCTACATTTCATTAAGGTTTTTAGTAAGTTAATTAAATTAAAAGGAGAAAATGAAAAACTACTATAAGATTATATCATGCCCGATGGGAACCTTAACATCTCATTTTTATTATTATAATTCATTGTGAATTTATTAATTTATCTCCTTTTCACTTGATTTTTATCTTCATTCAAAAGAAATATCCAAAAATTTTACTCTTATTTTAAAAGTGTAGAAGAATTGTATCCATTCCTTTCTTGATTAGGTAATTCATATAGATTAATTTAGGTGCATTAATTTATTGTAGAAATCACCTCTTTTTTACAAAAATACCAAACCACTTACATAATCAATTCATCAAACATTGACATAAGGGAATCGATTGAGATTTCATCATCTAGTGTTAACTTTCATCTAGACTATCCTACTTAGATTTATCCACCAAGGGGAGAATCAAATCAGTATGATGACTGAGTATAAGTTCTAGTTATCAAATATATACTGGATAATCACTTGACACCATTATGACAAGGTGTGTGAAGTGAGGGGTTAGTTCACAATACCAAGCCATGTATTGATTCCAACATAGAGATATTTTGAGCCTAAACAAACCTAAAATAATCCTTAGATTATCATTTCTTATTAACTTCATTAAAAAAAATTCTTATCAAAATTTTAATTTAATTTATTAAAAAGTAAAATATTTTTAGGTACATCTTGTAGTGTGTGCACCTTTCTTTTCCACTAAAAATGAGCTAATCAAAAAGACTATTTTGTGTTTTTTATTTTCATTTCTAGATTTTGCTTCATCGATAGATGGTTTTGATGAATCAAAAATATCTAAATCAAAGTGAAACCCCAACTTCATCCTCATCCATGGAGAACTCCCCGAGTCATCCTACCTCCCTTGAGTCCATGGAGGAAGGTATTCCCTAGTATTATACTTAGGGAGATCTTGAATCTATGACCATATTAGATAGTAATCTAATAAATATTAACCATTACCTTAGTACTTGATCTATTTGCATTACAATTTCCCCCATACAAAATTTTTTGGGAATGCTTTTGGCATGCCTAGAGGAAAATAAAAGATGTATTATAGCTATGGTCTCCTCCCACAACTTTCCTCCCCCAAAACGTTTTGATACTAACACTATGCAAACTTTAAGCAATAAGCCTCTAGTAACATCTAATGGTTCATCCCCAACTAGTACCCAAGCTAAAAATATCACTACACCTCAACCTACATCTACTCTGCCTCTTACCATGACACCTCAAAACATAGTTATCTCAATTCCAACAACTCTCCCACCCATCCAAATAAGCATAATTTTAAATCTCAAAAATCAGCCTTTAAACCAAGCCCCCATAAGTCAACCTCCTCAAAATATGTCCCATTGACCATCTAATATATATCTCCTTCTCAATATCTTGGGTCTACATATATACATTTGTGATATATATAGTATGTGGAAACATCTCAACTGATTATGACAACCTCATTTGGTCACCCTTTATCACATCTCTTTTCCATGTCATTTTCTACCTATCAACATCTAAAATAGAATGTCTTTGGGGGTATTACTAAATATAATACCTAACTAGACCTTATGAATATCATTATGAATAAGATGACCAATTTGGAAGCTTCTACCTCTAGGTAGAAAATATGCTCACTTATGAGCAAATTTGTAATTAACTTATTAACCTCATTGTCCTCATTAGACCACACCCTTCACATTGTGATCTTCTAAATTTTATAAAATTTCAAAATAAGGAGGATCCTCAATATCACATTCAAGAATAAATACATGTTTTCTATCTTATATTTCATGACAACACTCTTCTCCTTAGAACCTTTCCCATGTCTCTAGCTAGACCATCTTTAGAATGACATAGTTTAATCTATCAGCATTCCCTATTTTCTTTCTGGTAGCTTGCCCAAATATTTTTAGAGCACTTTTCTATCAACATCATAAGAAAAGTGATTATCACATACCTATATTTCATCAGATAATTCAATGATGAATTTATCATTGATTTCATGGATAGATGAATGAGTCTTATAAATAAACTCACATTTTCCCTCCCTCAACTCTAAATAATTCAATTATTTATGATATCATGTGCTAAACATATCTTGTCAACATTATGACTGCAATCCTTCAAAACTTTTGATGAAGCCTTTTCAATGGCTTGCAAATTAAAAATTTGAGCTTTAAAAGAAGGGAAAGTGAAATTATGTATTAAAAACTTTAGACCTAATCCCTCTAAAGGGACTAACAATAGTAAAACCAAAGCAGTTGATAAAGACATAATATTCAAATCATCACCCCCATAAACAAAAAGCTAATCTAAGCCATCTACCTCTCCAACACAATCCTAAAAACCATTAATAGTTTTTCCTCCATGATAGTATACACCTTTAGGAGAATAATATGCATTTGTCTTAGATAATATCTTAAAGGCATATAATTAAACTTTATTCAATGATAAATCTTCATGACTCTCACCCTAAGCCTATCTGGTTCAAGGAAAATGATTTTTGCAACTACCATTGTGTAATAGGTCATGATGTGAATAGGTGATTTTTCAAGGGTCTAGTACAAAATATTATTAATCAAGGGGAGATATAATTATATAAACATAACTCTCCCCTAAATTGTCTATATACATCTTTAGGAAGACATTCTCTAACCATGCTTCTATGTCTAATTATGTATAGGTTAATTGAGGATCTACCTCAAGCCATGAGACCCATGTGATCAGTACAATCCATGATCAACTCCTACCTAAAGAGGTTGGTAGTGATTCTACCATTGATATCTTTATAAGAGACACATTTGAACCATTTGAATTAAGTGAATTTATTCCAAAAACTCACTCAAGATTTTTTGATCTCATTATTTGGGATCGACTTGAGGAAACATTAACTAAAAACATTAAAAATGATCAATTAGAAATAAAGTATGCAAAGTATATTAAAAAAATGCTTGTTTAGACATTCCAAAATATATACATAGCACTCATTGTGTAATCTCAATACCCACATGTAGCATACCCATTGCCTCTATCTTATTGTCCCATGAGGAGACTATTATGTTGTCTCAAACAAACCCAAGACTAGATCCCCTCATAACTTGGGAAGAGTTAAATCTTAGAAAAGTTAAGGAGAAGGCTATATGTATCAAAAAAAGAAACCTTGGGGAATCACAAGGAAAGTCCTTACAACATCCTCCCATTAGTATTGAACTCCTTAAAGAGGATATCCTTGCTACCCTTGATCAAATTTGAAAAGGGAAGGTGCCTCTGCCACCTATTTGAACAAAAAGAATCTATATTGGGACCTCATCCTTCAATAAGACTAAAGCCCATTATTATAGATTCCTCTTCTAAAGAACATGTTCCACCAGAAATGGATCTTCACACCATGATTATTACAATACATAACACTTTAAAATCCTACTATCCATAAGGATTAGGTGTAAGGTCCCATCCTAAGCACAAAGTACCTATTGTAGGGAATATTCAAATAACCAGTTCAAAAGATCAAAGTTAAAAAAGAAATGCAACTTCCATACCAATTACTTAAATGATCCATTGAAGAGGTCTTATTATAATATCCTTGATTAACTTTTCCAAACCTCCCTTATTATTATACCACCCATAAAACCCAATAACCCTCATATTCAGAGACCAATATGGTATCGAGAAAAGAAGAAATGCACATATCATCAAATAGTAGGACTTGATAATGAGAGTTGCAATTCACTAAAATTTATGATCTAAAACTTATTAGAATAAGCTGATATTTAAATAGAATAGTTAGATCATGACTATCCCTATAGTCAAACTACTAATGTCACATCCACCTCAAAAATTAGAATATTATTAATAGTACCATAACAAGAACTAACTGAAGATAAAATATCTAAGAGAGCTCAATAGCAACCCCTCTTAAACCCTCTAGATATGGATGAGTCTAAAAATATGACAAATTCACATGTGTTTTAGATAGATATAATTTACATAGCTATGCGATCCCAAACCTAGGGTCACAAGACCTACAATCATGATAAAGCCAAAGTGACTATTACAAAAGTTCTTACCATAAATAGTCCTATAATGCCTACCCCAAAACCTAAGATTTTCATTTTAGGAAAAGATTAAAATAATAATTATTTATAATTAATATAGATATCCATTTTAAAGTATCTTCATCAACTCCTAATCAATATGTCTTTATATTAACTTTTATAAAACTCTCCACAACATCATGAGGCTACCATAGAAGCATTGTAAGCCATTGAGATACAAGTTGATGAACCCCAACCTCTATAGGTTTTCATTGCATTGCTTCAAAATCCATTATCCATAACATTCCACATTTTGGAAACATCATCATTACAACCTGATGACGAAGATCCCCCACTATTTATTACATCCCAAAGTGATCAAAATTGAATTAATTGAGTAATGATTGATAATGTAGTAAGCATAAATATTATATCTTCTCATTTGTTTAATAATGTACAGCTACTTGAAAATGTTGTAGCATAATCCCTAGCCATTTTATGAACATTCAATGATATTATGACCCTGCATTAGGAATGATCATCCTTCCCATCCAAGCAGGCATACATTCTCTACTTGAGTTATTTTATGTAATAGACAGAGAGTTTTAATACAACATCCTATTAGGATGTACTTATATAAAATCCATGCATTATGTCCCCTCTAACTTAGGATGTACTTATATAAAATCCATGCATTATGTCCCCTCTAACTTATAGTGATGTATTAAATTAAAACATGAAGGTAATATCCATAATGTCCCAACCAATCCCCATCCATTTAAAACTTGCAATCTTACCTTTCGACCAAATGACATTTTAATTATATTAAAAAGCATTGCCCCATCATCATCCAATGATGCATCATCTAGTATGAAAATCCTTGCATAAAAAATTGGAAAGAATTCTATTGATTCCATGTTTTAACAACTATTGATTAGAGTGTATCATTTACTGATGCTCAACATCTTTCTAGTATCCAAGAATATGGATGTCTAGATAAATAATATGCATATTATCCTAATCTAGGAGAGATTATTCCCTTCGATCCACATTTCATCCACACTAATTTGATCTATAGGAGTATTAATCAATATTATTGAGGTATTTCTAACCAACCTCATACCAAACCATTCACCTCAAAATTTTCATTCCTAGATAAACTTCACTTTGTAAAACCATACCTACAACATAGTTTTTGGAAGGGTTTTGGCATAGGATACTATGAACAAGAGTTGAATGATGTCACATTAAGATATTATAGGAAACCCTATGAATATAATGACCTTAATTTTAATAAAAATCCCAAGTCTACCATAGAATTTACTCTTCTACTTATTCTTGAAGAGGACACACCATCCTCACCATCTAGTACCCCTTTTACAACAAAAGATGTCATATCCATTACCCCAAAAATTTTGTTAGTCAATACCATCACTATAAAAAATCTTATTTAGCACCATGATGGGGAGGTCAAAACCATACCTCTATCCTACCCAAACATGATAGGGAAAGATTTTCCCACCATACCTATTATTTAATGCCAAGATGATGAGTTAATCTTAACTCATTTCAGCATGAAGAACTCCCTTCTATGTAAATCCCTTCTATCTGAATCATATAGTATATTAAATGAGGATACCATTGACATTAACATAGTATCCCATGAAATTCCATGAATTGTTAAGGTCAAACAATATTTAGATCCTTAGGAGGACTAGGATTTCAGTATGTTTCTAATAGATCATGTGAAACATTTACTTGGTCCTTTAATGGCATGCTTGGCATCTACTATGCTATTATCATTCATAACATTATAATATTCATTGATACCAAACCTATAAATTGAAAGGTTAAAAAATTCACCCTTTAATTACACTCTTAGTCAAGGGAAAGTTATAATTTTTATTATCCATGAACTTTATCCATCCTATTGATTACCCTCAATGGGTATCTAATATCATCCCTATCACAAATCCCATAGGGGGACTGAACCTTTTTACTAAATTTCATGACCTTAATCTCACATATCCTAAGAATTATTTACCTTTCCCTAATATTTAATAATTATTATATTTGACATCTAGTCATGAAATTTTGTCACTTATGGATGGTTTCTCTAGATACAACCAGATCCTTATCACACTAGAAGATCAACATAAGACTTCATTTATTACTCCCTAGGGGACCTTATACTATTGGGTTATGAATTTTTTTATTAAATAATATTAGGACAACCTATCAAAGATCCATGAATTATATCTTCCATGACATATTCCATAAAATTATTGAATATTATCTGGATGATCTCCTTGGTAAGTCAAAAATATGAAAAGAACATCTTTCAATGTTAAAAGTAATATTTGCTAACTTAATCTAGTTTCATGTCCATCTAAATTCTAAGAAATGATTTTTTTAGGATTTGATGGGTAATATTTTATTATTTATCATCTATATTTGAGTGATATAAGCTGACCTAACTAATATCAAAGACATTTTATAAATGACACCCCCATCCAATCTTAAGCAGCTACATAGTTTGCAAAGAAAATTGCAATGCATTCATCATTTTATCTCCTAGATATCAAATCAATGTCAACCATTCCATCACCTCCTAAGGAAGGATACAGACTTTAACTGGGACTATAGCTATTATTTGGCCTTTTATTCTCTAAAATCTACCTTCTATTACCACCAATTCTCATTCCTCCCAAGGAATGGAAATCTTTCTTCTTGTATATTTCAACCATAGACCATGCCCTATAATCTATGTTTGCCCATCATGATAAGCAACATAAAGAGTAAATATTTTATTATATCAATTTGAAATGTGTTGAATATTAAGCATGTTATTTTCACATATAAAATTTATGCCTTGCTATGGTCTTATTAGCTTCTAAACTTCTCCATTATCTGCTCAATCATAAAACTTATGTGATCATGAACACTGATCCCCTAAAATTTATGAATTCAAACCCTTATCAAAATAAATGAATGGGTAAATGGATTATAATTTTGGTGAAATTTTATCTTTATTTTATCCACCAATAATTAGTGAAATGTCAAATCATTAATTTTCAGCTTGCTAGGACACATCTTTCTAATAATCAACCAATTAATTATAATTCCTAGATGAATCCATAACATCTATGTGTTAAGTAGATATGCAATATAAAATTACTCTATTATTTGATAGATCCAAATATAATCATGGTGGGTGATTTGTAATTATCCTAATCCCTCCAAGGGGGACACCTATACCTTTATATTTTAAGCTTAATTTTAACTACACTAATAATATGGCAGAGTACTTTCATAGGTCTCAAAACCACTTTAGCTTTAGTTATTAAGAAAATTAATATCTATGGTGATTATTAGCTTGTGTTAAATTAGATTAATGACATATATCAATGTAAAAATGACACACTTCATAAGTATAAGACCTTAGTTGATCAGTAACTAGCTACTTTTCAGCATTATGCTATCCAAGCCACTCCTCAATCAACTAAAAAATTTGTGGATACAATATCTTATTTGGACTCAATTATCCCATCTTCCTCTCAATATTATAATTTATTTGTCTTTATCCACAAGTTTAATCAACCTCATTTTACAAAAACTAATCCTCCTTCAATCTATGGTGTAGAGTAAAATACATTGGATCTTTGGTATGCATAGATATTATATTATTTATCAATGGGTATTATTCCTCCAGATCTATCTAGAAATGTCAAGTGAGATTTCCAGCATCACATCACATATTTTAACATACTAGGGGGTGTTCTCTATAATCATGGTTTCAATGGTATCCTTTTTCATTGTCTCCAAAATCATGAATCTACACTCACTTTCAAATAAGCTCATGATAGGTCATGTGGTGGAAATTTAGTAGCTACATCATCACTAAGAGAATCCTATGATTAGGCTATTATTGGCTCACTTTAAATCAATATTGTTGTGAGTATTTTAGGAAACATGTAAAGTGTTAATAGCATGCCAACCTATCACATGTTTTTAGTTAAGCATATAAGTAGCATAAGACTTTGGCCATTTTACTAGTGGGGGCTTGATCTTATAGGTCAAGTTAATATTAAATCTTCTCAGCATCATGGATTTATCATTACTACCACTAAATGTTTCACTAAGTGGGTGGAGGATATTCTTCTTATCTCAACCAAAGCAAAAAAAATTTTGGAGTTTATTAATCAACATATTATTTATCACTTTGGTGTTCCTCATAGGATCATCATAGATAATGGAAAATCTTAAAAAAAATGTTTAAGAGATTTGTGATTATTTTAACATTAAGCTATGTTTCTTATCACCTTATTATCTTGAAGATAATGGACAGGCTAAGGCATATAATTAAATTCTTATCAAAATCCTAGCTAAAGTCATTATTGAAATAGGTAAGAACTGGCATCTTCATGTTATTTTTGCCTTATGGGTTTATCAAACCAATATTCAAATCCCTATTTGTGGTACTCCTTTCTCCCTAGTCTATGGTACAAAATTTTTACTTCCTCTTTAGGTCTAGATTCCTTAACTTTGCATCTCTCTTAAAGATATCATTTATGAGGATAACTTCCATTAGGAATGATTATCCCAACTCAAACTCTTGAAAAATCATTGATCAACTACCCTTGACCATATCCATGTCTATCAAGAATGAATAAAACATGCCTATAATAAACATATAAAGGAATGTGAATTTAATATTGGTGACCTCATCTTAGAATAAAATCAACATGTCACTAATATGAAAAAAGAGCAAATGAGGAAAATTTGCTCCAAATTGGCTCAGACCATATATTATCACCCATAAATATAGATCTAGGGCATATTGTTTGGCCCTCTTGATGGAAAATTGGAATGAGAGCCTATTAATTCATTACATTTTCATCCTTTCCATTGTTACTAAGTCTTAATCACCCTAGTAAAATTGGTTTATTTTCTTTTGGTCTGATTAGATAAAACCATATCCATTTCATTCTTATAGAAAATAATGATATGTAGATACATGTGGTTATTTGGAAGAATTGTTTATTCTATCCTTGAAATACCCTATATCTATTCATAACATGCTATAATTGGACAAGCCCAACCTATAATGGGAAGGAGCTCCAAATCAATATTTCCTAGAATTCATCCCTATCACTAGTTCATTTTGTAGTAAGAACATCATCTTGTGAAATAAAGCATCAAGGAAATATCCTAGGATGATTGAGGCCAATCCATAAATAAATAATAACGATGGCATCAAAACAAAAGTGAAGAAAATCATCTATAAAAATAATGAAAAATAATAGATTCATCCCTTGAAGGATAGCTATAAAATCTGTGAAACATATACATATAACAAAAATGCAGACTAATCCCTTGAAGGATAGCTACTTAAAAAATCATCTCTCAAAATATAAACCACTCCCTTGAAGTATGGCTATCATGAATATCCCAAGAAATCTTCCCACATTGATCAACTTTCTTTGAATTAGTATACTTCCTACATTGATCAGTCTACATGGATTTGCAAATAAGGATCCCAGGGTCGACCTTAATTTTGGGTATACAAGGTGAAAGTATCTTCTTCTTAAAGTTCCACTTTTTATCAAATCATAAAGCATATCCCTATAAATTTTCATTTCAAACCAATGGATCCTGAACATAGTGGACATAAAGTTGTTAGGGTATTTATTAACAATTAGTTAAGGGCACACATGTATTCATTTCAAGAGGCTTTCTTGGGTTATGGTACAAGCCAGTAATGATCAATAAAAACCTTTGTTTTTATTCATCCTAAGAAAATCAAATTTTCAATAATTAAATTACTTAAAAATAGAATTTCCACACCCATAATAACATAATCATAATCCATAAACATTTTAATGTCAATCCATAACATTTAAAAATCCATAAATCCATAATCCATTATCTAATCCACATCCATAATAACATAATCATAATCCATAAACATTATAAATCATATAACAATCCATAATCCATAATCTAATACACATCCATATTAATCATGATCCATAAAATGTAAACCCATAACTTTTCAAAAACCATAATAAATATATCACATCATCTAATTAGATAAATATATAACCACATGAATCTAAATACAAGCATCCATAATAACATAATCAATAACATTTCAAAGTTCATTATATAATATAATCCATAAAGCATGAAATATAAATGTCACAACTCATAATTAGAATCGTGTGTGTGTGTGTGTGTGTGTGTAGACACACACACACACACATATGTATGCTCAAAGTGTACATCATAAATCTCAAATATACAAATTATAGTCTCTCTACCTAGTATAATAGATATAAAAATGAACTACTCTATAAATTAGAGTTAGTTCAAATGGATGTTCCCTAGACCTCCACCACTACCTCCACTCCCATCCCATCCCATCCCCCCTCCCCTCCTTTATATCTATCTCTCCTTTGATCCCTCCTAGGGGATACACTCCTTATGCTGAATGAACATGTGTGAATATGCCTAGAGGATCTTCCCTATGTGGCTAAATAGGTGTCATATCATGGAATCTTTAGATGTATATCTAATAAAATCTAATCATAATACTTCATCTTGACTACCAACTCATAGTACCTATATATAATCACAATATCTACCTTCCACATCTCAACCTAGTGACCCCTACAACCATCTACCATAAAGAGCCTCCATCCCCCACCACAAGTTATCCCTCTCCACATGGTATCAGTCCTAAACCTCAACTACAAGATTATGATTTAGTTATAAGGTTTCATACTTCACTATTAGTACATCTAATTTGGTCTAAAACCCATCTTTCTCTATTTACACAATGGTGAGATCCCCTACATTGTGGCCACTTATCCCTATAATGCAATATACTAGGATCTTAGTGTATATCTCTCATTAATAATCCATATAATATTTATCTCCTCCTCCTCTCTACCCTCCTCCTCCTATATCCTCTATCCTCTCCCCTCTCTCCCTCATCTCCCATATCCTCCTCTCCTCTTCTATCCTCCTCAGCATCTTACATTTCCTCATCTATTCCCTCTTATCAAGGTCATGCCACCCTATCCTACCTAGTATCCAACTACCCTTCCCACCATATTAATAATGCTAATGTTCATCTTGCATCCTCTACATCTAAACCTATTTCCTCCTTAGATCTTAATAAAATATATATCATATCTAGATCTGAGAGTCCAAGCTCTATCTCATTCTCTCTAAACATGCACAGGGCCCATATTATATCCTGTATCAACCCAAACTATATCCACACCATCCCAAAATGGAATCCACATAGTCAGTCCTGCATCCTATGAGCCACCTCTCCCTCTAAAATCTATTAGCTCATCCTCTATCCCAAGCCATGTAATAAATATGACATAAGTTATCTAAATGACATATCCATCTTGTATTCCCTTAAGAATGCCTCAATATTTCTCCAAGTCCTAGATCACACCATCTATATAATATCATATTAAATCCACCTTCTATCTTAAGAAGGTAACATTGTAATCAGTCTAATATAACTGTATCCATAGGGTACTAATAAGATATACTACCCTGATGTGTTCATAGGCATAATACTATATAATAATGATAACATTAAATCCATATATCCTCTAGGTCCTCCACCCCCACAAATCCCTAAATACATATGCTAGTAAAGTTAATACACAAGTGAACACTATCCTATAACATATACACAATAACACCTATCAGGATATATGGTAACCTACCTCTCCTAAGTCTAGGAGATGATAGCATGAGATGGATAACATCATCATTGTTAAGACCCACTACCCTTTATATATTCCTCATATAAAGTCTCAAACACAAAACCAATTTCTACAAAGGTAATGTCTACAACATCCCCACTATATAATAGTGTCAATGATTCTCCATGACCCCACTCATCCATATCTACTATCACATCCCCCTATATTGATAATCATAATATCCTATAGATATGATCCTTGGTGATGGTCATCTCCTATGTAGGTAGTCATAAAGTCCATGTGGTCACATGTCATCACTTGAGCAAAGTAACCAATATGTTTGCATCTTAGTAAATATGATAGTAAAAGTGCACTCATCCTAATCTTATGGCCTCCATGTGTGCCTAATCATCATTTCTTAGTTGGTCCCATATCCACTCTAATAGAGGTGGTACTCAATCTTTAATCCATAATACTGTCTATGCATGTCACCAAAATCCTCTATAATCCTTATATTTCCTAAAATTCTATATAATCTAACCCTGGACACTCTAATTAAGTATTTCATCTTATTTATTGAATCAACATTGATTCCTTATTGATCGATGATGTTTCTTATGAATTGATATTGATTCCCCTAAATTGTCACTGATTCATAGGAATTGATGCCAATTGTATAGTGTCATACTACCCTAATCCTAACACATTACATTAGTCCAAAAAGGAAAAAAAATAAAAAAAGGCCCTACCTCATCTTGGGACTATTGTCATCACCTCTTACCACTATCACTTGTCTCCATTACACCTCATGCCACAATCATTATCCAATTTTCACTCATCATTAACAAATGAGCTCTTTCCACACCAGATTTGCTTATATACCTAGTTTTAGATAGATACCAATTTATTTTGGATTAATGTTAATTTGGTGGATCTATGTCAATTTATTTTGGATTAGTGTCAATTTACCTATTTTTTAGTACTTATAGTCTTTAGACTTACCATAATACATTGCCATACTTACCCTATTATTTTATCTTATTACATTGTAGTTTTGTAGATTTAAACCCCCTATTAGTCCCACAACCTACATAATTCATGCACATTTTTGGGTATCTCCCCTTTGTAGGTCTCAAGAGTACATTTTATGTTGAGAATATCTATCTATAGGTAACACACACACCATATTGCACATTGAATGTTTTGGTCAACCAAACCTTATCACTTGTTCTCTTACTTAGCCTTTATTTAAGTACACTTGTTCATATCTATGGAATTTTATTATAAGATTTTCCTTGGGTCATCTCTACTTGTGTAGATCACACCCTATTAGTGTGAAACATATACTTCATGTTATGCATCCATGTTATTAGCTCCCAGTTGTTATATTTCCATCCCATCCATTAATCCATTTTTCAAACCCATCACCCGCTCATCATCATATGCCAACTCCTAGTTTGAGGGGTGATACCTCCTCACATAAACTTGGGGCATTGGACCTTTCTCAATTTTTGTCTTTCAAAATTTGTTACATGCCACTCCACAAAAATGGGAAAATGTAGACACTATAATTTTATATGTTATATATGAGATATTAGGTGTTGTATGACCATTATTATTTTTTTATTATCCTAAATATCCCTATCTTAAAGTTTAAATTATTTACCATTAGACGTCTGATAATTTTTTTTTATAAGTTACCTTTATACCTCCCTAACCACCTAAATCTATTTAAAACCTAGGGAATCCTAACCCTTTAACTAATCTACCCACATATAACCATGTATTTAAAAACCTTGTGGATATAATCTAAATATATCCCATAGTTGAAACAAACCAAACATCGATAAAAACATTTACTACTAAAAAGGGTGAATCATTGTCAATTCTCCCATGATTAACATCAATTTTCCTAATCAACATCAATTTATTATACTCAACTAGCCCTTTATTTTAGAGACTATGAATTTTGGTTCTTGGAATGCTACTTAGATTTTTTAGGAGAGTTAAGGAGAACCTTAGAATTACTCTACTAAAATTTTGACACATCCAATCCACATTTTCCATTACGAACTTGAAGGATCACTTGCACTTGTGTGAAGAACTACATTATGCTTACATTTCAATTCAAGGTGAGTATTTTTTCTATCTATTTCATTTCTTGTTTATAATGCTATGTCTTCTTTATTATCCTATACTTAGAACACATTAGATCTATTTATTTTTGCTATCATTATACTCTATCACCCTATAAGTTTCTATTTATAATTAAATGTAGTTTGAATAGAATAGACATCAATTCATATGTATCGGCACTGATTCCATAGGATCAACATTGATCCACTACACTTTATTCTTGAAACTTAAGCCTTTTAAATCTTATAACTCTATCTTCAATCCATTTTGATTTTATATATTTTTAAACATGGTATTAATGTTTATATGACTCTACATATAATTGTGCATAACGTCATTAATATTACTAATCTACCCATTGTATCTCAACATTTTTATTGATTAGAGTGACATAGCCTTTGAGTTAGCACTTTATTCCATTATTTACTCTCTTAATTTAAGCCACTTTTGACCAACTTGATGTTATACAAGAGGATATGAATATTTATATAACCTATTGGGATGAATAATTTGCTTAAATTTATATTTTAAATGAATATAATTCATAATCTCTTTGTTATCACATTTATATCACATATTTATCTTTTATAATTTTAGTGTTTATTTATCTAATGAATTGTGAATATAATGAGCTGAAATCTAATTTAGGAAGTTCATAACTTCCTAGGACTATTTATTAACTAGACATCTCACTTATCTATCTATTAATCTATTTTTTCCAAGTTGTCTCTTTATGTGTAGGTTATTCTTCCAAGTGATCCATAACCAACTATGTATCTATAGGTATTCTTCATAAACCCTAAATTTCATTAAGTTTTAGTGAGTTAATTAAATGAAAAGGAAAAAAGAAAATCTTCTATAACAAGTACTTCCTCTAATGTAAGTAACACAAGTACATCTAATAGTGATGATGATAGTAATGATCATGATAATAATGAAACCTTATTCATGGCTATAGAAACATACAATGAGGGTTGCTCAAAATTGAAAAGTCTTATGGATAATGAAAATTTAAATGAATAAGATGTAGAAGTGAACCTTAGGTTAGAATTGGTGCATACTCTAGAAGAGTTGAAGTTTCATATAAGGAAGAATTAGAAACTAATATCATTGGTTAAGTCTTATGAGGAACAAATTAATCTCTTTGAAGAGAAAATAAAAAATAACACCAATGAACATGAGGAGATCATAAACGAGTTGGGAAATCATATAAAAATTGTCACTGCAAGTCTTAATATAAAGGAGGAATAATTAATCAAGTTTGGAATAGAAATAGAGTCCTTAAATGTATAATTAGATTAGGGAAAAATCAAGTTTAAGACACATCATAAATTTGAAAATACTACTATAGTCCTTGGTGATATTTTGAATAGTCAAAGATTTCTAGGTGATATGATAGGTATTGGGTTCAAACAAGATAAAAAATAAAATAAGGAGATTTAGACCTCCAATAATAATGGATCATCAAGAAATGATGGCACTGAAAAATTAAAGACCTGTACAGAAGCTCTCAAATCTAAGGCTCAAGTTGATCATCAACAAATCAAGAAGAACTTGATTCCTTCAAAAGATAATAAAGGTAGAGGTACATCATTCAACATCAGATAGATAAGGCATGCAAATATCTCTATTGGTTACTATTTCTCATCCAATCAATATGGACATAAGGTTGTGGATTGTAGAAATCATGCTAGAATCAATTCTTCATGGAGGAATTGATAAATAAACATATCTACAATAGAAGTAGAATTCTATGCTATAAGTGTGATCAAAGAGGAAATATTATAAGGGACTACAAGATGAGGTATTTGAGGAAGGTTAATCAAGATAAAAGGGTATATAATCATACCATTGAGAAGTGGATCAAGAAGTTAAACCCTATGGTGATGAAAAAAATAGGCCAACCTTTTGGAGGCCATAACTTTTGACTCATAGCTCCATTTGAGCTCTTCCACATGCAAAAATGACCATCTTAGAAAGTTCAACTCTGACCTAAGTAGCTTTATCCACTTAGATTTGATTTTTATATTTTTGAAGGCCAAACATGATCATTTAAGGGTCCAAAATTAGATTTTAATGATTTTATTGAGAAGTTTCTAAATTTAAAAATTGTATATTTTTATAATTGAAAGTCAAATTCAATTGAATTTCATCCCATACTCTAATTTTACTATTTAGGTTATTTTGGGAAATTTTTAGATCCATGTGCACTTACATGAAAAACTTACTATAAATAGTGGCTACTAAAAATAGATGTTTTTTTAGATTTTTTTTCTTTTAATTTTTCATGTAGACTTTAATTTTTTAGTTTAGGCTTATTTAAGCATAGTTTAGGTTTGTAATTATTTCAAGCAATAAATATGAATCAATTCTAATTATTATTTCAAGATCTTGGCCTGTTGGTAATTTTCTTGATCTTGTTAGTTTTTGGGTTCATTATGATTATGTGGTATCAAAGAAAGTTTGAATCTTGGATGAGAGAAGAATGGTGAGAGGATGAGGAGGTATGGAACAAATGAACTAGATTATAAAAGAACTATAGAGGAAAGTTTAACAATTAACATAGGTTATCACTAATCAAATAAGGAGACAAGGTGGTGATGAGGAAGACAAAGATCATGAAGAAGAAATTCAACAAGAAGAAGAACAAGAACAACCACCATCAATGGAAGAGAGGATGGTTTAGGATTTGTAAGGAAGAAATAAAGGAATCAAGGTTGATGTTCTAGATTATGGAGGTAGTTTAAAACTAGAGGAGCTAATAGATAGGATGAATAGCATGGAAAATTTCTTTGAGTGGAAGACTTTAAAAGAAAACAAGAAGGTAAAGTTTGCATGCACAAAACTGAAAGGTCATGCAATGATTTGGTGGGATCACCTATAGAAAGAGAGATAGAGAAAAGGTAAAGAGAAGATTAATTCATGGAAAAAGATAAATAAAAAGTTGAGGGAGAAATTTCTTCTTATGGATTATGCATAAACCCTATACAAAAGATTTTAGAATTTGAGTCAAAAAGATCAAAGTATACAAGAGTATACAGATGAATTTTACAAGATTTCCATACGAGTGAAACATGATGAAACAAAAGAGAAGATGGATAAAAAGTATGTAAATGGTTTGAAATTTTCTATTTAAGATGAATTAAGCATGCATATAATAATTAACACGGAGGAGGCTTATCAGTTATCTTTGAAGGTAGAAGAAAAACAAAATAGGCAAAATTTTAAAAGGATATCTACTGTTCTAAAAAGAGGTGGATCTCCTCCAATAAATGGATGAGATGGGTTTAATACCACTAGAGGTGGTTTTAGTGCCAATAAAGGTGAATCATCATGTGGTGTAGAAAGGTAAGATGATAATAGGTAAGGGTTTCAATACCAACAAAGAGGAAGAGGATTTCAGAGAGGATGAGGTTATGGAGGTGGTAGAGGATGGTTTTTGAATCAACGTAGATCAATCTAAGGAAGGAATAATTTAATAATAAAGAAGGTGGTGATGCAAGGCTATGATCAAATATTTTTTAAACAATATGTACTTTGGGTGGAAATGTATGGAATGTAATTATAGATGGTGGTAGTTATGAAAATATGGATTCTAAAGAAATCATTGAGAAACTAAATTTGAAATGTCAAAATCATCCTAACCCTTATCAGATTTAATGGTTTAAGAAAGGGAATAAGGTTCTAGTAGATAAAAGGTTCTTAATCAAGTTTTCTATAGGGAAAAATTATAATGATGAAATATGGTGTGATGTTATTTTGATGGATGCATGTCATGTGTTACAGGAAAGTAGTTCATGATGGAGCAAAGAACACACACACTTTTTGCAAATTTGGTGCAAAGGTAGTTCTATTAGCTCTTAAAGAGGAAGATAAGACAAAAAGCATGCTCTATACTAAAAAATTTATCCAAGATATGAAGGTATCAAGTTGTTGTTATGCACTAGTAGAAAATAATGAAGAAACATAAATGGTGCCAATACCAACAAAAGAAGCAAGAGTGTTGAAAGAATATGTAGATGTTATGCCTAATGAGTTGCTAGATGGTTTACCACTGATGAGAGATATTTAGCATCACGTTGATTTGATTCTGAGATCAGCTCTACCTAATGAAGTAGCTTATAGGATGAATCCAATATAACATATAAATTAAATAAATAGGTTACTAAATTGCTAAGGAAGAAAGTGATAAGGGAGAGTATGAGTCCATGTGAAACACCAACATTACTAACTTGAAAGAAAGATGGAGGATGGAGAATGTGTGTGTATAGTAGAGAAATTAATAAAATTACAATTAAGTATAAGTTTCCTATACCTCGTTTAGATGATATGATGGATGTGCTTGCAAGAATAAAATATTTTATCAAGACTGATATAAGAAGTGGATATTATCATATTCAAATTCATGAAGGAGATCAATGGAAAACTACATTCAAGACTAGGGATGGCATATATGAGTGGATGGTGATGCCATTTGGATTATCTAATGCACCTAGTACATTTATGAGGGTGATGAATATAGTGCTAAGAGAATATATTGGTAAGTTTGTGGTTGTTTATTTTTATGATATTTTGATATTTAGTAGCAATAAATAAGAAAACTTACAACATTTGAGAATGGTAATGGATTTGTTAAGAAAAGAGAAGTTGTATGTAAATTTGAAAAAGTGTAGGTTTATGTAAAATAGTTTGGTATTTTTGGGATTTGTAGTTTTAGTAGATGGTGTGAAAATGTATTAAGAAAAGATAAAGTTAATTCTTGAGTGGCCTATTCTAAAAAGCATTATAGAGGTAAGAAGTTTCCATGGTTTAGCAACTTTTTACAAAAAACATATTAAAAAATTTAGTAGTATTATGGCACCAATAACATATTGCATGAGAGGTAAGTAATTTAAATGGACTAAAGCATCCACAAAAAGCTTTGAAATTTTTAAGAAGAAGATTATAAAAAGGCCAATTTTAGCATTATCAAATTTTAAAAAAGTGTTTGAGGTTGATTGTGATGCTTCATTTGTGGGAATCGGTACTACATTGAGTCAAGAAGGAAATCTAATAGAATATTTCAATGAGAAATTGAATGAGGTAAGAACAAAGTATTCTACTTATGATGTTGATATGTATGTAATTGAACAATCATTAAGACTTTTGAGGCATTATCTAGTGCCTAAGGAGTTTATACTATTTATAGATCATGAGGCTTTGAAGTATGTGAATACACAAAAGAAGATGAATAGTAGGTATGTAAAGTGGATTTATTTCTTGCAAGGCTATAATTTTGTGTTGAATCATAAATTATGAAATATAATTAGGTAGCTGATTCATTGAGTAAGTGGGTAGCATTATTAACTACTATGGTGAGTGAAGTAGTTGGATTTGAATTTATCAAATAACTATATGATACTGATCTATATTTTACAAAAGTCATTAAGCAATGCAAGAATCAATTAATAGGTGGTAAAGATGATATTCATATTTATTATCTTATATAATAATGTTATCTCCCCAAAGGGAAACAATTATGCATTTTAGTTGGGTCTCTATGAGACAAAATAATAAGAGAATTACATAGTGGTGGTTTGGCTAGAAATTTTGGTAAGACAAAAACAATAACTTTGGTGGAAGAAATTTTTTTTGGCCAAAGATGATGAGGTATGTGACAAGGAATGTTTCAAGGTGTAGAATATGTTAGGTGTCTAAAATATATGCATAAAATACTAGACTATGCATGCCATTACCGGTTTCAAAAAGACCATGGATAGATTTGAATATGGATTTTGTGTTGTGGTTTCCAAACACATAAAGAGGCAATGATTAAATTTTTGTTTTTGTAGATAGATTTTATAAAATGTTTCATTTCATTGCATTTAAGAAAACCAATGATGCAACTAGAGTTGTAGAATTATTTTTTGTGGATATTATGAGATTACAGGGTGTTCCAAAAACTATTACTTAAGATAGTGATACAAAATTTCTAAGCCATTTTTGGAGGAATTTGTGGAAGAAGATGGGTACTAATCTAAAATTTAGTAGTGCACATCACCCACAAATAGATGGATAGCTATAAGTTATGAATAGGAGCTTGGGAAATTTATTGAGATCAATAGAGGGAGAGAAGCCAAAGCAATGGGACTTGGCTTTACCACAAGCTAATTTTGAATATAATAGGTTAGTGAATAGATCAACAAAAAAGTCACCTTTTAAAATTCTTTATGGGATAAATCCTATGGATATTTTATATTCAGTATAATTTCCAATTGAATATTGAATTAGTGATGATGCAGAAGTGTTTGCAGAGTATATACATTAGTTGAAAGGAGTAAGAAGAAAGTTATAGGAAAGTAATGATAAATATAAATCAAAAACAAATGTCAAAAGAAGGTCCAAATTATTTAAATAAGGAGAGTTGTTAATGGTTTACTTGAGGAAAGAAATATTTCCAAAAGGAACATACAAGTTGAAGTACAAAAAAATTGGACCATGTAGAATTGTGAAGAAAATCAATGATAATGAATATAAGGTAAGCTTACCACATAATTTTGATATATCTCCAGTATTTAATGTTTTAGATTTATATTAATTCCATAGAGAATATGATGAATTTGATGAAGATGAAGAAGTAAATTTGGAGTAGTATGTTCCAAAGAAGAAGAAAGAAAAAAGTACAGGTTTTGGATATGAAGACAGTGAGCACAAGGCCAAGGAGTTATAATAGGTATTTGGTGTAGTCAGAAGGATTGTAGAAAGAATAAAACACTTAGATTATATAACAGAATATGAATAAGATTGACAAGGAAAAATGGTAGTAGTACAATCAGGGCAAATCACATGAGCTAAGTTGTTCTCAACCAGAGGAGAATGATGTAGAAAAAATAGGCCAACCTTTCGAAGGCCATAAATTTTGACTCATAGCTCCATTTGAGCTCTTCTATGCACCAAAATGACCATCTCAGAATGTTAGATTCTACCCTAATTATCTCTATCTATTTATATTTGATTTTGATATTTTTTGGAGGCCAAACACCATATGAGGGTCCAAAATTAGCTTTTAATGATTTTTTCAAGAATTTTCTAAATTTAGAAATTGTATCATTTTAGAATAAAAAGTCAAATTCAATTGAATTTAATACCATAGTCTAATTTTAATATTTAGGTTATTTTTGGAAATATTTAGAGCTATGTGCACTTGCATGTGAAACTTACTATAAATAACAGATGCTAAAAATAGACGTTCTTTTTAGATTTTAGTTTTTTTTTAGATTTTGCATGTAGACTTTAATTTTTTAGTTTAAGATTATTTAAGAGTTTTTTGGGTTTTTAATTATTTAAATCAATCAATATTAATCAATTCTAAGTATTGTTTCAATATCTTGGCCTATTGGTAATTTTTCTCGTTCTTGTTAGTTTTTGGGTTCATTATGTGGACAAAGAGAAAAAGGAACAAAAGACTAAAAATGAATAATCTATGCTAGCTCAAACTACCTTTCACATTCAAGATGAAGGCATGAAATGGTATAAGATAGTGTTTTCTCAAGCCACATGATAGGATACAATATCAATTTTGTCTCGTTAAATAAGAATGCTACAAGAATAATGAGATTTGGAGATAACACAACTGCTAATATAGTTGGTAAGGGTATCTTGAGTTTAGATAATGGGAATACTAAGACATAGAATGTATTATATGTGGATAGTTTTAAAAATAAATTTATTAGTGTAATTCAAATGTTCAACCAAGGACACACACTAACTTTTCATGACAAACGATGTGACATAAGGAGAGCTAAATTAAGAAGACTAACTACCAATGCTAAGATAAATGAGAATAATCTATATGTATAAAATGAGATCAAGAAGGAGAGATTATTTATGATAAATATGGATGAATTTTGGATATGGTACAAAAGGTTGGGCCACCTAAAATTTGAAAATCTAGTCAAAATAAGCTTTAAGAAGTCTGTAAAGAACATACCAAAGATCACCAAACATATAAACACACTTTGCAAGGCATGTCAACATGGTAAGCAGAATAAAAGAAGGTTTAAGTACAAGGATTATTCTAATACAAAACCTTTGGAGATAATACATACTTATCTCTATGGACCTCAAAGAATCCAAATCATTCAAGGGGATAGTTATTTCATGTTACTCATAGATGAGTACACAAGAATGACTTGGGTAACATTCTTGAAATAAAATTTAGAACCTCTTGATAAGTTCAAGGCATTCAAGGCTCTTATTGAGAATGATAATAATGGAAATATAAAATGCTTAATATCAAATAGAGGAGGAGAGTTTTGGTCCAATTAATTTTATGACTTTTATGTGGTCTATGGGATAAGGAGATAGTTCTCAGTAGCTAGGACACCTTAGTATAACAGGGTAGTGGAAAGAAATAATAGAACATTTCAAGAGATAGAAAGAACTATGATAAATGATTCAAGGTTAGCTAATGGATATTAGAGAGAGGTAGTGAGCACTATAGTATACATATTGAATAGAGGATATATAAGGACTAATGGAAATAAGACCCTCTTAGCTATCTAAATAGCACCCAAGAGAGGTCAAATTCATTTAAGTCTAACCCATACATGGACCAACATGGGAATGGTCTAATGTTGTAAGATGTCTATAATTAGACCAGACCTATAGGATATTTTTTGAGGCTAACTCCTCAGATTTTATAATTTAGACCTTTACTTCTAAAATCTAAAACTCGTTGGGGTGAAAAGAGTTAAGAGATTGCATAAAATGGAAACTATTCTAACATGTGATGATGCACCATGAATTTTTCATATCCAATATTAAACTTATACTCTTTAACACACTAATGAACTATGAAATAAGATAATTCAATGCTTAGTATAGTTTCTATGCAATATTATTTCATATAGAGGTCAGTTTGATGTGCTCAAACTAGGGAGAAATGGAAATAAGGTCTGGTTAAAGAGACTTAAATTTGGTTTTTGACTATATTCTTGAGAGATCAATGTTTGAGACACACTATATGGCCTATAAAGAAATTTTTTATCACTTATGTTGAGTTTGGACATGCAAAAGGAAGATAACAATCTCATTTGAATATCAAATAAACATAAAAACTACTAAATATAGATTAGTAAATGGCTAAAAAATGCTATATTCACTACTCCAAGAGGTGTCAAATAAAATTATGATAGATTCTAGTCATACCAACTTGAGGGATGAAAAACAATAGAGTGAAGGTTATAGTTATAGAAGAAAGTAAGAAAGAGAGATGGAGTTTTGGTGTTCTAAAGGGAATCAAATGAGCTCAAATCCATTTGATAAATTATTAGAAATGCCTCCACAAATAAAGATCACTCAAGCCCATCCTAATTGATCTAGGTTATTTTATTCCATTGTATCATTACATTATTCTCTCTATGATGCTCTATGGCAGTTGTAATGGTAGGATCAATTTGTTTTTACTTTGTCCTAATGTGAAACTACTCATGACTAGTTTATTGATGCATGCCAAAGTAGAGAGAGGAATCACTTTCATGCAATTGGATCTAACAACTAAGAAATCTACCTTCATTTTCCATTCCATTTACTACTTGTTACTCATTATGATGACTAGATCCGCATATATTGAGACTAACATAACTGCATTGTTTATACTTTGAGTGGTGGTTCATCAAGTCATGATGAGAAGCCCTTACCATATCTCATTTATCTACCCCTATAGAGTCTTAATGGTACCACCTAATCTAAAATTAGTCACTCCTAGTCCAATCTAGATCATGCATGGGCTCGATTCCACTCATGCTTTCTCACCTTGGTTGAAAACTAACCCTTTGATCTTTGTCTAAGTCATTGAAACTCACCTTTGTTTGATTTTCCTTGACAAATAACTATTTGCATTTGAAAAATTGATTTAGACCTCTATCTAATACATTTAGGGTCACTTCCATGAGAAAATGGATGATGTTTATGTGACCATCAATATTTTGAGCTCGATAGATGCCTGTTGAGCTTGAACTTTTACACTTCATGAATGTCACTCTTCTTCCCATGTATTTTCCTCATAGAAAAAAATTCTTTCATACTTTATGTTTTAGCATTTTTTTGTGGAACATTTATTACAATATTTATGTCTTGGCCACTTTCTTTAAAGAAATTTAATTGTGGTTCTTTTGTATCTAATAAAATATCCATGGAAATTGTCACTGGATAACTGTCCAAAAGAATTATGTCTACCTTTGCCTTTGCCTTTAAAAATTTATTGCAGAAAAATGTTTGAAATAATTCATATCTTCAAGATATCTATCTCAGACAAAAAGTCTAAAATAAATCATCCTTAGTCTTTTTCCATAGAACAAAACTCCAAAAGAAATCATGTCTTTAGGAAAATTATACTAGATAATTTTTCCAAAAATAATTGTGCCCCTGTACCTTTTGACTAAACCTTTGTCTTTAGGATTTATGTATTGAAAAAAATGTCTAAAAGAACTTTAAATTTGAGGAAATTATCATAGGATAATTTTCTCAAAAGAATTGTGTCCCTAGAGTTTCCCTTCAACTTTTTTGAAATAGCCCTTTGCCTTTTAAAAAGTATCCTTCAAATCTTTAAACATGTCCTTTAGAAATTTGTCTTGGTCACTTTATTGAGAAAAAATACCATTCAAGATTTTTGAAGAGGACACTTTTCTATAAAAATGACCCTTTGAAATTTTTGTATTGGTCCTTTCCAAAAAGAAATGACCCTTTGAGGGATTTTATAGGGTACCTTCTTGAGAAAACTACCCTTCAAGATTTTTGAAGAGGAAACTTGCCTTAGAAATTTAACCTTCAATATTATTACTTAAAAATTATTTATGCAGCCCTTTTGTTTTGGAAAAGTTTTCCAAAATAATTTGGTCTCGAAGAAAATTGTGCAAACAATGTTCCTAAAAGAAATCTAACACTTAGCTTGAAAATACCCTTCAAGATTTTTGTTTGGTCCATTTTGTCAAAGAATGATCCTTAAAGAAAAGTGTTTTAGACCATTTGATCTAAGAGATAACCTTTGTAACTTTTAAAATGACTCTCTTTAAATAAATCACCCTTTAGGTGTTTTTTTGGACAAAATGTCCAAAACAATTCCTGACACTTAGCCAAAAAACCCAAAATAAAACTCTTGAAAGAATTCCAACACTTAGACAAATAAAGTGGAACAATTATTGAAAGAATTATTCCTTGTAATTTTATTATAGGCTTTGTGTGGAACACTTTTTCCAAATGAAATATAAATTATCTAACACTTGGACTAAAATTTTAATATTTGGTTGTGTAAACTAAGCCTTTTCCTATACCTATTCCCTAAAACTATTCAGCACCATGAAGACTTTCTTAGATACATCCATTGTAATTTTGAGCCTCATTATAAGACACACATTTTAATAAAAACTTAAGAACCTAATCATCTATTTAAACTAGGAAAAATCTTGGTATGCTAGCCAAAATGGCCAACATTTCTAGTGACTTAGCTGGGTTGACCAGCTTGTTGGTCATGGAACCCAGATATTGATCAAGATTGCTTATGATGTCTAAGAAAATGGAAAGATAATTAAAAATAGACTCATCTTGAATTTTGGAAAAACTTTTTGGAGTAATGGGTGGGGGATAACAAAATACAAAGCAATAACCTAAACAACACATAGGACAACTAAAAACAATAATGTGCAAAAGCACTTGGAGGAAAAGATAGACCTATCTAATAAGTATATATTAAAACTAAATGTACCTTTCCTCCTATATCAAAAGGAAAGTTTATTAGTCCACCATGGAACCTTAAAATATATTTGTCATCTTTTGATAGCTCTCTTCTATAGCCAAGAGAAATTAGATGGTCATTTCTTCTTGATGATGTGACTGGGATATCAACCTCTATTCTTAGGTACATTGATTAAAGGTATGGATTCAAGATCCAATAATGCCCTTCCAAAATTATTCTTTCTTAGATAGAAAATTCTATCTTTACCTCATTCATAGGTTGATCCTAATTTGTCACATTCTCATCCAATGATTGAGTTGGCAATTTAACTGGTATAATTAGATTTATCTCTTTATTATGATCCATTTGAGGTAATACCTTGTCATATTATTTATCTTGTTAATTTAAATCCACACTTGGATAAAATTCATCATTAATTTATTATTGATGAAGATCTTTAAGAATAATTATTATATAGCATTACTCAATCTCCATGTGATGTGGAGATTAATTATCAATCTTTGCACAAAACTCTCTAAACCATCCCAAAAGGCTTCTTCATCATGATTAATTGAAAGGACATTAAATTCATCAGTAATCTTACCATTTGAAACATGTTTATCATATATTTACACCTTTTTAGTGGATTCATATGATAGTTCTTGGTCTGCTACACTTACTTCATCTTCATCTTCTATAGAGAATGACATCTCATTTTCTTCATGTAGAATATCTTGAAGCTCATATTTTACAAGCGTATTCTCCTCATGATGTATGATATCTATTATTATATAAATTATCTCATGGATCACATATTCAACTTGTATATTAGAGTGTTTTCCCTCGTGAATTTCATTATCTACTCATAACAGATCTTCTATCTTAGTAGCAACTTATTTGACTTTATCAGTTTCTACCTTGACATTGAGTGTGTCTATGATGTTGTATTCCTTTTGATCATGTAATACTCTTTCATATTCATCTAATTCAGCTACAACTTCCTTAATTGCTTCAAAAGGGACAGGGTCTTTCTCTAGGATTTCCATAGTATATTCCTACAAATACTCAACAAGCTGAGAAAGGTCTAGAGATGTTAGCATAGATACCTTATTTTTATATTTAGGTTTCTCCTTTTAAATCACCTTTACCTCCTCTCTTTGTTGCATTATTTCTTGAATATCTTTCTATGATTGAACTATCTTTGGATTCTAAGGGGAAATGAGTGGAGGATGAAAAATCTCTGGTTTGATCTTAAACTTAGCATCTTGAAGCATGCTTAAATGTTCTTCTTTCTCTATAGACTATTGTATCTCATTTTAAGTCATGAACTTTAGTTTATGATCTTATTCTTCTATACTTTTTGTATCCATGGGTGTGATAGAAGTAATTTGTTGTTGTGTTGACATTATAGCTACCTTTGAATATAAAGATGATAATTTATAATCTCAATTTACTTGGATAAAAAATAAGGAACTAGATCATTGGGGACCTCTTCCTACAAACTTGAAGATGTGGGCTCATGTATGATCTCTACAATTTGAAAATTGGTCTCATCATAATAAGATTCTGTAACTTCCTAAGACATCTCCTAGATAGACTTTCAGATAAGAAAGCTAGGCAAGTTTTGGATTGGATCTTGAGGGATATGATAAAAATTAGCTTTTTTATCATAAAGGGAAAATGATAGTTCTATAGGAACATACTTTTTATTAGGAGGACCCTATGGTTGATCATAAACCACTAACCTCTCTTTAATATTTACTATTAGACCTCCAATATCTAGAATATCATAATTAAACTTTGAATGTCCTTACCTTATGAAAGTTAAACATATCTTTTTAGTCTACTAAAAATTTTCTCTCATGTTTTATATTTTGTACTTGGAGATATACATTCCATATATTTTATTAGTATCTATGTTTATCATCACTTTATCATAGCCAAATAGATTTTTATTAAAGCTTGATATTGACTATTTGGGGACTTGATTGGGTTGATTGGGATGAGAAAAAGGTTCATGATGACTATTATAAGACTAGTATGATATTTCATACTATTAATGAGGCTTTGTATAATCATCATATGGTTGGTATGGATCATGATAAGATTGATATGGATCATGAGGATCATATTGGAATTGTTTATAAGGAGAAAAATTATAGGATTATTCTCTATAAATTACCATATCCTATAGAAAATCATGAATCTAACTCAAATTATGAAAAATGATGTACCTTTGACCTTGAGATAGGGGAAAAATAAGTACTAAAAACTAGTTTTTAAATGAGTATGCGACAAACTTGTAGTCCAATGGCTGAATTTAGGTCCCGCTAGGTGTGCTAGAACTATTAGCTATCTAGATAGTACCCAATAGTGATTAGATTCATTCAATTTTGAGCCACACTTGGACTAATATGGGAATGGTCTAAGCTTGTGGGATTCTTATAACTATACTAAACCTCTAGGATTGTTTATGAGGCTAGATCCTAAGATTTTATAATTTGGAACTTTACTTCTAAAATATAAAACTAGCTTAGCTGAAAAGAGTTAAGATATTTCATAAAATGGAAACTATTCTAACATGTGGTGATGCACCATGAATTTTTTAGATCCACTCTTAGACTCAGAATCTTTAACACACTAATGAACTATGAAAGAACTTAATGCAATGCTTGTTATAGTTTTTATGCAATAATATTCCATATAGAGGTTAATCTGATGCACTCATACTAGGTAGCAATGAAAATAAGATCTAGGTTAAGACACTTAAATTTGGATGTCCACTATATTATTGAGAGATCAATTCTTAAGACACAATATAAGACCTACAAATAAATTTTCTATCACTTATCTTAAGTTTGGACTTGTAAAAGGAAGATAAAAATCACATTTGCATATTAAACAAACACAAAAAACACTAAATATAGATTAGAAAATTTCTATAAAATACACTATTCATTGATCTAAGAGGTGTCAAATACAATTTTGGTAGAGTCTAGTCATACCAACCTAAGTTATGCAAAATAATATCTCAAAGGTTATATTTATAGAATAAAGGAAGAAAGAGAGAGGGAGTTTTAGAACTCAAAATGGAATCAAATGAGCTTAAATCCATTTTAAAAATTGTTACAATTCCCTCTGCAAATCAAGCTCACTCAAAGCCTTCTGGATTGATCCAGGTCACTCTAGTCCTTTACATAATTACATTATTCTCTTTGTGATACTCCATGGCTACTACAATAGTAGGATCAAGTTTTTTTTACTTTTTTTGAATGTAAAATCACTCATGACTACTTTATTGATATGTGTCAAAGTAGAGAAAGGAGTCACTTTCATGTAGTTGTCTCTAACAACTAATTCATTGAATTCTACATGTCTACCTTAGTTTTCCATGAAAATTACCACTTGTTACTCATTATGAGGACTAGATCCTTAAACATTAAAATTAAGAGAGTTATGTTATTTGTACTTTGAGTAGTAATTCATCAAGTCATGATGAGAAGCCCCTACCATATATCATTTATCTACCCCTATAGAGTATTAATGTCACTACTTCATCTCAAAGTATCCACTCTTATGATAATCTGGATCATGCTCAAGATTAGCTCCACTCATGCCTAATCACCTTAGTTTAAAACTAGAACTTAGACCTCTGTCTAAGTCATTTAGATTTACTTTCATTTGATTTTCCATCAAAAATTGATTCAGATCAATGACCTCTTGACTCATCTCACTCCATTGATGTTCTTGAATTAAATGAATGTGATCCATAGATCCTCTAACAAGATTCAAATGCTTGTGTCACTTATCGATCATGCCTTTGTATTTATGTTTCACTAACTCTTTTACTTCCTCACATGCCATTGATATTGAATACATGATTGAACATGATCCATTGATATATCTAGGCCCATTATCTTGTCTTTACTTGCTTACCATTAGATTTGATCTAGACACCCAAGATTTGGATACTTATCAAACTTGAACTCAGTTGGAGACCCCTTTCATTATTTATTTAATGCAGATGGATATTTGTTGGGGCTTAAATTTGACATCTGCACAACCATAAATTTATGTCCATGATAACATCAATGATGTCTATGTGACCATCAATATTTGGACCTCAATGGATGACTGCTAAGCTTAAACTTTGACACTTATAAAAATGTCACTCTACATCCCATGCATTTTCCTAATAGAAAATAACTCCTTAAGACTTTGTGCTTTAGACTTTTTATGTGAACCATTTCTTTTTGGATTTGTGTCTCACCCACTTTCTTCAAAGGAATTTTTTGGTGGCTCTTTTGCATCAAAAAACTGTCTGAGGAAATTGTCATGGGATAATTACTTGAAATAATTAAGTCTACATTTGTCTTTGACTTGAATAATTTATTGAAAACAAAATGTCCAAAATAATTCATGTCTTTGGGATCTTTGTCTCAGAAAAAAATTCTAAAACAAATCATCCTTAGTCTTTTTCCTTAAAAAAAACTATAAAATAAATCATGTCTTTGAGAAAATTGTCTTGAATAATTTTCCCAAAAGAATTTGTGCCCATGTACCTTTTGAATAAACCTTTGTCTTTGAGCTTTGAATATTGGGTAAAATGCCTGAAATAAGTTGACCTTCAAGGAAATTATAGCAAGATAATTTTCCCAAAATAATTGTGTCTTTAGAATTGACCTTCGACCTTTTTGAAATAACCCTTTGCCCTTTGAAAAGTGTCTATGAAAAAAAATTCTTGGTCACTTTCCCAAGAAAAAATACCCTTAAATATTTTTAAGAGGATAATTTTCTATAAAAATGACCCTTTGACATTTTTATATTGGCCCCTTTCTTGAAATAAATAACCCTCTGGGGGAATTGTATAGGACACCTTCTTAAGAAAAATGCCCTTCAAGTTTTTTGAAGAGGACACATACTAAAGAAATTAAACCTTTGGGATTATTACTTTAGAAGTATTTATATTTCCTTCTTGTTTTAGATAATTTTCCCAAAACAATTTGGTCTTCGATAAAATTATGTAGACAATTTTCCTAAAAGAAATCTAACAGTTAGCTTGAAAAATACCCTTTGTGATTTTTGTTTAGTCCACTTTGCCAAATAATGATCTTTTTAAAAATATTTTTTGGACAAATTTGTTTTAAATATACCCTTTATAACTTTTAAAATTAATCTCTTCAAAGAAATGACCCTTCCATATTTTTGTTTCACACGAAATGTTTGAAACAATTCTTGACACTTAGTAAAAAAACCCAAAACAAAACTCCCAAAAGAATTCCAATACTTAGACAAATAAATTAGAACATTCTCAAAAGAATTATCCCTTATAAAAAATTTTAAGATTTTTTTGGAACACTTTGTTTGAAGGAATTATGAATTATCTAACACTTGGCTAAAAGTTAAAATATCTGGCTAAGCATAAACTAGGATTTTTTTGGACCTATTCTTGCAACTATTCAGCACCATGAAGACCTGCTTGGATCCATATATTTGTAATTTTGAGCCTACTTTTAAGACACTTTTTCCACTCAATAATTGGAACCTTGATTATCTATTTAAACTAGGTAGAATTTTGGTATATGGGCCAAAATGGCCAATATACCCCTTATGAATTATGAAAAGGTAGACTCATTAATGTGGAAAAATTTAGATTGTTTGGAAGTAAATGTTTCATCAAAAGAGATGAGGAAGACCTAGGTAAGTTTGATTATAGGTTTGATGAAGGTATATTCTTGGGGTATTCATCAGTAATCTCAACATATAAATTTTATAACAAGAGGTTGTAGAAGATAGTGGAAAACACCAATGTGAAGATTGATGAGAAGAAGAAATAAAACTCACAATTAAAGGATACATTAGAGAATATGGAATTCAAAAATGAAGAATAAATAATATATATTGATTAGGAATAAGGAGAAGTTGAGGAAAGATAAGACTTAAAAGGTTCCTTAAGATATATTCAAAGAGGTCATCCTGAATCATAAATCATTGGCAACAAGGATGCATGTATGCAAACAAGAAGAAGGTGGTATTTAACCTCAATCAAGAGAATGTTTCTCTATTATATAAAAAGATAACTTTTTATATGTAAGAAAAGAAAAGTTTTTGATAGGTTCTATAAATGAGGAGTTACACCAAATAGAAAAGAATGAAACTTGGGAACTAGTTCCTAGGCATAAAAACAAGAATGTCATTGACACTAAATGGGTGATTAGGAACAATTTTAATGAAGATGGAGAATTCACTAGGAATAAGGCCATATTGGTATGAAAGGGGTATGCCCAAGTAGAAGGGGTAGACTTTAATGATACCCTTACTCTAGTAGTAATATTAGTGGCTGTCATATTGTTTATATCATATGTAGGATTTAAAGGGTTCAAGGTGTACTAGATGTATGTCAAAACTAATCTTTTTAATGAGAACTTGGAAGAGGAGGTGAGGTGTACATAGAGAAACCTAAGGGTTTCTCACTATTAGGTAATATGGACTATGTTTATAGATTGAAAAAGTCTATTTATGGTATAAATCAAAATCCTAGAGCTTGGTATACCAGATTAGATAGGTATCTCATACATTAAGGATTCATAAAATGAGTTAAAAATAATAATCTATGCATAAAGACAAAATATGACCATCAATTAATAGTATTTTTCTATGTGTATGACACCATATTTTGTGGAATTAATGAGAGTATGAATAAGGCCTTCATACACATGATGAAGAAGGAGTTTTAGATGTCCATTTTGGGAGAACTATCATTCTTTCTTAGGCTACAAATCAATCAATCAAAAAAGGGTATATTCATCTCATGAGCTAAGTACATAAGAGAGATGTTAAATAAATTTGAGATTAAATAGTTTAATGTAGTTAAAACATATATGATCATAGGGTGTAAGTTGAGAAAGGAAGATGAATCTCCAAGGGTCAGTTAGACATCATACATGTTAATGATTGGAAGGTTGTTGTAAACTACTACCTCTATGCCTAACATCACGCAAGTAGTAGGTCTTATGGGAAGGTTTCAATCAGGCCTAAAGGAAAATCATTTGTAATTAGTAAAAAGGATACTTAGGTATATCAAGGGGACTATGGAGTTTTGGTTGTGGTATCCTAGTATCAAAGAGTTTGACTTGATAGCCTATACATATGTAAACTAGGTATGGAGTCTAGATGATAGGAAGATCACTAGTGAAGGATCCTTCCTTTTAGGTGAATGAATAATTTCATGGATAATAAATAATAAATAATTAGTGGATTTATATACCTATGAGGCTGAACACATTATAGTAGCTTCATGTTACACTTAGGTCCTATGGATGAGATAGACCTTAAAAGACTATAAGGTCAAGTATGATAGTCCTAGTCCTATCTATTATGATAATACAAGTATTATACTCAAAGAACCCTTTAATTTACTCAATGAATAGTCACATTCCCATCATGTATCATTTTCTAGGAGATTAGGTAAGTGAACAAAGTGTTAAACTTGAATATTTTTCTACAAAGGATCATATTATAGACATTTTGACCAAGCCACTTCCAAAGGCAATATTTGAACATCTAAGAAAGGAATTGGGTGTAGTTCCTACCCCTAGTAGTTATTAAGGAAGTCAAGTTCTTAGGGAGATTTAATTAGGTGGTTCATTATCTATAAGAATAGTTTAATATTGATAATAAGGTATGTATATAGATAGGGGAGCATGTGTTTATGATGATTCATTAAATAATAATCGTATGTGTTGAGTGTTTTGGTTGTAAAAGTATGATCCAAGAAGTTATAGGCACATATTTATAATTTATGTCAAAGGGGGAGAAAATTTATAAATGAGGGAGATACTTCCTATTGAGAGAAGGTTATGAGATTGGTTTCCATCAATGAAAAAGGGGGAGATTGTTGAGTATTGTCATTGATGTCATAGTTATATCTTGTGAAGGTGGATGACAAAGGAGACTAATCCTTATTGGTAGTGTGAAATGTGACAAGGTAAATTGAGAGATTTTTTTCATGATAAATTTATTTCATGAGAGAAAGAGAAATAGATAATTTGAAGAAAACTAATGTCTTATGTTTGCATGATGATATAGGTAATTGAGGTCAAAGTTGCATAAGAAGCCTAGTCAAGACATGAATAGGTATGTTCATGAAAATGAATGAACATAGGCATGTGAATGTTTTATGGAAATATTTGATCATGTATGTGAGTCATTGAATCATTCTTGATATTTCAAGGTGATATTATAGGGATAGGATATTCAAACTAAGCTTACACCTAAACCTCTCTTAAACCCTACCTAGCCTAATGAGGCATAAAGATCATATTTAAAGTAAATTTTTCATATGTTAGAATGGATAGAGGTAATATATGTTTTTTTAACCATTTTCACAAATTTTGAGCTCATGGTTTGAAGTAAATTACATGAAACATTGTTGTAGGCCTTCCCAAGTTCACAAAATGAGGTCTCAAGACCTAAGAAACATTTTCATAAATTTGATGGCATGTGTAACCTCTAAATGGGAAAATAAAATATTAAATATATATGGGTAAGTGTCCTAACTAATATATTTATGCATTGTTTTTATAATTAAGGTAAAATCCTTTATATACAATTGTTAACACCAAAACCTGTGTTAAGCATTCTTAAAACACTAATAAGGACCTGATGTGAAAGATATTATTCAAATCAGATCATAATGGATTTAAATACCTATAAAATATATTATATCATGTATTAAAATCTCCTAGGTACCTCCAAGTGGTGGTGGTTAGTCAAATAAGAGATAAAATGCATAGATACATGCTTATTTGTCAAGAAGTTATTGTAGATCTCAAAAATTGCATTGGTCAAGAAAAGAAAATGAATGCTAGAAGAAGATAGAAACTAATTTTCATGTTCATCATTATTTATATATATTTTATATATTTTAAGTGTTATAATTTGATCATCTAAGTTATCTAGTCACAAATAGACCTAATGATGTGAATAGTGAAAAACCCAGGTAGACATGAGAAGATGGATTTGAGGGTTTTGGCATCTCATATTGATTTAAAAACATGAATAAAGATTTTATTTATAAATTTTAAGTCATTTTAATTATTTTAATATGTTTTTTCAGTCAGTGAATATGGTGAAAAGTAGCTCACAAAATGACCTATTTGGTTTCGATAAGACTATGTGATATAGGGTCAAGAAATTGGTCAACAAGACTAGCATTTGGCTTTAGAACATATGAATTTTTCATCTTAGAATGGTATAGAGATATTATAGGAAAATTTACATACATTAGAAGTCATTAAAAGTGTATACACTAGTGTTGGAGGTTTAAGTTACCATGATTGGCGTTTGAGGTAAATTGGTAGTTCTTAGTGAGTGAGTTGTAGAGATTTTCTTGAGGCTTTATCTCACAAGTGAAAATGTTCCAAAAATTCATTTATGACCCTTAGGTCATGGATAAACTATCTATATGTTTCATTTATTATATTTCATTATCCTAAGAGTATTTAAGCTTCATTTTTTCAGGATAGATTTTTGAGGTATATAGGCCTAATAGGGTAGTTGGTCCTAAAGGAGATTTCATGATATGAACGAAAGACACAATTCTAATCAATAATAGAGGAGGTATGTATAGGTATTTTAATAAGTTATTTATTTTTATTTTTTTTTATATAAGGAAATATGGGCCCAAAATAATCAATATTTGACATTAAGAAAATAGACCTAATGCATTTAGGTCTCCATGAGGCCTAAAAGAGAAATGAGGCCTAATTGAGTTGTTGCAAACTAAAAGGGGTACAAAGTTCATTTTAATCATGTTAATGATATTCTATAATACCTATTATATGGTTTAACTAAAAATTTTAATGTTTGTGGTTGACCAAGTGGTGTGTGACCATGAGACTTGTATATATATAAGGTAGTTTAGGCCTATTTTGATGTAAGCAATAAATGTGACTAAAATATTGCTTGGAAGAGTAGGAGGTACTAAAATGAGACCATAAAAATAGAGAAGAGGTGTGGTGATAAAAATTCATGAGGTGGATGAGTTGGTGATGATTCACTTGTGGATTTGGTGTTTCCTTGCAAGTAGATCCTTCTTAAAGCCTAGTCAAGTAGGTGCTTAGCTTCATTAGGGTTGGTGATCCAAGTTGAGTTGTTGCTAAAAAAAATTAATATTTTATTTTATATGATTGTAATCAATTTTTTGACATCATAGTGTGTTTTCTTCCTCTTGAGGGTTTCCTAATCATATGTGTGTTTTCTTATATTATGTTTATGTGAATGATTCTTTATGCATTTATAGATCTTAATGTTGCTTTCATAGTTCATGAATGATTATTTATAGATAAAATAAAGTTCTGGTACACTTATTCACCCCCCCCCCACTCTTAGTGAGTTTACTTATAATATGAGGTGATGTACTAATATAATATGTCTCCTCTACTTGATCCTTAACAACACTTATGGATATAACAAGATTTATGGCTAACACACTCTCTTTAAAAGACTTCTATACATCAGTGTTTCACATGGAGGATATTATAGATATACATGAATTGAGGATGATGAATTAGAGGCTTTATTCAAGTAACTATTAGTTAATGTAAACTATAATTATAGTCACTCACACCTTCACACAATATGTAACCTACATAAGACACTACACTAGAACCTAGGTGAAGATAAGGAACAAAAAAGGGATAATAATCAACTACTTGTGAAAATATAACTCAAATTAACAAACTATAGTTTCATCATAAAATATTTTGAATCAATATTTTATTATGTCAAGGTTGCAGATATAAATGGGCAACACTTTCACATACCCAATAGAGAAATGAATACAATAGCTTTTGAATCCCAATTTATAAAATATGAGAAGGAAAGAAAAGGAGAATATGGTGTGTAAGTGTGGAGTAGAGGACATGAAGACCATAATTCATTCAAAAAATAGTTACAATCATGAGTAATGGATAGTAATAGATCCATGACCTCTCTCATGCATTACCTTCACTGTAAAATGGTCTTCAATGAGCCCTTGGGCATCTAAGTGTGGTGGATGGCCTAATGTGGTAATATTTGACCCCATGAATATTCATTTCACATTAAAACTATTTTATCACTCCTTGACATGTAGTGGGAGGTCATGCACTCATTATGAGAGGCATTTACTTGCTTGAACATGCCTATTATTCTCATAGTTTCCACCCTTGAATCCATTCATGGCATATTCAATGTGTGTGTCCTCTTAATGGGAAAGGAATATGAGACTTAGGAATCTTTCAGTTATGTGTTGATCTTGGTAGGGGATTGGAAAAGTTAGTATAATAATTTTTCTACCTTTGAGAGTCTCATCACTATGGGAATAGGACTATAACACTACTTTCCTAACGGAAATGTAGGTTATCTCCTTGGTTGAGTTAAATTGTGTCCATGAGGCTTGTTTTTACTATTGTAGGGGTGATAATGTTATTTTTATATGACCATCCCACCTTTTCATAGGCCCAAGAAGCCTTATAATTCACTCAGGATCTCAAATATGCTCTATAAACATGTAAATACTCTCAAAACTAGGCCTCATAAGCCATTTTTCTACACACTTTGATTCAAACATGCCAAATTTCTAATGAAAAGAGATAAAATAAGACTTTTAAGTTTATTTATTTTATTTATTGGTGTATTAAGGTAATTGGAGTCATTAGGAAGAGTTTCTTGTCCAACAAGTCCTCAATGAGGGTTTGGGAGGGTTTAGAGTGGCCTACCATCTTAACGATGGTCCCTAAATCACATGCCTTGGATTGAAATCTTAAGGCAATTAATGTTGAGTATATATACCCCATAAATTATCCTTAATATCACCTAGTCTCATGAACCTTGTATGGTGAGTTCTTAGTAAAATTTGGTATCCTTTGGGTCTTCAATAAGCATTCTAATAATGATCATAGTGTTATGGATTATTCATAAAGATGCCTCCATGAAAATAACTCTCTCCAAAATGAATGGAAAGTGTATATGGGTAAATAAATTCACCTAAGTGCATTGGGTCCCTTGCATCTTGTCAAGTAATACATGAGCACTTAACTAGTAGCTTGAATTGGTACACTAGGGTGATGGATCTTGAGGAGGGATATTAGGCCAAATTACTAAGTCCCTTGTATTTTCCTATATATAACATGTTTATAAACAAATTTAAAACCATAACTCATCATTTTATCATCTTATATATGCTATAGGATATTTTCACATCAAAATAATGGAATTTGGGATTTGAAGTCTTAGGAAGGGTTTTAGGCCTTATAGGCCTTAATTGAGCCTAAAGATAGTAGACCACCAGTAGGTGTTTTAGTGATTTAATTTTCTTATTATCATTATTTTTTATTTAATTTCAAATTTTTCACAATCTTACAACTTCTCATACTCCTACCTCTATCATTCTTACCTTATAGGTCTGCATGAGCATCCTTGGCCAAGTCTGAGTGCTTAAACTAGTTGATGCTAGAGACCTACGTGTTCCATATTTATATTTTAATAATTATTTATGGATTTTTATCACTCATAGAGTGTGTTATTAGGGTTTTTAAACACCTCTTGAACTAGGGTCTCCCTCATAGTCTACCATCAAACCCACTCTATACCCATACACATAGGCTTGTGTGTTATGAATGCTCATTTAGGCCTAGCAAAACCTCTTAAACTTGAATATTCATTTAAAAATTTTAAATATTTAAAAATTACATACACTACCATGTGATCACTCTCAAATAGTTTTTTACCTTCATCATTTAGATAATTAGGTACTCTGAATGACTAGGCAAACCTATATACATTGATCCAACTATATATGTTAAGTTAGGAAGTTTTAAGTTAGCTTGTTTTAGTTATCCTTTCATATTTTTTTCTTATAATAACATATGTACTATGTTCATTTTATTTATCCCCAACCTCAATGCATATGTGGAATTTTACTCACATGGTTGGAGATAACCTACCTATAGTATTGTAGGTGATGATTGGGAGCACTTAACTATAGTTGGATCCTTCCCACATGTCAATGAGAAATAAAAATGTTCCCTAGGCCATATATGGAACCTATTTGTCCTATTTTTAAAATCAGTATCCTCCTTCAAGATATTCATATTAATAAGTATATATCCATATCTTGTATTTTGCTAGGCTAAGTTGTAGGTGGTGATTTAGGGGAACTCTTTGAAAGTTGGAGTTAAACTTGACCTTAAAAACTATGTAATTAGCCTCTTAATAGTGTATAAAAGTAATTTTGATTGTTTTCTCATAGTTTCATTTGAATTTCATGACATTATATATACTTTTGGTCTCAATTTTTCTCATAGGCTTGCATTTAGGATTGAATCTTGTAGGTGCATTACATAGTCCTTTTGAATTTCTAAGTCTGAAAGACAAAACCCATTATGAGGTGAAAAAGGTCTGATTAAGTCATTATATGGTAGATGCCTTTGGGAGACCTCATGTAGACAACTACTCCCCACTTAAGGCTACCTATTGAGACCTTAAACATCCCTATCTTGATACTCAATAATTCAATATATTTTTAGCTAAATAATTAGGTATCTTGATGGAGAAATTGAAACCTAGGAGTTCACAAAAAACTTAAATAATGCTAATTAATATTAAACCCTATTAAAATGTTAATAGATTCTTTTGGATCTATCATGTATGTTCTAGTATTAAGGATTATATGGAAACCTATTTTTCTTGAAAAAGGAACTCCTCCACAATCTTAAACCACCCCTAAAACCTGAAGAAGACATCATTCATATGCTCTCAGCTTGGATATGGGTTACCATGAGAGCAACATGGTCATGTTTGGAGCTTTCCTCCTTCCTTAACACTATGATCAATGAAGAGATTGAAGGATATTTGTTCTAACTAAATGGTGACTAATTGAAGTGAGGAACCTTGAGGAAGTAATTAAAACTTGCACTAATCATCCTTATGCTCTACTCCATGAAAACCTAAGAACGTTACATATAACTATAATCTATATATAAGGGAGACTATGTTGATCTACCCCTACAAATGCCATGAGAAATTACTCATAGGTATTTAATATTACTTTAGATACCTTTATCCATGCTTAATATATCACAACAAGTTCAAACTTTTGATAAATCTACTTGTATCTGAGTTTTTGGGGTTTGTAGAGGGATAAATACCACCTATGGGTCTTAGTGATTATTCATAAATGCCAAGGTCATGATCTTTAAGCTAATGTCACTGATTTCAAGCCCACTAGGGACCTTACCTCTAGATAAGATCTTAGGTTATGATTCCCCTTATACAAGTCATACCATCTAACTCAAAATCACTCTAGAGACCTTGATAAGATCTTGATGGAGGTTCCACTACACTTTTTGCCCTTTATTCACATTTGAGACATGGATTCTCCTTTGAGGTGCCTACATGGGATCCCCATAAAATGTTTGACCTCTTCTAACTCTAACCTATTTGTACAAATCTATATAAGTCTTAGAAACACTTGTAAACCACCATTATTATGCATTTTCTCAGGTTTGAGATATTGGAAGGCCATTAGAGAACAATAAGAGGGAAATGAGGAGTCAATTATTCTTTCAAATTACATAGTACAAATGGAGGGAAGTTAAAAGTTCATTTTTCACATGTGTGGCACCCTTCTTGGTGAATGAAAGGCATTTGAATCCTAAAAACTTTGTTTCACATATAAAATTTCCTTTTGGAGACTTTTAACTCTTGATAATGACTCAACGATATCTTAGGGGTCATAAAAATACTATTCACATGGTTTAGACATGCCTACAAGGCAAACTATGCATGATTTCAAATGAAACATCAACTAAGGAAAACACTTTAACATTTGATAAAGAACCTTAAAGTAAGATAAGGCCTAGAATAAGGGTCACTATCCTTCCTCATACTAACTCCTAATCTCATGAATTCTATCACATTTTTCATGTTCTTAGCATGTTTGAATGTACATATGACTAGATATGCATTTTAGTGTGTTCACCACCTTTTCATGCATGTTTTTAGATCATAAGGACCACCTTAATCTTTTTGATAGACTCATAGACATAATTAGCACAAAATGATTCCTTGACACAAATTCAAACAACCTGAGATGGGGATCTTTGTGACACTTTTTTGACATGATTCACTACTTGAACATGTTGCCTTTAATCCTAAGAAAAACTAAACCTCTCTTATATTGTCATGACATATCAAGGACCTAAGAAGATGAATAAAGACACTATCAAGTGTTTTGAGTAAGGGTTGGTTCTTTTGAGCCTAGGGAGAGAAATATGTCAACATCACTGGTGAATTTGAGGGGTTGACCTATCTATTGGTCAAGAGAATATAACATTTTTTACATAACAACCATGACTTAGCTAAGAGACCTCTCTGATTGGGTTGATAGGTTGGCCTAACATCTTAAAAAACTTAAGAAATATAAAAACATAATTAAGATCAGATTCACTTACCCTTGTACCATTGTAATTCAGTTCCTTGTCTGATATGATTATGAAGGGGACCTCAAATTTGGTCACTAGAATTTTATATAACTCCAAGTCTAAGATTTCATTTACCTCCTTAAGGGCTACTACTTTCACCCACATATTAACTTACTATGTATTAGTTAAAAACCACTTGTTTCCCACATGTAACAAAGACACACAAGAAACATAACACCCAAGCAACTAAGGAAGCAACAAGATAATAGAAAAAGCAACTAATAAAATACTTTTGCCATAGTAGTTAGAAGAAAGAAGGCCTAAACTACTATGTACAAGGACAATATGTGATTATTAATAATAATTCTTAAGGAAAACCCCATTGATAGGGATATGGATTTCCTCACAATTTAATCTTGATGACTAGAATTCATTCTGCTTCTTGTAGCTGGTGATAGTGTAAAGTCCACTCCATAGGCTACCAAACATTGAGTGTTGACCTATTTTATCTAAATTTTCATCCTAATTAAGCATAATATCACCTTGGTGTAAAGTACTGGAATAATCTCTTTTTAAATTAACTTTTAAGTTGATCTTGATGGGATCAAATGGCATGAATAACATCATATCTTGTCTCTTCTATCTCCCTCAACTCATTCATCCTTACTTCCATGGAATCATTCTCCATCAGATCAAACTCATGTGAGTTCCAAAGTAGGTAGCTCAAGTGATATAGATAACCTTTCCTATTTTCCATAGATAAGAAGTTATGGATAATGACCAATATATCTCTTGTGGTTGATCTTGTCTACCCACAAGGTTGTCCTTAGTTGGGTATGCCACTCCTATTTGTCTTCCATACTTATTATGATTTTGATTAGGTTCTAGTTGGTGGAATCTACAAGTACATTTCCCTAAGGATAGTAGTTTGAGGAAGTGTTGAGTTAAATGATATAATTAAGATCATATTCACTTACCCTTGTACCATTGTAATATATTTCCTTGTCTGATATGATTATGAAGGGGACCTCAAATCTGGTCACTAGACTTTTATATAACTCCAAGTCTAATATTTCATTTGCCTCCTTAAGGGCTACTACTTCCCCCCACCTAGTAAATTAGTATGTATAATTAAAAAACCAATTTTGTCCCACACAATATGGAAGGTGTATCATGCCTAAAAAAGTTTTCTCTACTACATGAAAGGTTGCCCCACTTGGATACATTTGATAGGCAAGGCATATAGTCTTTATTTCATAGTGAACATGGAAAACTTATGGAATATCCTAACCTAAGCATGGGAGTCCTTGAACAAACTTGTCTAAAAGTATCCTAATTTAATTATCCTTAATACTATAGTCCTAGCTGCAAAGTGTCCTCCTACAGTCCCATAATGAAATTGATCTAGAAGTTTGTCAACCTAGTTAGTCTGCACACATCTCAAGAGCATACCATCAAGATATTTATTAAATAGAAATATATATACCAAGACAAAAGGAAATTATTTGAGCCTATAATACCTTATTATTGTCTTATCTAGGCTTATAGGATATTCTCCTATTTAAAATAATCTTACCATGTCTTGAATCTAGCTAGAAGAGGGTGTAGGTGCATCTACTTGGTGATCATTATGCATTGATAAAACCACTTATTTATCTTCCTTAACATTAATACCAACTGATCACATATTCCTCTACCCCTTAATAACTTGGTACCCTTCACTTATATGTCATATTACATGCATCTAGTCATACAACATACACTTTTTTCACTCAAATCCTTGTTAGGAAGGAAGTCCTTGATGTGAGGCTGAGCCACAATGAAATAGATCTTATTTTTAGACACCATGTGTCCAAAATTTTATATAGCTCTCATGATTACAATCCACACTTCTACACATAGGTGTACCTCTCTTTATTTACCTACAATGCTTGACTAAAGAAAGCTATAGGCTACTCAATGCCCTCACTATTTTGTTGCATCAACATGGTAGAAATGGTGTCATTGGTTGAGATGGCATAAAAAAGAAGTCTCTTGAGAAACTAGGGTTAAGGAGAGTGGGTGCTTGAATAATGGCCTATTTAATGGATTCAAAACTTCTCTTTACTTCCCTAGTCCATGTGAATTCCTTATGTTTATTGAGCGTATAAGTTATAGGTCTTACAAACTCAACAAACTTGGGGATAAACCTCATAATTAATTCAATCTTTCCTATAAATCTTTGTAGTCCCTTCTTGTTATTGGTCAATGATAGATCAGGAATTCCACTTGTCCTCTTAGGGTATATAAAATGCCTTATTTATACATAATGTGACATAAATATCTATCCTCATGGACTACAGAAATGAATTTTTTGGATTAAAAGAATCCCCATACTACCGACACCTATCAAATATCAGCCTTAGGTGTGTTAATTGGTCTTTACAATCCTTTGAAAAGACTATGATGTCATCAAGGTATAATAACGCCATTTAATTGATGAGTCCTTAGAAGGATACATCCATTGACCTTAAAAATATGGCCCTTACACTGGATAGCCAAAAGGGCATATTATTGTAAGCATAATTGACCCACTTTGTTGTGAAGGTAGTATTGTGTTGGTCCTCTTCCTTCACCAACACCTGATTATACCATGAGTATCTATCAAGTAAGGAGAAATGTTGTTAGCCTTAACCCTTTTGGAGAATTTTATCCATGGATGGAAAGGAGTAGTGGTCTCTTAATGACACCTTGTTGATATCCTTGAAGTCTACACATGATGTTATCTCCACATTATTCTTCCTTACCAGCACAAGGTTAACCACCCCATGAAGAGTGTCTAATGGGAAAGATGATGTTGGAATAAATTAGTTTAGTTAGCTCTTTCTTCAAGAGGAATTCAATATTAGGGTTGACCAGTATTTACTTCTTCCTCATAGGTTTAGCACTTGCTTTCAATACTATAATATGATAAGATAATATAGAGTCAAACCCCTTCAAATAATTGCATTCCCAAGAAAGCATGTCTACAAATTCCTTATAGAACTCTATGAAGGCTACCCTTTATTTTCTTGTGTTCACTTTGCATAGTTTGAGTAGCCTATCTTTAAATGGTGAGATTTTCATAGTGATATTATTTTGTTGACATGATAACTTTATCTCTCCTCAACTAATCATCAAGATTTAAGATGTTTTCAAGAGTCACTAATCCCTTGGGGAAATTTTTTGTCATCAAATGAACAATCTAGTAACCATATTATTTTTGACGTATACCTTAATTCTTGAGTATAATTCTACCTCTTATTATAAGAAACATGCTATTTGTATATCATTATCAAAGACTTTCTAGCTAAATTCATTATTAGGTATTGAAGGTCTACAAACTACCTTGATTTGTGGCTAGTCTTTCATGTTCTTGACTTCATTTAGGATGTCATGATGTTCACTTATAGATTTCATCCTATTTACATGTTGGTTAGACTATCTTGGGATTGAACAGATGTCAAGGGATTGAAATAATTCTAAGAGGTTCCAAAACCTATGCTTATATGCCTTTAAGTGTGTATTTTTTACTAAATTCTTCCCTCTCATCTGATATACTACCAATTCAATATCTCCCATGGCTTGTAGTAGATTGATACATCTTTTGTTTGCCCATTATAGCCCCTAAATGAGGTTGTCATATTATACTATGTTTCATGTGTAGATGAATTAGAATCTTATGGCATAAAATATATTTTATTATCAGGAGAGATAATCATGACACCTTCTACACTTATATTCTTGCACCTAGAACCATAAAAAACAAAATCCACACTACATCATTGTATTGACATATATTAGTAATGGCTAGTATGACTACCTCTTCTTCATGCATATATTATATCCTCAAGCCTACTTTTTTAATGCTCCTATATGGATCATAACCATCATTATTTGTACCCCACTCATCAAGTAGTAGATTTGATATACCCTCAAGTGGCTCAATTGGATATTGTTCTTCAGGTTGTTCATATTCATTAATAATAATAAAGTTGAATTTTGATAGATTAGGCATATATGGATCTAAATGAAACCTAGAGATAATATAAGACCTAATGGTGACTTTGGTCCCATACCTAGTTCTAAAAACCATATAAGACCTATCAAAAGATAGGTAGCCTCATATCTAAGTAGTGAAATATCTTTAAAAACACAAGGCAAAATAAAGGAGTATATCAATCACTATAACATCTTGGGATATGGTGGAATTGGGTCAAGGATCTAGGATAAGTTTTAGGTCCTTAAGAACACCAATAGTCTTAGTAGGAGACCCATGTAGTTTCAAGACTCATTTAAAGTTAGGCTTATACTTTAACCCTAACTTTTCTACTATTTATTTTGGAATGAAATATTTACTATCCCTAATATCTATCATAAAATTATGTACTAAGGAGTCTCATATTATGACAAAAATATAAAAAAGCAGGGGGTTTATTTACCTTGGATAGTTGGGGCTCATTAGGCTAACTAGTATTGGTTAGGACTACAATTAATTTCTATGTCTGGTTTTCTAAGATGTGAATTTTGGATAAATATTCTTAGATGAAATGTTTTTTTCCCTAGAAATCAATGTGTCTGACATTGGTGTGGTGACATAAGTCTTATTCATATGGTCCATAATCTTGATATGATGGCTAGTGTTGGATGGTGGAGCCTGATCTTATTTTAATTCCTAGTTCCTATTAGGGGGGTGTGGGGGGGGGGGGAATACCCCCCATTAGGGTTGAAATTGTTTGTTAAAAATACATTATAAAATATTTTAATTTCATAGTAAATCTGGACCATTCACTATTAGGTCACAAAACTAACAAAAGAAATTTTGTTTGTGCAGTTTTGACCTAATATGTAACCTTCATTTGATTTGAGGGCATTATAATTATGGTGGCATGTTGTATGTGAGTGAAGAGTATAATGAGGTGGATGTCTTTCAAGTTTTATCCCTTCATTTATTTTGGGATTGAATAATGAGAACTGGATGTTTTTAGGTGGACATAGCCCATATTGGATGAACCACATTCAATCTATGTCTATCTTTTGTTTTATTTTCTACATTTTATTTCCATCTTTAATTCATTAATATTTCTCTATGTTTCTTATTCTTAAAAAGTTAGTATCCTTTGATTGTAACTTAGGAGCAAAAGTACTACTTAAATCTTAAGTGAACTGAGGTATGAATGGACCCTTTTTATTCTTAACTTTTTGAAATGGTAGAGTTTTAGGGGATACATATTTTAATTAGTTTCCTAAGGTGGTTAAGAATATGAAGGAACTACTCTCTAAACCTTTGAGTCACCACTCATTTCCCTTATTTTAGCCCTTGTATTGGCTAGAATAAGGATATCCACCTTGGTTGCACCCCTAAGTTGATTGACTTCACATTGTCCAAAAAAAATTTATCTTTCTTAAAAGTTGACAAAGGTAGCCTTTGATTATTCCTTACCCCCAATAACTCCCTTTTAACTTGGTATTTTAGACTGACTCATGAAAGGAGTCTCTCCATGTTACACAAGATGGTATTATTTGTCTTGTGTATAAGGAGGTTGACTTTTTACATGAGAGGATATTGATTCTACCACATAAGAGAAATTGGATAAGCACATTCACTTGGGCTGATTGATTGCTCATGAGATTACCACCATTTTGTATACCAATGTCCTTCTTGAGCATAGTTGTTTTGAGTTGGAAATAATGTTATAGAGTTTTTGGTGGAATTAATATTGAAACTATTATAGGGCCTTACTTGAGTGATCTACTGTTGACCTTGTGAATTATTTTTATATGGAGGCTTGTTCAATTGATAAGGTTGATAGGGAGCTTGGTAAGGAGCTTATTATGATTTATGAGGTAGAAGTTACTACCTTTCTAAGTCCACTATATTATTATTGTTTTCCTTGATCAACCCTTCAAGTTTAACTAATATATCTGCCTGACTAGCATCTATCTACTCATGGTTGGTTGGCATAAGAGGTTATATCTTTGGGAATAAATGCACAACGGTCCTTGGTGTAAGTTTTCCCATTTGTATGAGATATGTTTTTGTCCTTATTTCTAATTCATAGGCATTAGGTAGTGTGTTCACACCCATGAACCATATCATGACTACTACATCAAATAGTATAAGAAGGCATAACTAGGAGAAAGTTTAAATACTATTAGGATCTTATCCCATGTTTTCTAAAACCTATAGTTAAAATCCACCATAAACTCTTGAGGGGAACTTTTTATTGTGGTCAATTGTTCCACTAGGGACAAATGGTCACTTCTAACCTCAAAATGCTTGTATCGTTACTCCCCAAACTCATCCCAAGTTTTGATATATATAGGTGTTATACCTATGTACCATTGAAGTAACTTACCCATTAATAAAATATTTAGTATCCTCATTACTACATTTTCTTGAGTCACATTATGTACTGAGCAAAGGTTGGATATGATTGTATTATGTTCAATAGGAGTGGTAGAATTTTATCCTATAATGTATGGAAGGATATTAAGCGCAAAAATAGGGATATTATCAAATTGATTCATAATCATAGGAATGTCACCATTGATGGGCACAAAGGCTTGGTTTCTAGGCCTAGCCATTTATGGGTGTAAGAGTTGTATCAATACTTTATTGACAAGGATTAAGATAATTAATGGGTATATGATTAGTATTATACCTTGGGTAAATCTTCCTCTTAGAAAACTCAAAGAAAAATTCAACAAAATTAGCTTCTTTACCTTTTGATGAAGACCTTGTGACTATTTTTGGTATGAAATTTGGATTCAAATTTACCACTAGAGTGTTTAGAGCTCCTTGATATCACCAAATGTTGTGAGTAGTTACTCTAAATTTATTGAATTATTATCCCATTTGGTGTGATATAAACTATTATCAATATGTATTTCACCATTGAGGCAAAGGTATTTTAAACCTACCTAATCTAGCTAATATAATGGGGTCACCTTTAGGTGTGGGTAATCTATTGAGTTACATGAACCTCTAGTTTTGAGGATGTTGAGACCAACATCCCCCCATTTTTATATTTTTTCTAAAAGGGGACCCTTATGAATGTTTTAGAACATTTGTGTTTTGGATTAAATTTGAAAGGGTTATTCTCTCTTGAAATATAAAGTCAATTCAATTTAAAAAACATGAGCCTCAATGTATCTAGTTATGATTATGTTTTATGGACTAATTTTGCTAATGATTTTCTTTGAGGTTATTAGTTAAAGGATTTATGGAGAAAGATAGGGTTCCTAAGTAATAAACCATAGGGTTTTAAATTTAAACATCCACAAGAAAATTTTAGTCAAAATTATATTTCTTTTTAATTATAGAAACCCTAAGTCTAACTTTATATTAAGCTTAAATTATGTTTCATAACATGACCAAAAATTCATATAAAATCAAGACTTGGACCTCTTATTTTCCCTTTTAAAACCCAATATCTCTTTTGGATTAACTAGGTTTTTATTAAGGTTTAAATATCTTGGTGTTTACAATCATGAACAAACTTTTATAGGTAGAAACCTTTGTCTAAACCTTTATACATATTGAGCCTTAACTTAAAGCTCATGTACTTTTATAGATCTAAAATATCAAATTCAATCAAATATTTTGATCAAGTAGTGTGAACCAAAGTTGACACTGAAAGGGAGACCAATCACTATCAAGCACTCAGATTATGATCGGGCGGTCCTCGCTACCAAGGGGGATTTGAACTAAAGGTGTACATCAACCTAGAAGACCTAGGAATTCTTGAGAGCCTGACATGTGTCACTCAATAATTGGATCAAATAAATTCCATTGTCTTAAATTTTACAATATTTCTCTTGTCATTTTATGTCTGAAAGGATGTAGTTGATGTTACCAAGCTCACCAAATTCAACCTAGACAAATTTTCAAAGCCTAAACAAAAGGAGAATTTTTAAAGACCCATTCAAAAGAATTCCTAGCATTTTTACGTAGAAATTCTTAGCATAAAAGGCCTCAACCTAAGTTAATTTATGTTTTTAAAAATAAAATGACTTTAAGAACATCATTTTAAGTCTAAATTTTTATAGTCATAGAACTGATTAAAAGGTGTGCATCTTGTAGGATCCAATGGTGATTACTCACTTGTTGGATTTGATCCAACAGTGCATCAAGCTTGAATACTTTTAAAAAGGCTTCATGAGCTCAACACTATTGGAAATATTTTCATTGATGTCAAAGGTCTAGCATTATTGGTGATAAAGGCCTCATTGCATTTAATGTTGTTTATAATAGATATATCTTGGCTAATGTGAGTTAATTTTTATTTAATATTAACGAATACATTTTTGGTTTCATATGTGACAAAAGAAGGGCCCATGGAGAAGTCAAAGAGTCATGAGATAAAGATAAAATAAGGATGGGAAGCATTTTCCCATGAAGAGTCATCTTGGGGAATTCCAAGAGTCACCAAGTGAAGACAAAAGAGGAAGGGCTCAATTTCTCTTGAAGGGACACTTTGAGGAATATGAAAATTCACCAAGATAAGGACAAAAGTGGGAAAGACATTTTTACTTATGAAGGGTCACCACATGACTTTTCAAAGGGAAAGATATGAAGGGTCATACAAGTTTGGCACCATTTTCCATGAGGATTGAAGGGTCACAAAGGGGGAAGGCCAAAGGTCATTTGGAAAGCTATAAATAAAGGATTGAGAATCCATTTTTAATATGTGAGATAGAGGTTGATTTGATATTGTAATATCTAGCTTAGAAGAGCAATTTTGAGAGATGAATATGATTTGTATTTGTTATATCTAGCTTAAAAGAGCAAAGGTGAGAGAGAGGAAGAGATTTTGTATTAAACTATCATTTGTTGAGATAGCAACATTGAGAGATAGGTGTGTGGTATACACAAAGGGGTTGGTGCTCCTGTGGGTTGGTGCTCATGAATTGTTACTAGGTTGGTGCTCAGTAAAGGGGTTAGTGCTCCTATGGGTTGGTGCTCATGAATTGTTGTTAGGTTGGTACTCGAAAAATGGGTTGGTGCTCCTATGGGTTGGTGCTCATGAATTTTTGCTAGGTTGGTGCCCAAAAAAGGGGTTGGTTCTCCTGTGGGTTGGTGCGTGGCAAAGGGGTTGGTTCTCCTGTGGGTTGGTTCTCATGAATAGTTGTTAGGTTGGTGCTCAGCAAAGGGGTTGGTGCTCACGAATAGTTGTTGGGTTGGTGCTCAGCAAAGGGGCTAGTGCTCCTGCAAGTTGGTGCTTGTGAATATTATTTGGGTTGGTTCTCATTCATATACTTGAGATTGTTCTCTATGGTTTTTACCACATTAGGTTTCCATGTTATATCTAGTGTGTCTCTCTATCTTGTGTGGTATTATTGTTTGAGTTTTATTACATATCTTAAATGTTTGATTAAGTGGAATTTGGTTAAGGAAAAGATTTATAAGATATATGATATACTGATTCACCCCCCCTCTTAGTCTATCCCATGCTTAACAATTGGTATCAGAGCAGGTTCCTTTAGAAAGGGTTTAACAACTTGAAGGTAGATCAAAGAAAAGCATAAGATGGCCAATCAGCTAAAGAAGGAGAGTCAAGAGTTGAAATATGTGGTTGATGCTCTTAAAGAATAGGTGTGTATCTTGGATTCTAATTTGGCTATAAAAGTAAAAGAAAATAAGATATTTATTCAAGATATTAAGAATTAGTTAGAGGTTGTAAATTCAATTTTAACATCAAAAGAAGAAGAGTGTAATCAGTAGAAGATTGAGTTAGGTTCTTTAAAGGATAATCATGAGAAGCTTATAATCAAGGTTGAGAAAGATCATGAAATATTAGTCCAAGGAAAGATGGATGTAGGTTTTGAAGGCAAATCAAAGAAGCCAATCAGGCAGCCCAATGCTTTAAAGTTTTCATATTCTTTTCATGGCCTTTGTTTTGTTTGTCATCATGTTGGTCATAGGGCAAGAGACTGTATGAGAAAAAGCAATCAGTTAAAGGGAGATCTCAGTCACATTTAAGAAAAAGGTATGAGAAATATTGTTTGCTTTTATTGTCATAAGGTTAGCCATATTGCTAAATTATGTCCAAAACAAGTAAAGAGATATTCAAAGTATGTCAAAGGTTACAGAGCCCCTGAAAGAAGATATTGAGAAAGCAGTCAATGATAAAGTAGTTAGTGATTCAAAATTTGAGGATAGCACTAACATGTTGAATAAGATATTGGAAAGTCAAAAAGAAAATTTAGATAAGACAGGGATCAATTTTGAAAAGAAAAAGAGCTATGTTGAAGCTCTTACAAAAGATGAAACAAAAAGGGGAGAAGTGAAGAATACAACAGACATTTCAAATAGAGAAGGCTAAAGGGAACAAAGCTATAAAAGTCAATCAGGTTAGAGATATACAGAGACGTCTTATTTTTATGGATATTATTTTTATTGTAATGGATATGGTCACAAGAAATTTGAATGTAGAAAAAGAGCTAACAATTTCAAAAAGAAGGAGAAGGAAAGTCAAGTAGAGTCAAGTAGAAGCCACAAATCTTTTACTCCTCTATCAAGCTTTGATGAGAGACCATAGTATGCTACAAGTGCAACAACTTTAGACACATAGCTTGGCATTGTAGAAGCATGTTCGAGTCAGTCAAGAAGGATCAAATTTTCAAAGATCCATTCATTAATAACAAGGTTTAGACATGTTCATGGCAAAAGAAACAACCTAAAGATTTTATGATGGTTTAGACAGCCCTACATCTAAGAGGTAAAGATCAACCATGGTTAATTGATAGCAGATGTTTGAGGCATATGACATGAGATAAAAGTAAGTTCATTACTTTAAAGAAGATCAATGGTGGTACAGTGAGATTCAAAGATAAAACCACTACCAGGATAGCCAAAAAAGGTACTTTGAGTTTGGATTATGGTAGAACTAAGACTAAGAATGTTTTATATGTAAAAGGTCTTAAGCATAATCTATTGAGTGTTAGTAAAATATGTGATCAAGGATACACATTAAAGTTTCATGCTGAAGGTTGTGAGATTAGAATAAAATATTCAAATGAGTTGATTGTAGATGCTCAAAGGATAGGGAACAATGTATATGTATTGTCAGATATATTCTCAAAGGCATGATCAATGGACACATTCAAAGATCTATAAGAGGAATTGGGAGTAATTTCTATTACTTCCTACCATTGATGTTCATCATCAATTAAGTGGGAGCTAAGTATTAGCTCTAGGTATGCCCTTTGCCATTGATGTCAAAGGGGGAGAATAACAGGTACAGGTACAAGTGCAAAAAATAGGTATAAGGAATAGGTAAAGGTTACTACAATAAAGGGGAGTTACTATATGTTTTTAGATGATAAGATATGTAGGTGACAGGATGCGGCAGTTTTAGGATTAAGGTTGCCATCAATGACAAAGGGGGAGATTGTTGGAAATATTGTCATTGATGTCAAAGGTCTAGCATTATTGGTGATAAAGGCCCCATTGCATTTAACGTTGTTTGTAATAGATATATCTTGGCTACTGTGAGTTAATATTTATTTAATATTAACAAATATATTTTTGGTTGCATATGAGACAAAAGAAGGGCCCATGGAGAAGTTAAAGAGTCATGAGATAAAGACAAAAGAAGGATGGGATGCATTTTCCCATGAAGAGTCATCTTGGGGAATTCCAAGAGTCACCAAGTGAAGACAAAATAGGAAGGGCACAATTTCTCATGAAGGGACACTTTGAGGAATACAAAAATCACCAAGATAAGGACAAAAGTGGGAAGAACATTTTTGCTTATGAAGGGTCACCACATGACTTTTCAAAGGCAAGGATATGAAAGGTCATACAAGTTTGGCACCATTTTCCATGAGGATTGAAGGGTCACAAAGGGGGAAGGCCAAAGGTCATTTGGAAAGCTATAAATAAAGCTTGAGAATCCATTTGTAATATGTGAGATAGAGGTTGATTTGATATTGTAATATCTAGCTTAGAAGAGCAATTGTGAGAGATGAATATGATTTATATTTGTTTTATCTATCTTAGAAGAGCAAAGGTGAGAGAGAGGAAAGAGATGTTGTATTGAACTATCATTTGTTGAGATAGAAACATTGAGAGATAGGTGTTTGGTATACATAAAGGGGTTGGTGCTCTTGTGGGTTGGTGCTCGGTAAGGGGGTTTGTGCTCGTGTGGGTTGGTGCTCATGAATTATTGATAGGTTGGTACTTAGCAAAGGGGTTGGTTCTCATGAATTATTTCTAGGTTGGTGCTTGAAAAAGGGTTTGGTGTTCTTGTGGGTTGGTGCTCATGAATAGTTATTGGGTTGGTGCTCAGTAAAAGGGTTGGTGCTTCTGTGGGTTGGTGCTCATGAATACTTGTTGGGTTGGTGCTCAGCAAAGGGGTTGTTTCTCCTACAAGTTGGTGCTTATGAATATTTTTTGGATTGGTGCTCATTCATATACTTGAGATTGTTCTTCATGGTTTTTCCCACATTGGGTTTCCATGTTATATTTGGTGTCTCTCTCTATCTTTTGTGGTGTTTATTGTTTGAGTTTTATTACATATCTTGAATGTTTGATTAAGTGGAATTTAGTGAAGGAAAAGATTTATAAGATATATGATATACTGATTCACCCCCCCTCTTAGTATATACCATGCTTAACAAACACATAGCCTACCCATGGATAGGGTAATTAACAAAGGTATATAAATCCCCACAAGGAGGACATGTGGTAGTTTTCAATTTAAAGGATGAAAATATGATGGGACCCATTTAATAAAGACAATCAATTAAATGACTTGGACTTGTAAAAATCAATGGTGATCACTTGATCACTATATATGATTCTAATGGTGCATTGAGATTAGACTTTTCAAAGGCCCCACAGGTTTGACACATGGCTAATGCATGGTTGGGATAACAACTGACAAGAGTAAGTAGTATGGGGAAGATTTTTTGGGGTGCCAAGTGGCATACCGATGAGCTTAAAGATCAAGGGATGAATAAGAACATAAGAACTTAGATTTGGATTATTAGATTGAAATAAAGAAATCTTTTGAAAGCCAATGACTAGTATCCAGCTAGCATTTATGAAAATTGCCATGAAAGGCATAGAACCATGCCATATAGGTTCCATGTAAGCATGCAAAGTCATAATCAAAGATCTAATCTTTAAAATGTAAAGGAAATGAAAATAAGGTCCCATCAAATCTAAGGCACGTATAAGATTAAGAAACTGATATTTCCACCGTTAAAGCTCAAAAACCCTAAGCCCTCTATAAAGAAGACTTGATTTGGCTCAATTGGTCACAAAACAATCAGAATAACACAACTAAAGCTTGAAGCAAGTACCCTAGTGAAATATTTGGAAACCTTGAAAATTTAATTCATTGTCAGCAATGGTGGCAAGAAAACAATAGATGAATATGGAAGAAGAAATTTATATAACTTCAGACAGTGAGGGAAGGATCTTAAAAGACATAGGGCTAGACCTAACAACCCTAAATGTGTATGGAATCAAGAACTGGGCTGAGTTATTCCTCCTTGTGGATAAATTTCAACCAATTTCCTAAGTAGAAAAGAGGAATGCTACTATGCACCAAAGATACAATGACCTAGTCTCAATTCAACTGACATGCCTCCACCATACTACAACCAAACTAGAGGTAATGCATTGTATCAACCTCCTTGTTCCCATTTTCATTGATTATAGAATAGATGGGGAATGGATCATTCAATAAGGTTTCATGCATTGCCCCTATGGCCTTCAAAACTTATTACAAGCTCCCATTGCCTCTTATTGAACTCCCATTTTTGAGAGAGTGGACAAACACCCAAAACATGGATTTAATCCTCACACTTTGGTTAATTTGAGGCTCCCATGTTTTTAGGTCCCCTGATGATGGGATTCTTAATGTCTAATTTAGGTAGGTCATTAGGGTAGATATGACCTTATTGAAAAAATCCTTTGGTTCCCCTTCCACTACTTATGTCAGCAAGGTTTGGGCATCTTTTATTTATTGCACGTTAGAACAGAATTTAACCCCTCTCATTTGAAACCTAATAAGCTTTTTCTTGGCCAAAAAATTCACAACCATCAAGAGAAGGACCTATAATCAAGTTTTTATGATGTCCTACCTTTTGGATTCACTTTTGGCCTTTGTAAACTTCCCTATAATCCAAAATTGGTCCCTTGATGGCAGGGCCACAATCTCTCACCACTACTCTATTTTTCATATATTCAAATATAGGAACCACATGCAATTTATCTATGATGGTGTTTTCCCACCTATCTATGAGGCAATCACTGGTGTCTCTATGCCAAGACTCCACCCTCAAATCAAAAAGAAAGTAGAATTATGGGTGATATATGGATCTATTTAGATTACACTGTAATAAGAATAGAAGGAATAATGATTCAAACCTACTTATTGCCCATTCATGTCCCTAGTAAGGTTGTAGAGCAAGAGATCACCTATCAAATCATCCAAGGTGTGGATGGGATATGTAAGAAAAATAAGAAGGCTTATCTCCACCCCTTTCCACTAGACATTGGCAGGATTATGATCAACAATTGGCAGCAACTAGAAACTATGGTGATTGATTGAAATTATTTTGATTTAAAGCTAGATGACCTTAAGATGTGGGACCCAAATAACAGAGTGAATAACCACATCCAAGATAAAAATTTTCCAAATATTGAATACAAACATCAACCAAGCATGGGTGATGGTATTTATACAAAGGTAAAGAACTTTGAAGCATTGTTATCCAGGATCAAAGGTGAAAATATCTAATTAGAGCATAGGCTAGTTAGAGATAATAAACCCTTAGAAGAGAGATGGAAATTGCATCCCTTGAATTATCACTTGTTACTAAGACCATTTAGGACTGCTCATCAATAGCGACCTATTAGAGGATAATCTTTTGAGCCTCAATGACTAGAATTGACAAAGCCACCCTAGGTTGGGCAACCCATGGATATAAAATGAAAGGATAAAGTTGTAGTTGAGGAGATAAGGATAGAGCATATACCTAGTGAAGGTCCTCATCCCTAGGCATACCCATAGAGGCCTTCTTATGTAGTGGAAATCATTAGCATGATTGCCTTGGAGTTAGGAGAAATAGTGGAGAGTTCCGTTGTTAACATTATAGCTACCTATGGTTATGATAGGGAGTAGGATCCCTCTGATGCAACAAACAAATATTTATTCCCATTGGATGGAGGAAAGAGACAATAAGAATTGGCATTGGTGCCATTGGTACCTAAAAATAAGGCTAGGTTAACCTTTACTCACCCTACCAATGAAGTTAACCTCTTTAGTGAAGAGAACCCTATTTATGGACCAACCATTTCTGATTAGTTTATTTATGACAAATTACTAAAAATCCCATCTCTCTCTTGATCATTGGCCTTAACTTGATTTGGTATAGATGTATAGGATAATATTAAGTCATGGATCTAGGACATTATAAATAGATAGGTAGAAAGAAGGATCCAAATCCTTCATAACAAAGAAAGCTAGAGAATTGAAACCCCAGAGGCCTCTAGGATTTTAAAATTAGAAGTTATTGAGCAACCATAATTCAAGGAGTTTGACACAATAGTGAATTTAAATCTAGATGCATCAGGTTTGGAAAGAATAGTGATAAAAAAGGCCACCATTGGCACTAAGGAATTCACTTTTTAATAGGTGAAACCTTTTATGGGCTTAACTCCTATTCAAGGGTAGGCATCAAGAGAAAATTCCATCCATAAAGAATATGTATCTAGTTTGGTGTTAACATAATCATCAATGACTGTAGTCAGAATCCAAGGAATGAAGTAAAGGATCCTTAACTAGGAGAAGGAGAATCAAGAATTGGAGGCTCAAGTCCCAATCTTAATTCCTAAGGAAATATTACAAGTGATAAATAAATCTTTACTAGATACATTTTATAATTTAAAGAACATCAAGCTTAGATTAAGTGCTTTAAACCATCAAGATAATATGACACAAGCCTTAATCACCCAATGGTAGGATTACCAAGCTCAGATGATAGAACTCATCAAGGTACATAAGACAAAGTAGGCCATATTCTTTAATATCATCAAGATTAGACATTTAGATATCCTCATGGTAGTTTTTAAGGATAAGTAAGAAGATTTGATAACCTAGTGTAGCAATTTTGATAACTTTATTGAGGAACACAAGGACCTGGTAACAAGAATGGAGAAACTTTTGGGGAGTCTATTGGACAACCCTTCTCAAACCATTGCTATGGACTTGATTAGTGATGGAGAATTCAAGCAGAGAGTTACTGTCCACATCCAAGGCATTAAGGAATATCAAGGATATTTTGCCAAGGATAATCAAAAGATACTTGACACCATCCTTACTTTAGGGAAGTAAAGCATAGAAGCATAATGTATCAAAAAACTCATAGCTAAGGTTGACAAGGAATTTGACACATTACCAAATCAAGAGGAAGATTTTTTAATAAAACCTATAGTGGATTTTGAGCTAATCAAAGAGAAACACAACAAAGTCAAAGACTTCTTTAGACATGGCTAATTGAGGGGCCCACTACCAATGTAATTAATGAAATAATATCCCTTTGTAACAAATATATTCTAGCCTATTATCATATATGGTTTACTTTTATCAAATTTGATGTGGTTATTTTTATAAATTTTGACTATTTTAAGTTTAAAGGAAAAGAAAAAGAAGAATGGGGATAAGTGATTAGAATGAACCTATATTTGGTTTGCACATCGTATCCAGACATTGTGAGCACTCCTCTTTGGCTAGGGAGGACTACCTACAAGTAAGAAATCACTACCACAAGATGTTTGTTAGTAGTTAAATGAGTGGGTGACCAAGCTACTTACTTGTTATAGGAAGTGAGAAACTTCCTTAGAGATGAAAATCCACTTTTGAGAGATTAAAGAATAATAAATAATTAAAAAATAGGTAAAGAGAGAGTGAAAGAGAGATAAGATTACCATTATTAACAACCTGTATGTATTAGAGAGTGATAAGTTGTAGGTGATGTACTCTATTTTTATTTTAGAAGTTGTTTGGGTAGGTTTTGAAGAGGATAGGGAACCCAAAATCACCGATGTTAGTAGGGGAGTGACTGATATCATTCTACCCCATATGTTTAGATTGATAAATGTTGAGGTTGGTAGTGAGGTGACCAATGTTGGTTAGGCTACTGAGTTTGATAGGGGCAATAATTATTTGGGAGCTTACAAAAGGATTTTTTGGGTCTAAAAAATGGTTTGGATTAGGTCTAGGAGGTTAGGAGAGTTTTGAGAGAGAGATTATGATTTGGGTAGATTTGGTTAGATGTTTAGTGTACCAATTTAAGGGGAAACAATAGGGGAAGTTTTGTAACTCCCTCACAAGGTTTTGGTTAGAAGTGCATAAAGTAATGCATAGTAGATATAAAGTGATAGTAGAATAAATATTTGAAAGACCTAAGAAATAAGTGATTTACTTAGTTACAGTGGTTAGATGATAAGTGCCAAATTGATGGTCCCTATCAGGGAAACTAAACCTAAATGCATAAATAGAGAGAACAACTGGGTGTTATTGGTCCTTAAGATCTCAGTTGATGATCATTATTGACCTCCATAATATGACTGTAAGTTAGGATGTCAAAAATAATATGCCCAGAGATTGAATGTAAGTAAGAATGAATTCTCTTAATTTTTTATGACCTAAACTTAAGGTTGGAGTTTGGCTTATATTTCCAACATTAGCATTCCCATCAGCATCACCAACCCTAGAATATGTAAAACTTACTACTTTTGGCCTTATTTTTTTGTTCTTTGTGCCAAGTGTGACACCCATTATAAAATGGTAAAAATAAAAAGTTAGGAAGGAGGTAGTTTATTAGCAATTTAGTTTAGAAGTGGGAATAAGTCTTGGGTAGTTACAATGAGGGGACCAAGTCTTGAGGTGACTCATCAAGTGAGAATTAGTTATAGGGTAAGGTGGCTATATGGGTTTTTAATTAACTTAATTAAGTATTTTAAATTAATTAAATGTGTGATAGGTAAAAGTATGGGTTAAGGAGATTAATTGTTATTATTGAAATGGGCTTAAGGGGGTTTCAACACAAGGAGTTATGCATGTGTGTGTGACATAATTTTGGTGTCTACATTTACCCCTTTTTATCTCATAATTTTTACTGACACATTGAAAGATAAAAATAAAAGTTAGATGCTCTAAGTATTGGATGAGGTATATCCCCTCAAAATGGGAATCAATGGATTAAAAACTAGAATGGGGTATAGATTTGATAAAAAGGTAATTGGTTGAATGGTGAAGAATTGAGTATTGCTCCATATGCATATAATAAAATGAGCTATAGTTTACAAATTAAAAAATAGGTAAGGTTAAGGAGGACTCAAAGAGACGTAACCAAAGCACAACTTATAAGTGATAGCTAATAGGTCAAAATAATCAATGTTGTAGCTCTAATGATCGATGTGTCACAAGAATCTGGGGTAAGAAATGCCCCTAGAAAACATAAAAGGGTTGAAGGTGACAATACAATCTTGGTTTCCATCCAAAACACCTTACATGTCAACAACCTTGATAGATAATCTCATAATGGTAGATCCATCCTCACCTACATCCATACACACAAATAACTCAAGTCACATACCTTTTAATATACTCTATCACTACCTTTTTCCCTTCTCTTTAGGAGAACTACATTGGTTTGAGTCCCTAAACTAGGATATGTAGGTATCACTCAATTATCATAAGCTCTTTTGAGGTTAGCTCAACCATATACCCACCTCATTAACTACCCTACTCTTTTCTCTCTACCCTAGGCTTCACTGCCTCTCTCTCTACCCTAGGCTTCACTGTCTCTCCTCTTTCTCTACCCTAATTTTACCTCCCTATCACAACTCGAGGCCTCATGGCCTATATCCTTGAATCTTGACACTATGACCTATCTTTTAATCCCTAGACCTCTCGACCTATCTCAACTTACATTTTTACCCATTTCCCCTATCACACCTTTTTAGATCTTTTTCTAAGGCTCTGGGATAACTACATTGGCCTAAGGCCCTAAACTAAGATATGTAGGTAGCACTCAGTCGAGATGAGGTCTCCTAAGGCTAGCTGAGCTATTAAGCTAGTTGACTACTTCCATTAGGGATCCAAACTCACCCTTTCTTCTATTTCTTAACATTTTTATACTCACCAACATTAGCATTAATGCTGATGTTAGTGATTTATAGGTGTATGTATCAGTCAATGTTGATAGACACCTATCAACCCTCATGTCATGTTGGATGACATCAGTGGACCTCATCGACATCAATGACTAATTTGGCCCTAGGGCTAAATAACCCAAATCTAAAATTACAAATTTCACCTAAAAACTACCCAATTAACCCCATAACTTATCCTAAAACTAACCTACACTATTTTCTACACCTATACTAATGTTTTCTACACCCTTACCTCTAAATTAGGCTAAAAACTACAAATACCCAAATCACAATTCAAACCAACTAACAGAGACTCTTACCTCATCTCTCTATTACTTCCTAATTGGCACAGTTGGCTCTTATGGTGATGTGCTTCCTATTGGGTCCCCTCCTTGCTCTACCATCTCAATCACTCTCAAGCTCTATTTTGTTTCTCCAATCACAAATTTGTAAATGAGTTTGATCAATTGTCAAACCCCCTTTTATCAATTTTGGCCAACCACCAACATATGTATTCTTGATCTAATATATCGATGTTGGTGCTTACACCTACTAACATCAGTAACATTACCCTAGTGCACTAACATCGGTACTATCTATTATCAATGTTGGCACCATTTCAATAAAGTTTTCTCACTTAGACCACTCCCTTAAATAATGGCTAAGCCAAACTTTATTCTTAAAGGGAAAAACAAATGAAAAAGGCTTCTCATAGCTTTATACAACCTTAACCTATACAAAATCCCATTGTAGGCTTCCCGCATTGATCCACTTACACAAAAAAAAAGCTTTAAGTCATGGAATTGCCTATATTATCTCTCAGGTCACCCACAAAATGGTGCATATCATCTCTACTTTGTAGGTTATACTACTTAAACATTTTCCCTCATTTTACCCTTTTTCCCTTCATACTCTTTCAATAGACTATGAAGCTCACTTAACATAAGGTAAACATGATGCTTCTCTAATAAACATAATGGTTCAAAGATATAAGGCATGATAGAGGCTCATCTTCCTAAGCCTATTTATGTACTGATTATGGTCTTTGCCAATACATGAGCATTTTTCCTCTTTATTTTCCCATCCACATCACATGTCGATCTCTCTATTTGAGATGAAGAAACAATGTTATAACACTAACGAATACTACTCATTTTATTTTATGCATACACCATCACAAATATGGAAAAATGTTGAAATAAAATAACATAACCAATTTATTCATTTTAAGCATACACCATCATGAAATATGGAAAAATGCTAAGACGAAACAAACCAACCAATTATGCTTATACCATCACATATATGGGAAAGGATATTCTAAATCAACTAACATGATCAACATTAACATCAAATTAACATAGCATAAAATCACCATCATCCATATCATCATCATAATCATAATAAACACATCTCAACATAGAAATAAATGAACATCTCATGTATATGTGTGTGTGTGTGTGTGTGTTTTTATTTTAAGCATACACCATCATGAAATATGGAAAAATTCTAAGATGAAACTAACGAACTAACTATGCCTATACCATCACATATCTGGGAAAGGCTATTCTAACTGAACTAACATGATCAATATTAACATCAAATTAACATAGCATAAAATCATCATCATCATAATCACAATAAACACATCTCAACATATCAATAAATGAACATCTCATGTATATGTGTACACACACACACACAAATATATATATATATATATATATATATATATATATATGATGAAAATAATCATCATCTACATCATCCTAACATCATATCTCTCTCTCAAAATATGTATCTTGCATCTTTGACTCATAGTCTAGTATACATATAACAAATATAATCAAAATTGGCAAAAATTTGACACTTAGGGTCCTTGAGGCTCTCCACGTGGTCGTGAAGAAGTAGTTTCATCACCACTCTCTATCCGTCTACATCTACATAAGCTAGAAGCCATGGTACATGACATCAACCTCTCCTTCTCTATAATATTAAAATATATTTAAATCTATGGGAACTCTCTAATCACCCTCTCATAGTAGGTAATCTCATATAGGGTAGTCAAATATCTTGCCAAAGATATAGTCTATGGAGGTCTCATATCACCTGATGCTATCCTAGCCTATACTGGTCCCTATGGTGGTGGAAGAGGAGCAGCATGACCAACTACTCTCAAACTATCTCTATTGTCACTACAATCACTTAACCTTAGAAAACTATAACCTAGCCTTGTAATGTTACAACCAATCCCTGTAGTTCCCCAATCTAACCATGCAATGTGACCACCTACCCTTGTAAGGATAAAACTTATGCCTAGTCTATATCTTGAGCCTACACTATTGCATCTTAGGCCTGTACCACTGCATTCCTCTCTCTCACCAACCCCTATAAATCTGGTGGTGGCCTCTTAACCTCCACTATTGGATGTAACCCTACCCACCAAGTTGTATAAGTCACTATACACCCTAGGTCTCCAACACTTAGCCCTACTAGTAGCTCTTTAAAATTTGTCCCATTTATCTCTTGGGGAAATGGTAGGGGTGCCCCTATGTCATCCCTCCTATATCAAGGGAAGATAAGTAGAATATCCTATAATAGACCAGACTACTTTCTAACTTATGGCATGGGTACCATCTCTAACTCACTAGTTTGTCTACCCCTGAGCCATAGTGAGGTCTAAAAACACACAATCTATTGTGCCTATCCTCTAAAAATTGGGTATGTTAGATACGGTCACCACAAAATATCTATAGGGATCAAGACCTTAATCATGAACCTATAGTAGGTAATGTCTCAAACCACACTATCCACTATAGTCTATGCCATGCCCTCTCTCTAACATCTAAAAATAACCCTAAAATGGCTAGGATTGTGGTAGTTAACCCTAATGGTCATGTCACCATGATGTGCTCATATGCCCAAAAATGTAGTAGATAGCTTGAAACACAAACTATATCATCATTGCAGCCTCAAACCCCATAGGTCTTTGTATAACTATACCAAAAATACTGAACCCCAAGTAAAAAGGATCCATTAATTAACCATCTATGCAATCACATATGTCAATACAATAATAAATCTACCAGTGTCTACATTTGTTAATGTATACACCATGATCTTGATCATCATTAGGATGCTCAAATGATGCTACTCCTTATCATCCATATAGAGTGCCTCATATGTGAAACTCATAGAATGGTAAGTCAACTCACTAACATGGTCTACATATAATGTGACCATGTGTATATCATGCTCCTCTCTTAAACATATGAATATCTCCTCACCTTGGATTGGTAGTCACAAAATATTATAAACATCCTCTTAAGTCATTGTCAACTGTCTAGTCGATAGATGGAAGGTGTTGGTGGTGTGATCCCACCTCTCAATTAATGATATCATAAGGTAAACATCCCAAGTGACTCAATAGTACTATCACACTCCTCTTAACCCCATGGCTTCCATGTGCTTCCACTTGTCTGGAGTGACATCCCTCCTTATACATGTCAATAACCTTGGTAGATGATCTCGTAATGTCAGCTCCATCCTCACCTTCATCCATACACACACAACTCAAGTCATGTACTTTCTCATTTACTATATCACCACCTTTTAACCTTATCTTTGAGAGAACTACATTGGTATCAGGCCCTAAACTATGTTATGTAGGCAACACTTAATCAACATGGGTTTTCTAAGGTTATCTCAGCTATATACCTACCTCACTAACTACTTTAGGTTTCACTACCTCTTTTTCTCTACCCTAGGATTCACTACCTCTCTCTCTACCCTAGGATTCATTATCTCTCTCTCTACCCTAGGATTCACTACCTCTCTCTCTCTACCCTATGCCTACCTACCTATCACAACTCAAGGCATCATGACATATATCCCTGACTCTTGACACTATGACCTATATTTTAAGCACTAGACCTCTTGACCTATCTCAACTTACCTTTTTATCCATTTCCCCTATCACACCTTTTTAGATATTTTCCCTAGGATTCACTATGTCTCTCTCTCTACCCTAAGCTTCATTACCTCTCTCTCTACCCTATACTTAAGTGCCTCTCTCTCTACCCTATACCTACCTACCTATCATAACTCTAGGCCTCATAGCTTATATCCCTAACTCTTGACACTATGACCTATCTTTTAAGCCCTAGACCTCTCAACCTATCTCAACTTACCTTTTTACCCATTTCCCTTATCACACCTTTTTAGTTCTTTTTCCTAGGCTCTAGGAGAACTACATTAGATTGAGGCTCTAAATCGAGATATGTAGGCAAAATGCAATTTATATGGGGTATTTTAAGGATAGCTAAACCATTAGGTTAGTTGAGTACTTCCATTGGTGATCCAAACTCACCCTTTCTCTTATTTTTATACTTTTTCATAGTCACTGACATTGGTATTAATGCTGACATTAGTGATTTATAGGCCTAAGTATCAATCAATGTTGATAGGAACCTATCAACCTTGGTGCCATGTTGGTCAATGTTGATAGACTTCACTAATGTCAATGACTGATTTATCCCACAAATTGAATGACCCAAACCCAAAATTACTAAATTTCACCTAAAAACTACCCAAATAGCCCCCCAACTTATCCTAACACTAACTTACAATATTTGATACACCTCTACTAACATTTTATACACCCCTACCTCCAAATTATGCTAAAATCTACAAATACCCAAATCAAATTTTAAACCAACTAGTAGAGACTCTTACCTCATCTCTCCATCTCTTCTTGGTTAACATAGCTGGCTCTTGTGGTTGTGAACCTTTTTTTGGGTCCCCTCCTTGCTCTCCCATCTTGGTTGCTCTCAAGCTATATTTTTTCTCTCCAATCACAAAGTTGTAAATGAGTTTGATCGGCCACCAAACACCCTTTTGTCAATTTTGGTTGGATACTAAGTTGGCATTCTTAACATAAACTACCAATGTTGGTACTTATACCTACTAACATTGGTAATGTTTCCCTAGTGCATGGATGTCACCACTATCTGTTATTGATGTTGACACTATTCCAATAATGTTTTCCCCAACCAAGTAACCCCTAACTTTTTAGACTTTACTAATACACTAGGGTAATTGGAGATCACATATATCTCCCCAAACATGACAAATTCTATTAGAGATCACTTAGATCTTCACCCATGATGACTTTTCTTGGAGATCATGAATATCTCCTTACTCATTGACCCTTTTACACCAACCTTGCATTACTTGTATTGACTACTTATGCTATTATAATATAGTTGGCTATTGTGCACCCACATGTATATTAGTCTTTTTAGATGGAAACCAAGCCCATCCTATCACCTTCAACCCTTTTATGTTTTCTAAGGGCACTTCCTACCTTAGATAACTGAGACACATTGACCATTAGAGCTACAACTTTGATTGTTTTAACCTATCATCTATCACTTACAAGCTATAATTTGGTTAATTCTATTTGAGTCCTCATTAACCTTGTCTATTTTTGAATTTTTTAACTATAACTTATTGTATTATATGCATACATAGTAATACTCAATTCTCTACCATTCACCTAATTACCTTTTTATCAAACTAGTACTTGATTCTAGTTTTTCTTCCATTAATTCCCATTTTGAGGGGGGATACCTCATCCAATACTTGAAATATCTAACTCCTATTTTTATCTTGAAATGTGTTAGTATAAATTATAAGATAAAAGGGGGAAATATAGACACCAAAATTACATCACACACATATGCGTAACTCCCTATATTGAAACCCCCCTTAGGCCCATTTCAATAATAACAATTAATCTCCCTAACCCATATTTTTACCTCTCACATATTTAATTAATTTAAAATACCTAATTAAGTTAAATAAAAACCCCTATTTCCATCTTACCTAGCCACCTCAACCTTTGACTAATTCTCACTTGATGAGTCACTTCAAGACCTGGTCCCCTCATCCTAACTACCCAAGACTTATTCCCACTTCCAAACTAAATTATTAATCAACTACCTCCTTCCTAACCTCTTATTTTTACCATTTTATAATGGGTGTCACACTTGGCATAGGTAACAATAGAAAATAGGCTAAAAATAGTAAGGTTTACCTATTTTAGGGTTATCACCATCGGTCAACCCATGATCAATGTTGTTGGGATCACTGACATTGGAAATATAAGCCAAACTCCAACCTAAAGTTTAGGTTAATAAAAATTAAGAAAATTCATTCTTAGTCACATTCAAGCTTTAGCTATTATATTTTTTAACATCTTGGCTTACAGTCATCTTGCATAAGTCAATCGTGATTAGTAACTAAGCTCTTGAGGATTAACAACACCTGCTTGTTCTCTCTATTTAGGAATTTAGGTCTAGAATCCCTAATAGGGGCCAATAATATATCACTTATCATTCAAAAACCACTATAGCTAAGTAAATCACTTATTTTATAGATCTTTCAAATACTTATTTGACTATCACTTTATATCTACTGTGAATTACTTTACACACTTCTGACTGAACCCCCATGATGTAGTTATAAAGATTCTTCATTTATTTCCCCTTAACCTGACACACCAAACCTCTGACCAGATCTACCCATGCCATAATCTCTCTCTCATAACTCTCCAAGCCTCCTAGCTCTAATCCAAACAATATCATAGACCCAAAAAAGCCTTATGTGAGCTCTCAAACAATTCTTGCCCATATCGACCTCGATAGCCTACCCTTCATCAATCACCTCACCACCAAACTCGATAGTATAACTAATATGAGTCACTCCCCTACTGACATTGATGATTATGGGTTCCCTAACATCTTTAAAAACTACCCAAACAACTTTTAAAATACAAACAAAGTAAATCACCTGCACCCTATCACTCTCTAGTACATACAGGTTGTTAATAATGATAATCTTATCTCTCTTTCACTCTCTCTTTACCTCTCTTTCAATTATTCATTATTCTTTTATATCTCTAAATTTTATTGTCATCTCTAAGGATGTTTCGAACTTCATAAAACAAGCACATAACTTGATAGCCCACTCCTTTAACTAGTAACAAACATCTTGTAGTAGTGCTTTCTTACTTTTAGGTAGTCCTCCCCAGAAAAAGAAGAGTGCTCACCATGTCTAGATACAGTGCACAAACTAAATCTAGGTTTATTCTAGTCACTTATAGACATCCTTATTTCTATTTTACTTTAGACTTATAATAGACAAAATTTAGTGAAACATTTCTAAATTTAGTGGAAAATTTAGAAATGTTTCTATAAGTTTTTTCTATTTTAAGTCTAAATGAAAACAAAAAGAAGGATGGGGATAAGTGATTAGAATGAACCTAGATTTTGTTTACACACCATATCCAAACATTGTGAGCACTCCTCTATAGCTGGGAAAGACTACCTACAAATAAGAAATAACTACCAAAAGATGTTTTTTAGTAGTTAAATGAGTGGGATGCCAAGCTATTTGCTTTTTCTAGGAAGTGTGAAACTTCCTTAGACATGACAGTCCACTTTTGAGAGATAAAAGAATAAAAAATACTTGTAAAGAGAGAGTGCAAGAGAGATAAGATTACAATTATTAAAAACTTGTATGTAGCAGAGAGTGATAGGGTGTAGGTCATGTACTTTATTTGTATTTTATAAGTTGTTTGGGTAGGTTTTAAAGAGGTTAAGAAAACCACATTTATTGACATCAGTAGAGGAGTGATTGATATTAGTTATACTATCGAGGTCGATAGTGAGGGGACTGATGTTGGTTAGGCTACCAAGGTTGGTAGGGACAATAGTTGTCTAGGAGCTTGTAGAAGGATTTTTTAGGTCTAAGAAATGGTTTGGATTAGGTTTGAGAGGTTGGGAGAGTTATGGGAGAGATTATGATTTGAGTATATCTGGTCATAGGTTTGGCATGTCAAGTTAAGGGGAAATAAGTAAGGAAGCATTGTAACTCCCTCACAGGGGTTTGATTATAAGTGCATAAAGCAATACATAGTAGATATAAAGTGATAAAAAATAAATATTTGAAAGATTTACAAAATAAGTGACATACTTAGTTATGGTGGTTATTGAATGATAAGTGTTATATTCATGGTCCCTATTAGGGATTCCAAACTTGAATGCTTGAATAGAGAGAAAAAATAGGTGTTGTTGGTCCTCAAGATCTTAGTTGCTGATAATGATTGAATTACGTAAGATGTTTGTAATCTAGGGTGTTGAAAAATTGAATCTCTAGAGCTTGAATGTGAGTAAGAATGAATTTTCTTAATTTTTACTAACCTAAACTTTATGTTTGAGTTTGGCTTATATTATTGACATCGACAATCCCACTGACATCGGCCATGGGTTGACTAACATTGATGGCCCTAAAATAGGTAAACCTTACTATTTTGTGCCTATTTTATATTTTTGTTTATGCCAAGTGTGACACCCATTATAAAATGGTAAAAATAAGAGGTTAAGAAGTATGTAGTTGATTAATAATTTAGTTTTGAAGTGGGAATAAGTCTTGGGTAGTTAAGATGGGGGGACTAGGTCTTGAGGTGACTCATTAGGTGAGGATTAGTCATATGGTGAGGTGGCTAGGTAAGAGGAGGTTCTAATTAACTTATTTAAGTATTTTAAATTAATTAAATGTGTAAGATGTAAAAGTATGGGTTAGAGAGATTAATTGTTATTATTGAAATGGGCTTAAGGGGGGTTTTGACACAAGGAGTTACGTATGTGTGTGTGATATAATTTTAGTGTCTACATTTGCCTCTTTTTGTCTTGTAATTTATAATGACACATTATAAGACAAAAATAGGAGTTATATGCTTTAAGTATTGGATGAGGTATTTCCCCTCAAAATAGGAATCAATAGAGGAAAAACTAGAATCAGGTACCAATTTGATAAAAAGGTAATTAGGTGAATGGTGGAGAATTTATTATCATTACATATGTGTATACTACAATGAGCTATAGTCAACAAATTCAATAATAGGCAAGGTTAAGGAGGACTCAGGTAGAAGTAACCAAAGCATAGCTTGTAAGTGATAGTTGATAGGTGAAAACAACCAAAGTTATAGCTCCAATGGTCAATGTGTTCTAGGTATTTGGGGTAGGAAGTGCCCCTATAAAACATAAAAGGGTTAAAGGTGATAGGATAGGCTTGGTTTCCATCAAAAACACCTAATATACATGAGTGTGCATAATAGCCAACTATAGTAGAATAATATAAGTAGTCAAGATAAGCAATGCAAGGTTGGTGTAAAAGGGTCAATGAGCAAGGATATATTCATGATCTCCAAGCAAAGTCATCATGGGTGAAGATGTAAGTGATCTCTAATGGAATTTTTCATGGTTGGGGAGATATATGTGATCTCTAGTTTCCCCAGTGTATTGGTAAAGTCTAAAATGTTGGGAGTTTTTGGTTTAGGAAAACATTATTAGAATGGTGCTAGTGTTGGTAATAGATAGTGCCAATGTTAGTGCACTAGAGAAACATTTCACTAATGTCAGTATCTATTACCAACACTAATGTCAGTAACATAGGTCAAGAATGTTGATGTTGGTAGCCAACCCAACATGACAAAAAGGGTGTTTGGTGGTTGAGCAAACTAATTTGAATCTTTGTGATTGGAGAGAAAAAAGAGAGCTTGAGAGTGTCCAAGATGGTGCAGTAAGGAGGGGACATGACAAGAGGTGTAAAACCATAGGATCCAGCTATGCCAACTAGGAGGAGATGGAGAGATGAGGTAAGAGTCTCTATTAGTTGGTTTGAGATTTTGATTTGGGTATTTGTAGTTTTTAGCCTAATTTAAAGGTGGGGGTGTAGAAAATATTAATAGAGGTGTAGAAAATAGTATAGGCTAGTATTAGGATAAGTTGGGGGGTTGTTTGGATAGTTTTTAGGTGAAATTTAGTAATTTTGGGTTTGGGTCATTCAACCTTAGGGCTGAACCAATCACTGAGGTCCACTAACAATGGCCAACATGGCACCAAGGTTAGCAAGTGCCTACTAACATTAGCTAATACTTAGGCCTATAAATCACTGATATTTACCGATGGTATGGATGAAATTTTTACTTCATCCAAATGTGTAAAAGACCTTAGTCACACTTAAAAGCTGAGTACTCTACCATTGAGTTAGCAACCCTTATTTTCTATTTGAAGAGATGTAATCGAAGTGATATACAAAGTTATTCCATATGAAATAACCGGTATGAGATTTGAATCAAAAATAAATTTTGACATTGGTGAATGTAAAAAATTAACAAATTAGGAGAAAGGGTGAGTTTGTATCCCTAGTGGAAGTAGTAAACTAGCCTATTGGCTGAGCTAGCCTTAGAAGACCTCATATCAGTCGAGTGTTGCCTATATAGTCTAGTTTAGGGGCTCATGCTAGTGTAGTTCTCCTAGAGCTTAGGAAAAATATCTAAAAGGGTGTGATAGGTGAAATGGGTAAAAAGGTAAGTTGAGATAGGTTGAGAGGTATAAGGCTTAAAAGATAGGTCATAGTGTTAAGATTTAGAGATATAGGCCATGAGGCCTAAAGTTGTGATAGGAAGGTAGGCCTAGGGTAGAGAGAGGTAGGTAATGAAGCCATGTGTAGAGAGAGAGAGAGAGAGAGAGAGAGAGAGAGAGAGAGAGAGAGAGAGAGAGAGAGAGAGAGAGAGAGAGAGAGAGAGAGAGAGAGAGAGAGAGAGAGAGAGAGAGAGAGAGAGGAAGTGAATCTTAGGGTAGAGAGAGGGAGGTAATGAAGCCTAGGGTTGGGAAAAGGATGTAGTGAAGCTTAGGGTAGTTAGTGAGATGGGTATATGGCCAAGATAACTTTAGAAGACCCCATGTTGACTAAGTGTTATCTACATAGCCTAGTTTATGGCCTTAGACCAATGTATTTCTCTAAAAGAGAAGGGAAAAAGGTGGTGATAGAGTATATTAGAAAGCACATGATTTGAGTTGTGTGTGTATGGATGTAGGAGAGGATGGAGGTAATATTACAAGATCATATACTAAGGTTGTTGACATATATGAGGAGGGATGTCACTCTAGATGAGTGGGAGAACATGGATACCATGGGGTTAAGAAGAGTTTGATGCTAATATTGAGTCACTTAAGATGTTTCCCTTATGATAACATTGATTGAGAGGTGGGATCACACCACTAAAACTTTCCATCTAATGATCAGAGAGTTGATAGTGACTCAGAAGGATGTTTATTAGATTTTATGGCTACGACTCCAAGGTGAGGATATCTTTACATGCTCAAGAGAGGAGCATGATATGAACATGGTTGCATTATATGGAGAGCATGTTAGTGAGGTGACTTACCATTCTATGAATTTTGCATATGAGCCACTCTATATGGCTGATGAGGAGTAGCATCATTTGAGTATCCTAATGATGATCAGGATCATGGTGTATGTATTACTAGATGTAGATGGTGGTATATTTTTGATTACATTGATAGGTGTCCTTATATATATGGTTGAATAGTGGACCATTATTGTTTGGGGTCTAGTATTTTTGGCATAATTATACAAAGAACTATGGGGTTTGAGCCTAAAATGGTGATATAGTTAATGTGTCAACCATCTACTACAATATTAGATGTATGAGCACATCATGGTGACATGAACATTGGGGTTACCTACCATGATCCTATCCAGCTTCAAGTTTAGTTTTATATGGTGGAGAGAGGGCACGACATAGACTCAAGTAGATGGCATGGTTTGGGACATTGCCTACTATAGGTACATGATTAAGGGCTTGATCCCTATAGATATTTTGTAAAAACCCTACCTAACATACCGAATTTTTAGAGGATATGCATAGCAGCTTGTTGGGTTATAGATCTCACTATGGTTCAAGGGGAGGTGGGTTGATGAGTTTGAGATGGTACCCATGGCATGGGTCAGGAGGTAGTTTGGTCTACTATAAGATATTCTACTTGCCTTCCCTTTACATAGGAGGGATGACATAGAGTTACTCCTACCATTACCCTAAGACATAGTTGGGCTAGATTTTGAGGAACAACCAATAGGGTTAAGTTTTGGAGACCCAGGGTGTATAGTGGCATATACAACTTGTTGTGTAGGGTTACATCTGGTAGTGAAGGTCAAGAGGCCACCACCAAATTTATAAGGGTTGGTGAGAGAGAGGGATGCAGTGGTGTAGGCTTGAGATACAACCCATGTTTAGGTTTTAGCCTTACAGGTGTAGGTGGTCATGTTTTAGGGTCAAATTGGGGTACTACAGAGCCATGTAGCACTATAGGGCTAGGTTATTATTTTATAGGGTCAGGTGACTATAGTGATAGTAGAGAGAGATAATTTGAGAGCATCAATCTAGGCTACTCCTCCACCACCACAGGGACTAGTATAGGTTGGGGCATCATCAAGTGTTATGGAACCTCCATAAATAGTATCTCTAGTGAGATATTTGATCACCCTAGATGAGATTGCTTATTATGAGAGGGTAATTAGAGAGTTCTTGTAGATTCATAGATATTAAGAGTTTAGAGAGTAAGAGAGGTCAATTTCAAGTACCACAACTTCTAGATCATGTAGATGTAGATGGGTAGAGAGTGGTGATGAAATTTCTTCCTCACAACCATGCAAAGAGCTTCAAGGACCCTGAGTGTCAAAGTTTTGCTAGTTTTGATTATATTTCTTATATGCATATTGGCATACGAGCCAAAGATGTGAGATGTATATTTTGAGAGAGAAAGATGATGTTATGATGATGTAGATTATTATTTTGATCTCATATAAAATAATCATCATCCATATCATCATAATAATCACAATAAACACATATCAACATAGCAATAAATGAACATCTCATGTATGTATATGTATATGTATATATATGTATGTATGTGTGTGTGTGTGTGTGTGTGTATATATATATGAGATGTTCATTTATTTCTATGTTGATATGTGTTTATTGTGATTATGATGATGATATGGATGATTATTATTTTATGCCATGTTAATTTGATGTTAATGCTGATCATGATAGTTGATTTAGACTAGCCTTTCCCATATATGTGATGGTATAGGCATAGTTGGTTGGATATTTTCATCTTAGCATTTTTTCATATTTTGTGATGTGTATGCTTAAAATGAATAAATTGGTTATGTTAGTTTATTTCAACATTTTTACATATTTGTGATGGTGTATGTGTAAAATTGATTGAGTAGGCTTTATTAGTGTTAGTATGACATTGTTTATTCATCTCAAATAGAGAGATCGACATGTGATGTGGATGGGAAAATAAAGAGGGAAAATGCTCAAGTATTGGTAAAGACCATAATTAAAACATAAATAGGCTTAGGAAGATGAGCCTCTTTCATGCCTTATATCTTTGAACCATTATGTTTGTTAGATAAGCATTGTGTTTACCTTATGTTAAGTGAACCTCACACTCCCTTAAAAGAGTATGAGGGGAAAAAGGGTAAAATGAGGGATAATGTTTAGGTAGCACAACCTAAAAAGTATAGATGATATGCCCCTTTTGTGGGTGACCTGAGAGATTATATAGGCAAATCCATGACTTAAAGATTTTTTCGTGCAAGATGATCAATGCAAGAAGCCTACAATGGGATTTTGTATGGGTTAGGGTCATATAAAGATGTGAGATGACTTTTTCATTTGTTTTTCCATTTAATAAAAAATCTTGGCATAGTCATCCTTCAAGGGAGTGGTCTAAGAATTTTATTCAATTTTAAATAGTTGTCCTTTAAGGGAGTAGTCTATCGATAGTAGTAAAGGGAAGTTACGTAGTTATCCTTTAAGGAAGTAGTCTACATTGAAAAGCATGACCTGAGACTTTATAACTTTGTCACATATCCCATTTTTTGTTTTTGCTTTTAGTCATGGATAAGACTATAGAGGCTTAAGACTTTTCCACTTTGATAGAAAAACCATACCATTATGTAAATTAACTAAGTATATACGAGTAAGGTTGAAGAGGAAGGGAAATTAATGTAATAGGGATGCTCAAGGGACAAGATCAAGTTAAACATGAGGTAAAGTGATGATTTTTTAATAAAAGAATGGTCATAGGTGTAAGGCATTTAAAGGGACCAGTTTTAGCCTTCCTTAAAGAGAAGACAAAAAATAAGTTCTTGAGCCATACTTGGGAGTTATGATATAAGGTCCAAGCCCATTAGGAGCAAACTTACCCCATTTTATTTTCTCCATGTTCATCACATGTTTATTTTATTTTAAGATGAGATATCCTATATTGAAATCTCACTCTTTGAGATTTTTGTTATAAGTGCATTTAATACATGCTTGATATATTTAGAGGTGGTTAAGGGCTATGAGATGGTGTTCATCAAGCAATTCAAGTTGAACCAAAAGTTATTAGTGAAAGTCATCATTAGTAAGTATGTCTTGTAAATAAATGAGAAGAGAAGGAATCTAGAATTCTAGAGGCAAATCAACCTCCATCCCATATACCAATGAAAAATGTGTAGCACCCATAGTGGTTTGAATGTTAGTGTGATAAGCTCATAAAGAAAAAGAAATGTGTGTGTGTGTCAATCCTTGCCCATATGATTGACTATTTTCATGAGAATTTTGGTCAATGTTTTGTTAGATGCTTTTGCCTATCCATTAACTTGTGAATTGTATGGTGATGATAAGCTTAATTTGATTCTAAATGTATCATAAAGACTTTAAATAGTCTTATTTTTTAAAGACTTACCATTATCTATTATAATATTATGAGGGACACCAAAATGATAGATGATGTGATGGTTGATAAAGTCAATAATTTTTTCAACTTTAGTGGAGATGAGAGGGATGGCCTTGACCCACTTGGTGAAATATTCAGTGGAAGTAATGATATAATGATGATAGAGGTATGAATGAGGGTTAATATCTCCTATTAGATGAAGTGTGGACCTTGACCCACTTGGTGAATTCTTGATGAAGTGTGGGCTAATAATATCCAAGTTAAAGGATACACTTTTTAATTATGTGACCATTGAAATACCCACCACAAATCCCATCATGGACTTCCTTAATCATGAAGGGAGTCTTAGTACTAGTGAATCATCTAAGGAAAAGACCCTCAAAACCTCACTTGTAAAGAAGTCCCCTTATTATGGTGTAATGAATGACATGTTTTATGAAGGAACATCTCCCATTATTAGAAAGATTAGAATGGGTTGTAGAAAAAGAAAGATAATCCATGAATTGTTTGTACCATAAGTCATGTGGGTTGTTTGTTACATTTCTAACAAAGAGATGTTAGTTGAGACATAGGAGGGTAATGTTAAGTGATGCAAAGTGACATAGATTCATGAAGAGGAGGATGAAGAGTGTATGTGTGAGGAAATTAAATCCATCATGTTAGAAAACTTGTTTGTAGATAGAGGAACAATTTGCAAGAGATAAGAGTCAAATGATCCCAAGAGTGTATCTACATGATTTTTATACCACTACAAAATTTTGTTTTTGCATAAGCAAGAACCATTAACTTGGTTAACCACTAGCTAAGAATCACCAAAAATGGTTATGGATTTGATACCCAAGAAGAGAGTTGTTTGAAGTCTTAGAATCAAAGCCTCATATTCAGCCATATTATTACTGCATTCAAAATCTAATTTAAATGACAAAGGCATATGTTTTCCATTTATAGGAATAAGAATGACCCCCACACCCTCACCATGTTGACATTTAGATCCATCAAATAACATAATCATTTGATAGGAGATGTCATCGGTGGAGAGCATTACAATGGATTCATCAGGGAATTTGAGGTTTGAAGGTTGATTGTTAGGTAAATAGGTAACAACTAACTAGTTAGTGATTGTTTTCCCTTTAATAAACTTTTGTTGAATGAATTCTAAGTCAAATTCAGTAAGAAGCATGAGTCACCGAGCTACACATTGGTTTTGATATGGTTTGGAATGCATATATTTGAGGGGATGAATATGGGTTACCACATAGGTTCTATGATTTAGGAGATAATGGTGAAGCTTAAAGGCAAAAAAGACCAATGTAAGGAATTTTTTTTTAGTATGGTTATATCAAGTCTCATAATCAATAAGTGTGTGGATTATGTAGTAAACCACCTATTCTTGATGTTTTTCATCTTGATGTGCAAACATAACACCTAGAGAATGGTTTATTGTGGAGATGTATAGGTAGAAAGGCTAATTTTCCTTAGGTGGAATAAGAATTAGTGGGGAAAGGAGGTATTATTTAAGTGCACCAAAAGCCTCCTAGAAATCCATATTCCAATAGAAGGAGAAATCCCTTTTGAGGAGATAGTGAAAGGGTTAGCAGCGATCTGACAACTGAGAAATGAATCGATGGATTGAATAAAGTTTTACTTGTAGGTTTTAGATTTGTTTAATATTAGTAGGTGGAGGAATCTCTAGGATTTCTCTAACCTTATCAATATTGACATCGATACAATGGAGAGAAATGATAAACCTAATATCTTACCAAAAAAACACCAAAGACACATTTCTTTGGGTTTAGTCAAATGTTATATTAGAGGAGATAAGAAAATATAATTTCAATAATTGTCAAGTGATCTTGATAAAATTTAGACTTGCCGAGTAAGTCATCCACGTAATCTTCCATAATTTTGTGTAGGATATCATAGAAAATATAAGTCATTGTGCATTGGAAAGTTGCACTAGCATTATTTAAGCCAAAAGGCATGACCTAATAATACAAAGTCCCCCATGGGGTAATAAATCTTATCTTATGTTGATCCTAAAGAGAAAATAAGATTTGATTATATCTAGAGAATCCATCCATAAGTGATAACATCTCATGGTTGGCTATTAAATCAATAAGTTGGTCGATACATGGTAATAGGAAATCAACTTTTGGACAGGTGAGGTGTAAATCATGATAATTGATGAAAATGCATATTGCCCTAGTTGCTTTTGTGATAGACAAATATATGAAATCCATTATGGTTTGTTGATGGGTTGGATAGAGTTAACAAAAAGGAGGCATTGGAGCTCTTCTTTTACAAGGAGAGCGATATGAAGATGCATTTTGTGAAGCTTCTACTTAAGAGGTTTAACATCTCGATTGGTGATAATGTTATGGGTGATGATAGAGGGGTCAATACCAGGCATGCCATTGTAAGACAAAGAAAATGATTTTCTATGGTCATTAAGAAATGTGGCATAATCAACTTGCTTAGAAGAATCTAAAGACTGACAAATCTTGAGGATGCAAGGGATATCATGAGATGGAAGGTTGATGTCAATGGTTGATTCATTTAACATAGCTTATGTTTTAGATGGGAGCAATCTTTGGATATAGGAATCATTTGCACCCATGTAGGTGAGAAGTGCATCATCATATTGACATTGGATAATATTAATAATGGGTGAGTCTTCATTAATTATTTCAAAATGAATGAGAGGAAGGGACCTTGTTTCCTTACCTTGACGATAGGAAAAACACCCCAAATGGATGGTATTTATTGAAAAAAATTAGGAGGCAGAGATACCTTTGATTTGGCAGGTGATGGTGGAGAAGAAGGTGGAGAAGGAGAGACTGGTTATTTAATAATTGGTACATGAGAAGTTTTAATGAGTTTAGTTGGTTCATCATATCCCACTCCATGCATCTTTTTGGCATTGTCAATGGTGTTTCTACTAGGATATTCAATAGGAATATGGACACCTTAGTCATAATGACCCAAATGAAATCCTTTCTAGGAACACCTATTGAGATAAGTGTGAATGAATCTAGGGTTACTTAGGAAAGAGAAGTCATAGGTAAATGGTTGTGGGGAAGAAGATGGATTGCTAACATTAGGAGCTTGATCAATTCCCCCATATGTGAAATTGTTTTGAAAGTTAAGGGGGTCATAAGAGATGCCCATATTAATATGAGGATCATAATTTGAGTGAATGTGAAGTCTTCCATACTCTTGTGGAGTATAGAACATGTTGAGTATCAACAAATGATATTCATCGAGTGATAAACATTAAAATGTCTCCTTCATGGCTTCTTTGTCAAAAATTTGTGTTGTCAGTATTTTAGTAATCATGGGAGTGGAGCTTGCAAAGAAGATGATGTTTTCAATGTGATGAGAACATCATTGGGACTATAGGTCATCTTTCATGTTTTAAATAGAGGTAGGTTAGCAGGTATAACATGTACTTATCCATCATGTTCAAACTTGGCATAGTGGTGTAAATTTGAAGGTACACATGCCATATCATGCATCCAAGGTCATCTAAGTAGTATGTTATATTATAACTCTCCTTCAACAACATAGAAGAGCTCAATAATAGTGTAAGGACCTACACATATATATGAGATAATAGTGCCCACCATAGTAGCTATAGTATCATTATTGGAATAGAGTACCACATCAGTTTGAGACATGCAATTGTCAAGAAGGGATAGCTTTTTGTAGGCATGGGTGGAAATAATATTAATACTAGATGCCCAATTGATCATAACTCTCTTGACATGATTTTGATCAATATATGTAAGAATAAAAAGGGTAAAATCTTGATCTCTAGGGTGTTGAAGTGGAATTTTTGAATCACTAAAAGAAATTATGGAGACAAAATTAAGGGAGCTGACCAAAGATACAAGAGGTTTGGGATCATCTGATTATACTTTAATCACTTACAAAGTACTAATCAAATCTTGATAGTGTTGGGATGATTTTTGGATTAACTCATATAAAGACATTTCATAGGAGTTTGGTGAAGTTGTTTCACCATTGAGCTTTGAATAACGTCTGAAGATGTTGTTTTAGTAACACCCAAGATGGAAATATTAGGATTAGGAGGAGGAGTGTTTTTGGTGAAAGGATGAGCCTAAGTAGTAGTGACCTTTTCCTTAGCTTTGTCTTTTTGGTCTTATGACCATGTGGCTACATTATTTATGTTAATTTGAAATTTTTGTGAAGGAGGTGGTAAAGGGGTTATGATGACATCTTTGTGTTTGAATTTATGTGGAATAGTAAGAGGCACTATGGATGCTAAATGTGGAATAACAAGAAGGTTAAAGATAGTATCATCGAAGAGAGTGTTGACATTGAAGTTTTGTTGAATGACTGATGTGAGGAATTTATAACTCTCAGTATCATGTCTAGGTGAATGATGATATAAACACACTTGTGTATCATTAAAATAAGATGGATTCATTCCAAGAGGACTATAAGTCTTAATGGGAGGAGGATTTATTATGGAAGATTGTAATAAATAATGTAGGAAAAAACTTTGAGAGCCTACAAGTGGGCTCAAAATTGTTATGTTAATAGGAGTGGACACCTTATTGTTTTTTAGTGCTAAAAAGGTAATTTACATGGTGTTTTATTTGGTGATGGTGGAGTTACATGTTTTTTTGTCACTTTCTTAGTGTTAGATGTGATAGGTCTACTAGATGGAAAAGGCAGGAGTGGAGGTAGCTTAACCCTTTATTTTGCTTAGTTAGGTAATATTCCAACTAAAGTAGAGGGGTGTGGTCCTAAAATGGATGGTAAAGTTGATAGTTGAAGAAGGGATCAATGAGATATAGGGTTCTTAACATTATTTTATAATTTAGGCTATGAAACCCAACATGTGATTGAGGAGTTAAATCTAATTTCACCTATGGATGAATTAAATTAGAAATGGGGTGTATGCCTAAGGGCTTGATCTACTTTAATGGGGTAGATTCCTATAAAGGTGAGGGTTCTTATATAGATGATTGAACTTCAAGTGATTTTAGTGAAGATGCTCTATCTTTGTCAAATACCTTGGCGTAAAGGGTAGTGAGAGGGTTGGTGGTAAAGGTTGACATTCATTGTATTGGATATGGAGTTTTAAGTCAATCCCAAAATGTTGCATGATCTAGATTTATAGAGTCAATAAATTTTAGAATTTTCACTAAACATGAGAAGGGTTTATAAGAAGTTGACGTAGGCCTTACAATTGTGTCTTTAGAAGGCTAAGGTGTCTAGGAGAGAGGGAAATTATTAGTTTTTGCTACTTTGGGCCAAAGATGAGAAAGAAATGTAATGGGGTCCTCTTCGATAGAAATGGGAGAAGAGACATGGTCTACCATGGGTGGAGGGGACATAGGTGAAGAAGGTTACCCAAGAGGGAAAAGCATATATATCATGGCTCCCTCAACATGTGGGCAAGGCATGGGTAAAGTATGATTCTCCATAGGTAAAAAAAGGGGTAAGAGTGGTATAATTGGAGTAAGAATAATAGGTCTCTTGTCTATTATGGGAGTAGATAATACTAACTCCTCTAAGTGCAAAGGTGGAGTGGGTGGGATACTACTCTCCATAGGTGGAGGAGAAGTAGGCAAAGAAGGTTCTTCAAGAGGGTATAGTGTAGTAATGATGTTCCCTTCAACATGTGGTTGAGGAATAGGTAGGGTGTGGTCTTTAAGTGGTAAGAGGATGGGTAATATTAGTGATAAAAATTGGAATTATAGGCTCCTTAGGTGGAAAAAGGAGTGGTAAAGGAGGCTCTTCCTCTCGAGGGAGTGGAATGGGTGAAATAAATGCCACTGAATGTGGGGGAGGATTCAATGAAATGAATGTCTCCTTTTGAGGGGAAGGTTGAACTAAAGGTAAAGGAAAGACCATATTAACTATATGGATATTATGATCACCTGAGCTAGTTGTGGACTAGATAATATTTTGATCTAATGAGTGGTTAGGAAAAGGGTGTTTTAACACATCCATGCTTTGATTATGAGGTGCATTAGGATTATACAAGATGAGGTCACCTCTATGAAGCATGTCTTGAACAATATTCTTGAGTGTCTTATAGTTATTAGAATTGTGGTCTTTGATGTGATGGTAACTACAAAATTCATATTCCTTGTACAAAGTTAGGATAGGACAAGAAGGTTCAAACTATATAAGATGTTTCATAAGAGGAAGGGTTATGACACCTTATTGCAATAGTTTATCCAAGACAAATGTATATGACTCCTTAATGGGACTATATTATCTTTGTTCATACCATTGTTGGAATTACTTGGTCAAATTTTGGGAAGTCAAAGAATTTGATTGGTTTGTGGTTATAAAAGAGGCTGACTTAATGACCACCATGTTGTTGGAGCCTTTACCATTTCGGTTAGAGGGAGAAGTTTTAAAGGAGGATTCATTAGAATCAGAATTGGGATTCTTACTACACAACTTGACTTTGCCTTCATCTATAACACAAACTTAGAGTTTTCATGCCCTTATAAAAGCCTTATCAAATGTGAAAAAAGTTTGTACCCAAAGTGTGGATGAGATGTGCTTAACACATGCCCTTGAGAAGAGCTCAATAAGCTCAGGTTGGGGTAAGGAGAAGGAGATTTTATTGATCAAGCTTCTCCAATGACCGATAAAATCTGTAATTGACTCATCATCAAATTTTTTGATAGAATAAAGGTCTGTTATATAAACCTTCTTAAAATGTTAATATATAAATGGTATAGGAATATTTGTGTGAGTTGGGTAAACAAGAAAAGGGAGTGTTGAGGTATAGAGCTATACCAATCCAAGGAAACACCTGAAAGAGATATAGAGAAAGTGAGAAGTAGTAATGGATCATCATGCCCTATTAAATAATAAGCATGTCTAAATGGTTGCAAGTGATATTGTGGGTCCTCTTTACTTTGGAAATGAGTAAATTTAGGGAGTTCCCATTAGATTAGATAAGGGCAAATAGGCATATAAGGATAGACTAGTTCATTTTATATTTGATCATAAGATAACACATTCTTTGAACTAGAAATATATGTCTCTAGATTAGACATCTTATCCATCATCATCTTAATGAGGTCTAGAGGGGGATTAGTTTGGGGAATACCTCTTAAGTTACAGGGAAGATGATAGGAAGTAGAGGGAGCATATGACATAACTTGTTAGGGTTGTGGTGGAGCAACATAAAGATAATGAGTCATAGGATGGGGTACAAAAAGAAAAGGGGCTTGTCCCTTTAAGTTGGAGACTATGCCTTGGTTGGTTGTTGTTATTGTAGGTTGGATTATTAGTATGGTTAGACTAGATGAAAGGTGAGTCACAACTTGAGTAAATATAGGCATGAGGGTAGATGGAATAGGTACCACTAAAATTTTGGAATGTGGTGTGACTTGATCGAAATAGTTTTGGTTGTGAAAGTAGGGAAGTCACACCAAGGTTTAGGTGGGATTAGGTAGTTGGAGATGCTACACTTTGGACATTGTTTATAGTTGGATTACTCATCAAAGTGGTGTTTTGGGTAACCATGGGGAAAATAGGGGAGACAAATAAAACTGAGGTTTTATTCATTAGAGAGGTTGGCATACCATAGATTGGGTCACTTTAATAATTACAAGTTTGGCTCATATCAAGGTAATGTTGTAGGGATGCCACATTGTGATCAAGAAATTTAGCAAAATCTTGATCTCCCTTAGGCACAATGAGAATTTTGTTAGGTCCAGGAGTATGCTTTATATCTAAAGTATGTTCCATGATAAAATCATAAGTGAGAGGGGAATGTGGATGTGGTTGTTGGATTACATAATGGGAAAGAATTTTATCTTGAGCTCATGTCAGTACCATGTAAGAGGAAGTATAAATAGTCTTAGTACCTATATTAGATATAGAATAAGAAAAAACAAAGTTTGATTGTGGGTAAGTGGGTTATTTTGGCTTGCTATTTTGAGAAAATGAAATTACACAATCATCGATGTTGGTCGCTTGACCAATGTTAGTAGAAAAATTTTATTGATGTTGATGGTTTAACTGATGCCGGTACATAAAAATTTTTGATGACAGTACGGTTAACTGATGTCAGTCAGTGTAATATCCTAAGAGATGAAAATCTAATATTATAAGAAACTAGATGTTGAAACTATGTAAAATAGTGGATGTAAAAGGTTTGTGTAAGAAGGAAGAACACTTAGAAAACTTGAGATAAAAGGTTATACAAACTAAGTATTAGAAATAATATTGATTTTATGAATCAATAGGAAAACATCCTTACCAACTCCAAAATATAGAAGGTAATAGAAAAATAACATATAGCCAGCAACTGTTAAGTCCTAGAGATTAATTTTTAGTCTCATGTTGGTTTATGCCTTAATCAAATAATGAGAAGATAATTTGGTTATTGAAGGTACTAGAAAGAAATCTAGAGCTAGTTTTAGGTTAGTTTTAGTGATCAAGAGGAAATATATGTTAGACTAGGTACAAGGCTTGTTATAGGATCTCGCTCTTTGCACTTCATGAACCTAGAACTAAGCTAGGCCACTTAGCCAAAATATACCTTATATCTAGAGTCTATTCTACACTAAAGAATAGAATGGGTTCTCCCTTTGGTGGTGAAATCCAAGTAGGATAGCTGGGTAGGGTACGGTGATCCATGAGGTGATGAAATATTGATGGGCCTTTTCTCATGTTAGTTTAGATGTTTTTTTATGTGAATGTGATTTGGTTGTGTAACATAGGTGCACTACGATTTATTCAAAATGCTTATAATTAACTAGGTGAGCTACTAAACAACAAGCAAATAATTAAATGCAGTAAGTTTTAAACCCAATATGAAATGTTTAAATTCAAATGAAAACAAAGATGAAATAGGAAAAGAGTATGAAATTCACTATCCTAATGTGCATGTAAGAAGAAGTAAAGAAGACATTCCTTTTTTTTAAAGAAAATGATAATTTTTTTTTAGAGGCAAAGAGAAAAGAAAGAAAATTTCAATTTAATGGGTTTTAAATAGAAAATAATATATTGAATTCTTTTAAAGAGAAAATTAAAGGAAAAAGTGCAAGAAATGAAATTTTCACTATAATGCACCTATATGAATACTTAAAATAAGAAATGAACCCAAAGAAAAATCCAAGTCCCATCACGCATGCCAAAAATGTTTCTCTAAATTTTCTTTATTTTAAGTCTAAAGGAAAATAGAAATAAGGATGGGGATAAGTGATTAGAATGAACCTATATTTGGTTTATGCATCATAGCTAGGCGTTGTGAGACCTCCTCTTTGGCTGGGGAGGACTACCTACAAGTAAGAAAGTGCTACCACAAGATTTTTGTTAGTAGTTAAATGAGTGGGTTACCAAGCTACTCACTTGTTATAGGAAGTTTGAAACTTCCTTAGAGATGACATTCCACTTTTGAGAGACAAATGAATAATATATAACTAAAAGAGATGTAAAGAGTGATAAGATTATTGTTATTAACAACATGTATGTAGCATGGAAGGAAGATGTCCAGAGAGAATAAAATAGAACTAGATTTGCTCTATGTAGAAAACATTTAAAACTAGTTTTTCCCACCTAATAAGGCCCCCTAAGTGTGACCGAAGGGATCACAAATCCAATGGAGGCTACTACCAGTGTCACTGCCTCTAGGGATCTAATCAAAAATTGGATAGAGGATATTCCATCCAATGGATGGAAGAAAGCACTTACAGGTGAAAAGACGTGCCCCTCAAAAAGCATGTCGAGCCTCCCTGTTACCTCTGAGGGCACGGCTCTAAATATCCCAGATGATTTTGTGGAGGAAATCATGCCATCCATGGACCTTACATTGGTAGGTAAGTTTTTCTCATTCTGGTCTAATATTGAAATGGTTAGGAAATGGGTTTTGTCTAGGTGGAAAGTTAAGGGTAGTGTTTTAATCACTGCCATGGCAAGAGGCCTATTCCTTTTTAGATTTATGAATAGGGAGGACATGATAGCTACTCTTGCTGGAGGACCATGACTGTATGGCCCACATTCTCTTGCCTTATGCTCATGAAAATGAGGTTTTGATCCTAACTCAGACCTTAATAAGTTTGGTCTTGCTTGGGTAAGACTGCCAGGGTTCCCTTCAGAATTCTGGGATGAAAAAATCATCACAGCTATTGGCAATTCTATTGGCTAATATGTCACTGTAGATCACACAACTAGAACAAATTCCAAATGTGTGTATGCTAGAATTTGTGTCAATGTTGAAATTAATAGGACTCTCCCTACATCCATAGAGCTAAACTCTAAATATGGGACTTGGACTCAGCTGATCACTTATGAAAATGCTACCACTTTCTATCAAATATGTAAGAGAAAGGGACATTTAATGACACAATGCAAAACAAAGCAAATGGGAAGGAAAGATGATTCCTATGTTGAAGGGGAGGATCAGGCTCTCAACCATAGAAAGAATAACAAGCAAGAAATGGAGAGTAATGTGCAAAATATCGACAATATAGAAAAGGTAGAGGAGGAGACGAGGAAGGAGGTTATCACTAATAATGAGGGAAAAGCTATCCCAAAGGATAATATAGTATTAGATGATAGTCAAAAAGCTATATTAAACACAACCAACTCTCTATAAAAATAAACTAATATGTCTAAGGAAGGAGAAAGAGGTAACCATCTGATAGAGGAAGACAATGTAGAAGACAAAGTTCTAAGAGATGGACAGGAAGAAGTAACTCTATAAATATATCCCACTAAAGGAGAAGTAGACTTACAGTTAAATATAGACATTTTCCATGCTCTGGAAGTCAAAGATCAAGCAGGAAACTATTTAGCAATAGGTGAAATAGGACAAAGTGCCAGTAATGAACAAGAGGAATGGGTTACCCCAAAGAAAAAGAATTGAAAAGGTCAAAAATCTATAGATGTTGGCACTGAGCCCAAATAAGGGAGACCAACCCTAAGAGAAATAAGACAAAGTGAGATTGCTAGGGAGACTGCCAGTGGTAAATAGAAAACACTAGAGACTCAACCCCACAAACACTCTAAATGAGAATATTATCTTGGAACTTGAGGGGCTTTAATAGTCCCTCAAAGTAGTTTGAGGTTAAAAATTGCATTTTAGATAATAAATTAGACATTTTATTACTCCAATAAGTTAAGATTAATGAGGAGAGTTTTAGGAAAATTGTTGACTATATATGGCATAAGGTAGCTTTTTGCATTTGTCCAGCTGAAGGGGCTTCAGGGGGGACTATAACTATGTGGAATAGTGCTAAAATATAGGGGTCTCTTATGGATTAAAATAAACACTTCTTGATTACCAATTTCTCCATGAAATCTTTGAACTGGTCATTGATCAATGTCTATGGACCGAATAACAGAGCTTTGAGACAAACATTATGGATAGACTTGAGCAGTTTTAGGAATAATCCCCAGAACACTAGATGGATGTTATCTAGAGATTTTAACACTCCTCTATACCCTTGTGAAAAATAGGGTGGGATTATGGATTACTTGGATATCATATTTGACTTTGCCAAATTCATCAATGATTGGGGATTATTAGACATAGAGCTACAAAACCAAAATTTTACCTAGACCAATAGAAGAAGAGGAGATCAAATGATTTAGGTTAAATTATACAAATTTCTTATCTCAAGTAACTAGAAGGATTATCATAATATGTAGGTGTAGGCTTTCCCTAGAACCATGTCTGACCATTGCCTGATCTTCCTCAGTTGGAGAGAACAGGGACAATCTAGACCTTCCCCATTCCATTTTGAAGCTATGTGGATCAAACACAAAGATTTTATAAAAATGGTGGCCCAATGGTGTAAAATTCCTATTCAAGGTAATCCTATGTTTAGAATAGTCAAGAAACTTTAGCACATTAAATAAGAAGTTTATGGATGGAATAGATACAGCTTTGGGTAGGTCTTTCAGTAGAAGAAAAATAAAGTGGGAAAACTAAATGATATACATCATCTGATAGATCAAAGGGATGAATTTGAAGACACTTTAGAAGAAGATAATGCCATATCTTCTAAATGTAATCATCTTATGGAAAGAGAAGAGGTTTTTTGGAAACATAAATCCCGTGTTTAGTGGCTTAAAGAGGGGGATAGGAACACTGCCTTCTTTCATCTCTCAGCTATGAAACATAGGAAAGCCAACTCAATAACTAAGCTTGTCCTAGATAATGGCAACATTATAATTGAGGATAATGAGATAGGGGAACAAGCCAGGGCTTTCTTTCAGAATCTGCTCACGAAAGAAAATAATAATGTTAGAATTGATAAACCTATGAACCAATTCATTGATAAAATCCCCTGTTTGATAATGGAAGAAGATAATCTGGAGATGTTAAAGCCTATATCTGAGGAAGAAGTCCATGCTATTTTATTCTCCATGGGTGCTTTCAAATCCCTAGGTCCTAATGGCTTTCCTCCTATATTCTTTTAGGAATATTGGGAGATAGTAGGAGCATATCTCATGGCTATTGTTTGTGATTTTTTAAGATCAGGTAAAATTTTGAATCAAGTTAATAATGCTTTCATAGTGCTTGTTCCTAAAAATTCACAACCTTCACACCTTACTGATTTCAAGCCCATTAGTCTATGCAACACTATTTATAAGTTATGTACTAAAGTTTTGGTTATGAGAATTCAACCTTTACTAGACAAAATTATTTCCCCTACTCAAAAAGGTTTCATCCCAAGTAGGCAAATTCTTGATGCTGTGATCACCACACATGAGACTATTCACTCTATGGATAAGATTAGAATCCCTAGTATGGATCTCAAGCTAGATATTTCTAAATCGTATGATAGAGTCTCATGGCCTTTTTTGTTCCAAGCGATCAAAAAATTTGTGTATAATGATAAAATGTCTCACTTGATATGGAACGTGGTCTCTTCTAAAAAATTCTTGGTGCTGGTAAATGGTTACCTAGAGGGTTTTTATTGTCCTCAAGAGGAATTCATCATCGAGACCCTCTCTTCCTTTACTTATTCATCATTGTGGCAGAGGCACTGGGAAGATACATACAAGTAGATATAGCCTCAAAAAAGCTAGTGGGCATCAAACCTGCCTCCTCTCTTCATCCTATGGTGGTGCATCAGTTTCTGGATGATACCATCTTCTTTAGTATCTCATCAGTGATTGAAGCTAGAATATGGAATAATATCTTAAATAATTATGCCAGAGAGTTGGGACAAAGGATAAATTTCCAAAAAATTAATGTGTATTTCTTCAACACTCCTAATGAACTTAGACATATAATCATTGATATATTAGAATGTGTTAAAGCTGGTCTACCAGCTACCTACCTGGGTCTCCCACTCATGATCAAAGAGGTATCTCCTAGTTTTTGGAATGGAATTGTGGAAAGAATGTAGAGGAAACTTCTTTGGTTGGAAAGGGAAACTACTCAGTAGTACTGGTAAACTACAACTTCTTTAGGCTTTGTTGCAAGGTATTCCTACATACTTCCTATCCCTTTTTAAAATTCCTTCATATATTTCTAAGAAACTGGAATAGATCCAAAGAAAAATTTTATGGATGGGGGTGGAAGACAAATAGAGAATGTCTTTAGTCAAATGGGAAAATGTGTGTCTTCCAAAATCTCATGGTGGACTCAATATTGGGTCTATCAGGAACATGAACAAAGCCCTTATCTCAAAATTTAGTTGGAACCTAATCCATAAAAACAATGATTGGGGGGAAATAATGTATGCCAAATACATGCATAACATTAATGATTCCAACTTTCTTCAATAGATAGAATTACCCTAGGGATCTATGATATGGAGTAAATGCTAAAAAGTAGAAGCCTTCTTAAATAGGGAATTAGATGGAAACTTGGAAATGGATGGCAAATTAAATTTTGGGATGATATCTGGTTAAAAGCCAAGGCTCTCATCACATAAGGAAACTATGGAGAGATTACTAACTTGGCTACCCAATTTTTTTGAGATAGGGTTAGTGATTATATGAAAAATAACAATGGGATGAGGAGCTGGAAAAATCTATTGGACTGTTATGATTACCGGCCTAAGCTTTTCCCTAGAGTATAAGAGATCTAATAGTGTGTCCAAGAGATTAGAATCCCTCTCTTCCCTTAGGAGGTTGAACAATATTGGTGGGCAGATAAAAATGGATCATTCTCTGTCAAATCTGCTTACAATCTAATCATACCTAAAACTCAGACTAAAGATGTATGAAAAAAGGTTTGGAATCATAAACTTATTCCAAAAATTAACATGTTCTAGTGGGTTGATACTCATAACAAAATCCTAACTCAGGATAACTCTCAAAAGAGAGGGTTTACACTAGTTAACAGATGTTTCTTGTGTGGTTCAAAAGAGGAATCGGTTTCACACCTCTTCATCCACTATGATTTTTTTGGGGAATTATGGGGCACAATACTTAACAACATTGGTATTGAATGGGTCTACAATTCTAACCTTAAAGAAGTAATTCTCAGTTGGAATCCAACCTTCACACATCCCTTGCTTATTGAATTATGGAAGCAAACTCTGCCATGTTTAAGCTAGATTTTATGGAAAGAGTGTAACCACAAAATTTTTAGGGACAATATTAGAAATGCATCTCAAGTGTCTAATTCCTTTGCTAAGACCATTATGGAAAGTGTCACAATAGCTCATATTCATGTTGTATAGAAACCCCTATCTCAAATTGAAAACCAAATTGTAGCCAAATGGAAGGTTTTAAACCAGATCCCTGGGTATAATAACTCCAAAATGCTACAGAGACTAAATACTAAATGGATTCCCCTAAAGCCTAACTAGATAAAACTCAACTTTGATGGGGCATCCAAGTCAGATGGTAAAGCTAATGGAGAAGGAATTATAAAGAATGATAAAGGATGGATGCCTAGTATATATGCTGGTGGAATTGGATGCTAGAGCAACAGATATGGTAAAGTAATGGCTCTACTATGGGGGTTAAAGTTAGCTATATCCCTAGGATTAAAGAACTTGAGTATACAAGGAGACTCTAAAATGGTCATAGATGCCATTAATAAAGCATCAAATGTGGGAATTAAGCTAAAATAAATCATTACTAATATCTAATTTCTTTTGTAAAAGTTTTTTGAAGTTGATATTTCCCATACTTACAGAGAGGGAAATAGGGTCACTGATGCTTGTGCCAACCTTGGTCAGCAATTTTTAGGTTGGAGGGTGTGGCGACAAGGTGTTCATATTCCCTTAAACATTAGGGAGATTATTTAAAAGGAGATGACTTGTCAAGAATGAGGTGCATTGATGAAAAGGATAGCTCTCAGAGGTGGTCCACGTGGAGAGGGCCATTAGGGATCTCAGAACTTGATTACCTTGGTACTTTTTTGGTAATCATTCATAATTCATTGTATTATGAGGTTGAGGGGGCATGGGTCTCATCATGAAAATCAATGGGAAATAATTTCCAAGCATGGGAGCAGACAATGTCATCTCTGCAAGGTATTTTGAATAATGAGCCATCACATCGGCATTCTACATAAATAGAAACAAGGGTTAGCAACCAATTCAAAGCTGAAGGTGGAACTTAGGAACTCCATAGTTTGGGTTTGCAAATACAAAATGGGGGAGACCATATTCAAATTGAACCTATCTAATATTGTGAATTTAAGGATAATCTATTGGTTTGGCATTATTGTAAAAAAGGGGGTATCAGCCCATATCTAGAAAGGCCTAATGGTTATGACAAAAACTTGTCTGAGTAGTTTGCATGATCCTAGTTAAATAGGCGGGTCACAGTGGGTGGAATTAGTTTTGAAATCCTTGAAAAGGTGATTTCTCTGGCCATGGGAATGACCATGTAAGGTATAAAACTTCAAAGGAAAACTAAAATTATGGATCTAGCTAGCCATAAATTGTCTTTGGGTGAGGGAGAAGAACTCATCCTGTATCAAGGAGGATTCAAGATCGCTAAACTTCTAGAGCCATGGGATGGAGTGTGCTTCATTCTCATGAATTACTTTACTCTCAAAGGGAAATTTACCAGGTTCTACAATTACCACCTTCCTTTGTTAAATCACTTCAGGTGCAATGTAATTATTAGTTTCCCTTTTAACCTACTTTCCTCTTTGGAACACTCTGTCTTGAGGGTGAGAGCTAAAATGGCTAAGAAGCTAGATATGAACCCTATTCCCCTACACTAGGGGCTAATTTTCTACTTATATAACTTTCATCGAGCCCTCAAGCCATCCAAGACTATCAGAGTTGATAGTGGAGACATTCCTTCCAACCCGGTGTTCGGTGATGCTATTGATGAGTCCTATTTTTCCCCTACTCCTACCAAAACAAAAGACGTTTCTTTCTCCACCCTTGAAGAGACCCCTATTGATACCCCAGCTCCTTTGTAAGCAAGAAGGGTAAGAAGAGAAAGGTTGATGAAGAGGAAGAGAATATTAAAGAGACCATGGAGGGGATCCACAAAAATCTGAGTAGGGCCATGGGAGGCTAAGGTGGTAAACCTCACGTCTTCCAAAATTCATAAGGAAGGATTGTCCTCCAGAGTGTGAAGGTTAGGGCAAATTGTTGGTAAACCTACCCCAAAGGCTAGACTAATTGATTACTCAAAAAGTGATTTGAAAGAAGCAACCCAGGAGGAAGAGTCTAAGGAGTTGGAAATCCAGGAAATTTTGGAAGACACTAGAGGGAAGTAGGATACTAGGGATTTTGATGTTACTGAGGAGCATGGTGTTGACACTATGGAAACTACTGACAATAAGGGGAAAATGTATGTTGAGGAAGCTAGTGAGGATACTGAGAATGAGAATGATTAGAAAGCTAAAATTGGGGCCCTACAGGATCATATTTAGAGGATGGGGTAGAATTTTGTCAAAGGACTCTAGAATACAATTCTGCTGAAGATGTCTATGCTGAAAGAGGTGGGTAATACTAGGCATGCTGACAACATGGAGAATACTAAGAAACTTAATGATCTTCTCAAATCAATGGTTATGTAAGGAGAGTCCTCTCTAACTCTATTATTTCCATTTCTTGTGTTTTGTTTCTATGTCTATTGTTTCTCGGCTAGTGCCATCATCTCTCTAAAGGCATATTTTCTTTGATTGCCTTCTTGTCTTTTTTGTTTATTAAGGGTTTGGCCCCTAGTTTTCCACCTTACCTTATAAAAAAAAACATGTATGTAGTAGAGAGTGATAAGGTGTAGGTGATGTACTCTATTTGTAATTTAGAAGTTGTTTGGGTAGGTTTTGAAGAGGTTAGGGAACCCATAGACACCAACATTGATAAGGGAGTGACCGATATTAGTTATATTGTAGAGGTTGGTAGTGAGGTGATCGATGTCAATTAGGTTTCCAAGGTTATTAGGGGTAATAATTATTTGGTAGGTTGCAGAAGGCTTTTTTGAACCGAAGAAATGGTTTGAATCAGCTCTAGGAGGTTGGGAGATTTATGAGAGAGAGAGAGAGAGAGAGAGAGAGAGAGAGAGAGAGAGAGAGAGAGAGAGAGAGAGAGAGAGAGAGAGAGAGAGAGAGAGAGAGAGAGAGAGAGAGATTATTATTCATGTAGATCTAGTCAAAGGTTTAATGTGTTAGGTTAAGGGGAAATAACTGAGGAAGCTTTGTAACTCCCTCATGGTGGTTTGGTCAAAAGTGTGTAAATAAAAGCATATTATATATAAAGTGATAGTAGAATAAATATTTGAAAGACCTAAAAATAATTCATGTACTTATTTTTAGTGGTTTCTAAATAGTAAGTGCCATATTGATGGTCCCTATTAGGGAGTCCAAACCTAAATGCTTAAATAGAGAGAACAAGTAGGTGATGCTGGTCATCAAGATCTCAATTGTTGATCATGATTGACCTACACAAGATGATTGTAAGCCAAGATTGTAAAAATAGAATGCGTAGAGATTAAATGTGAGTAAGAATGAATTTTCTTAATTTGTGTTGACTTGAACTTTAGGTTGGAGTTTTGCTTATATTACCAACATTAGTGATCTCACCGATGTTAGCTATGGGTTGACTGATGTTGGTGGCCTTAAAATAGGTAAACCTTACTATTTTTGGAATTTTTATATTGTTTTTCATGCTAAGTGTGACACCCATTATAAAATGATAAAAATAAGAAGTTAAGAAGGAGGTATTTGATTAAAAATTTAGTTTGGAAGTGGGAATATGTCTTGGGTAGTTAGGATGAGGGGACTAGGCCTTGAGATGACTCATTAGGTGAGAATTAGTCATAGGGTGAGGTGGCTAGGTAAGGTGGAAATATGGGTTTTTAATTAAATTAATTAATTAGTTTAAATTAATTAAATGTGTGAGAGGTAAATGTATGGGTTAGGGAGAATAATTGTTATTACTAAAAGTAGCTTAATGGGGGTTTAGACATAGGGAGTTACACATATGTGTGTGACATAATTTTGGTGTCTATAGTGGTAGGTCATATACATTATAATCCTTGTATTAAGGATAGTCTTATTTATCCTACATGTGGATATTTTGAGAAAGTTAATTAGTGAACCATGTATGTTTCCTATAAATAGGTAGGTGGTTACCATTTTGTAGGGGAGTGATTTTGAGCAATTATAAACTAGGAGCATTTAAGATAATTAAGTAATTTTGAAAAGATTGTCTTTATAGTTTGTTAAATGTCAATGTTGTATCTCAATTGCATGTCGTCATCTTAAGTTTGAAGGATTCTCGCTACTTTGAGTCACATTCTCTATCATAGGGTTGTTGATTTGTGCTAATGTTAGATTAACTATAAATATCTCAAGTATACTTTGTTTTATTTTGCTCTGCATTTGGATGTGCTTAGGCTATTTAGACAATAATAACAAACATTTAAAGTAAACTTGGTTCTTATGATTTTTATATTTCTTTTGAATTTTGCCTAATTTGTGATGTAATCTAAGTTCATGCTATTTTATAACATAAATTGGTTCATGTGTGCTCAAAGTAATTAGAATTTTGTCATAATATTTGAGATGAGAATTTGAAATCATGTTTCCTTTCTACCTTACCCTTCTTTTTTATTATTGTTTATCAATACTCACTTTAATTGCAATATCATTGTTAATACTCATTTAGATTAGTCTAGAAATCATAAAATTCACAAAGATCTAAAGATTCAAACCCTGGTGGCTCCCAACCACTAAACTAAACAAATATTGTGGATAGTTCTAATACTCTACTTCTATTCCACCACAAACATCACTGAATTGTCACAAACTATAACTCATGCCTTGGATTTTTCAAATCCTAAAATTAGAAGTATTTATCAACATTGAAGACCACCTAGGGTACATTTAGAAGCATCAACAAGAGGAAGCTCCACTTTCACTAGAAGGAGAGCCACTAATATTTATAGATATTTGCTAGTTTTAGTGTATTTGGTCAAAGATCACTCTATATTTTACATTTTTGTGTTTCTTTTAGCATAAATTGTTTAAATATTTGTCACCTTCATAGTTTTATATTGACCTTTAGGTTTACTCAGACAAAGAGTGAGATTATTTAAATACATATGCTTAATTATAGTAAATATGGCTTTTGGTGCTAAGAATTCATTAGTATTTAAAATTAGAACAACTTATTCTAGGTAAAATTGACAATTCTTTGTTAATAATAAGTTTATTTTAGTCATAAGTTGTAAATAATGGCTATCTTTACATAACTCAACACATTTTTTAGCTTATTTAGTCAAAGATTGATGTCCTTTGTCCTCTTACAAGTAAATCCTTGAAAAATAAGATTACTATACAAGCTAATTATTGATTATCTATCAAGATCTAAATTTACACATTATATTTCAAATAGGATCCTTAATCCTCAAGCTAGAATTGCCAAGGATCAGGACCAGATCACATTTAGAGACTAGAGAACCCTTACTCAAGATTTAAATTCATATAAAAACTAGGAAAGATAGCAGAAGGCATAGGCATTTTAAGTCTCTACCATCTTCAACCTTGTAAGGGATTCCTGTGTTTAATATTCATCCAAATATGGTGTGGCTTGGAAGTTCACCCATTAATATACTAGGTGTGGTTCATGACTTAACACATAATCTTGAAAACTATTTGCTAATATTTAGTCCAACTAGTATTGTAACTATGGAGGAGCATGTTAAATATTTCAAAGCTATATTAAGATTGTTTAATGTTATTCATGAAGATGTAGCAAGTAGGAAGTTTCCATTTACATTAAAAGATGCTAAATATGAATGGTTCCTTAATTTTCTTGACAATTGTTTTATCTCATGGAATACATTTGGCACTATCTTTATTGATAAATTTGGAAAGATCATAAGCCCCTATTTCATCTATCATCAATTCATAACTATTAAGAGAGATCCAAGTGAACCGATTAGGTCCTTTAATGCTAGGGTCCAAAAGATGTTTAGTTAGACCATAGATCCATATAAAATTAATAAATCTTTAACTCTAGCGGTTTACAAAGATGTTTTTGACCCCATGACTTTTATTTTTTTTAAAAGAGCTATCCTAATTATCATCACATTGTCTCAAGCTTATTATGAAGTAGTGGTTATTAATGACCAAATGTAGCCCCAAGGATAGATGGCTTATTTTTCCCAAAATGTTAATCCTCAAATGCCTACATTAAACATTTTCCCAAATAATAACCAAAATACTCCAGCATTAAACTAGTTCCCTATTTTGAATGTATTACATAACAACCATGATGCCCCTAATTAGAACCTAGGTTTCTTGAGCCATCAAGCTACCAATGGATCTCATATCAATGACCAAAAAGCTTTAGTGACTATTAATGGAGTCAAAAATAGCCAACGTCAAAACTCTAAGACTCCAAAAAATGAGAATGATTCTATATTAAAAATGGTCAAAAAGATCAGCACAAACTTTTTCCAATTACAAAAGCAATTTGGCAATGCTAATGATAACTCTAGAAGGAACTTCAATTTCCAAAAGTTTAATAGGCCTAGAAATAGTTTTCAAAATGATAGTTTCTAAAATAATAACTCTAATGAGCCTTTCTATAGTAAAAGGAATATGGACATCAATCTTATTGATATTGCCTTACCAAACTATTGTAGGGTGCATATTGTAGACACTAGAAAACTACACACTTGCAATTTTTTAGGACTAAACACCTTGACACCCCCTAAAGACCCCCTAAAATATTTTAAGCATTAACAAACCCATTTTAACCTAACAAAATCACTATTCTTCTATCACACAATATTATTCAAAATCACTATTTAAAAGTACTATTCACTATCACTATTCACTATGGGACCCACTACCACTATTCATGATGACATGCCATTTGACATGGAAAGTGGCATGACATGTGACATGGCAAGTTACATGGCTTGTGGCATGGCAAGTGACATGGCATGAGACATGGTAAGTGACATGGCTTGATGTAGGACACCATACACCACTTGGGACCCTTTCCCAAAGTGCCTAATGACCTCATTTGAGCATCACAAAGTTCCCCCCTTTAAAATTTGGTGAATTTCCCCTTAAGGGGTCATCATTAAACATATATTTTGTCTTCCCACATGAAATTAGACTTTAAAAGAGATACCTACCTCTATAAGACTTTGAGAAAGAAAAAGGGCACCCATTTTTGACATCTTAGCCCAAATTAGAGACTCTTCAACCCAAATGGGAATCCTCACCAGCCTCACCTTGGAATTTTTATCCCCAACAAGGCAAATGGTGCCACATTTGGTGTGCCACCCCTTTAAGTGCTTGTGTGAATGAAAGAAAGGATGGGAGGAAGTCTTTAAGCCTCATTCAAACCCATGTGCATAATCCCCCATTCCAAGTTGGACTTATGGTAAAGAGGAAGAATTATCAACCCAAATGGGAATCCCCACCAACCTCACCTTGGAATTTTCATCCTCCACATGGAAAATGGCACCACATTTGGTGTGCCACCCCTTTATGTACTTGTGTGAAAGAAATAAAGAATGGGGAGAAGTATTTAAGCCTCATTCAAACCTATGTGCATAATTCCCCATTCAAAGTTGGATTAATGGGAAAAGAGGAAGACTTATCAATCCAAATAGAATATTCCATAACCTCATCTTGGACCTTTCATCCTCCAACATGAAAAATGGCACCATATTTCACTATTCCACTCTTTTGGCATTTTTCCCAACATCAAATACTATAAATACCCTTCTCCTTCCCCAAAGGTTAAGTTGTAATTTAGTCTTTGGTTATTAAAATTTTGTTTTAGGTTTATGAAGAAGGTTTACATCTTGTAGGTCATCATCATTTTAGAGGTCATGATCATCTTAGAAGGAAAAAAAATTAAAGCAATGAAGCTCTACTAGAATTATTGTAGGATTCCATCTTCATCAATATCAACACTCTTCTTCAAGCTTGGAAAGTCATCCTTTTGAGCCAAAGATGAGCTCTCCACAATCATCTGGATTCAATGTGTGCACATTCAACAAGTTTTTATACACACCCTATTCCTAGTTTATTTCTTTTCAAAAAAATTATAAAAAGTGAAAAATATTGAGAGAAACATTTTGGCACACCCGCTGGGACCCCTTATGGGTTCATATTTTTTTTAATAATATAGTTGAATTTAGTGAAAGTTCAATTCCATTTCATTTCTGTTATTTCTAAATTTTAAAAAAATAAAAATTCTTTCATTTCTTCTTTTTTTTTTAAAGAAAAAAAAAGGTTTTCATCCTAGGGATAGGTTACATTAGACATCTTGAATTTAAGTACATTTTAGCTATTCCTTATTTGCATGAAAATACACCAAACTTTTATTTTGGATTAAAATTGAGTGAATTCATGCTATTTCCTACTTAATGATTAGCTCACCTAGATTAGTTAAACACATTATTAATTAATCATAGCACACATATGTTACACTACCAAACCACATACACAAATTAAACATAAAAAATTATTTGAGACAAGGCCCATTAGGATTTAATCACCCTCTAGATCACCTTACCCTACATGAGTATCCTACTTATATTTCATCACCAAGAGGATGATCCACTCTGTTATCATCCAGAGTATAAACTCTAGACAAATGGTATATATTGGCTAAGTGCCTACACTGGTTGTGGGATCATGAAGTGAGTGGAGTAAGCCCCCAATACCAAGCCACGTACTTAGTCTAGTGTATATTATTTGAGCACTAAAATTCAGCTTTAAATCATCCTTAGATGACTTTTCTTATATCTGACTTACAAACCAATTTCCCCTTTCACATTCTTTAAGGCATAAGCCAAAAGTGATTTAAAATAAATCTTATGATTAATTATGATTTTTTTTGTGTAATTTGTTTTCTTTCATTTTTTATTTATTTTCTCATGTTGTAAGGAAAGAGGTTCATTATCCATTTATAAATCTCTCATATGGTCTTAGCCAAATAATAAGTGAAAAACCAAAATAACCCCCCACCATATTTTTCTTCATCCTCATCCATGAATTATACCTCAAGCATTGATAAATCACCCCATGCTTCACCACACCATTATCCCCTACCTACAGTGCCTAAAAAATTCCTTGAAGGTGATTCAAAATTTTCCACCTTTTTAGACAACAATCTAGTTACTTTACAACACTATCTTAAAACCTTAGCCTATCATACTTTAATGGCTTCAATCCCTCTCACAGTTCCACCCATTGGTATGCCACACCACTTATGGTTGGTTTTTCATCATCCCACCATTATTTTAGCCAAGCTTCATCTCCTACCATTGGTCCATCTACCACCACCATCCAAACACATGTTACCCCAACCAATACCTCTAACATTGGTTCAACATTACCCCTTGTCACTTCTACTCATTTTGTTGGCATGGTGTCTTCCACACCCATTTATACCACTCCCATCAACTTAACCAATATACCAACCTAAACCCCCTTTCATAACTTGGTACTCTCCATACCACAAACACTTTCCCCTATAACCACTTTGGTCACTACCCACCTTCAACCAACTAACCCACTAATCACTTTGATGTCATATATAAATCCCCCAACATCAACCCTCCAACACATACCCATGACATCTTATCAATATATTATTAACACAAAAGTATACATACCTTCACCTTCCACCTAATCTTATGCGACCTCACACACACATCTGACGTCATCCCAACCATCCAGTAGTTATTCCCATGTCATCCAACTCTAACAAAATGTGTCATATACCTATCCAACCCAACAACCCCAAATGGACTTGGTAAAGATGATAATGGAGTAAATGAATACCCTTGAGTCATCCATCTTAGGATCGCATAACCTTATCTCTTATGACCAAATTTATAACAAACCAATCCTTCCATCTATCCCTTTTTGATGATATCCTCCATAATGGGAATTAAAAATATTTTCTAAATTTCAAATCAAGGAGGACCCCTAACAACATTTAAGATCATTTAGTCATGCATGTTACTTGATTTCCTATGATGATGATCTTCTCCTCTATACCTTTCCTATGTCCTTATTTGGACTAGAATTAGATTCGTATAGTTCCATCCCAAAACAATCCATCTTATCCTTCACCCAACTAGCCCAAACTTTTTTGGATCACTTTTTGATTAATATATCCAATAAATTTTCAATTATCAACCTCTACTCCATTTGGAAATTCGAAGATGAATCTATTGTTGATTTTATGGCTTGTGGAGGAACCTAATCAACTAACTTTCCTTCTCATTACCTCAACTTGAGCTTATAGATCTCTTCACTCAGGCATGTATATAACACATTTCATCCACATTTCATGTCCAAATCTTCAAAAAATTTGATGAAGCTTTTACCATGGCTCTCAAACAAGAGAATAGATCCATTGATGAGGGAAGATTAAAGCTAAAGAACAAAAACCCAACTTACAAACCCAACCAATACCAATTTCAAGAGCAAAGCCACTACCAACACTATTGTCCTCAAATCCTCACCTTCACCATCTACCAACCAATAGAACCCAAGTATCCAAACCTTTGACCCCTTCAACTATCAAAAACAAAACTAAAGGAACCAAAATTAGAATAAAAATAAGCCATTAACTCCACTTGGGGAGCCTTATCCTTCTATTTTGGAAAAGATACTAAAAGCCAATATCATCCAACTTCCACCAATTAAACTACACCAATAGTTTGATGCTTCTCACCCTGTGCCCAGTTGGTATAATGAGAATGACCATTACACTTTTCATCAAGTCATTGGACATGACATAAATAGGTGAAATATGATTAAATACCTTGTCCAATATCTTGTTAACAAGGAGGAGCTCACATTGGACAATCTTAATATGCCACTAAATCAAGCCCTCAATGTGTTCCATAAGCCTTTCCCTAATCATGCTCCTTCTACCCCCCATCATGAAAATAAACTTGAATCATCTCATGAGGCACATACTATTGATTTTTTTACTAGTGAACCCATTGATGAAGGAAATGTTACCTCAACTACTTCTTTCCCCATTCCCCTAATGGAAGAAAAAAGATTACCTTCTATTCCTTTATACACCCAAACAAAGGAAGCAACCATATCCACACCTCCATTAGAGGATACTACACCTACCTCCCCTATTGTAGAACCATCCACCCCCTCTTTGGAATATATCTCACAAAATAAGATGGCTCCATCCACCCAACCTCTAATTACAAAACCTTCTATCAGAGGTCAAGATAAAGGTAAGGGAACAAAACTAGATATTCTAACCCCTTCTTTGGTAGACCAACCTAGCCATTCTAAACCAACTAAAACCTCCACCCAACCAACCAAAACCTCCTTCAAATTGATTGACCCTCAAACACCTAAACCCACCAAGACAACTAAAGTGACCAAATCCCCTCCAAAACTAAAAACTAAAACAACCAAAGAGGTAAAATCACTAAAGGGCCAAAAACCTTGAATTTTACTTCCCTGAACCTTGCCCTACATTCTAGGTCCCCATCCCTCTACCTTAAACACAAAGTCCATAATTTTTACCAAAACCTCACCACATTTATTGGTCACACCTTCATACTTGCTTTCTAAATTACCTTTCCCCACTACACTAATAATTCCTAAGTTAACTACCTTACCATCATCTACCTCTAGCTCATCCACCATTTTACCCAAACCAAAACCATCAACCAAGTATACTACCTTACCCAAGGCACATATCACCAAACCCATTTCCCTACAACATTCAAAACAAAAACCCATAAACGTTTACCACCTTTAGTCAAATCTTACTTGACCATCCTCCAAAATTTATTAAAAACTTCTTCCTTAAACTTACCACCCATCAAACCCATTGAACCGTCATGTACCAAACCCTCTTGGTTCAATGATAAATTGATATGTTCATATCATAGGGCACTAGGACATGACACCAATAACTATAAATATCTTCAAATTCTTGTTCACAACTTATATGAAGATGGTGATCTATTATCAGACAAACCTCCTTCATCCCCATTCCTAATCCAACCACTAACTCAAACCATCTGATCTTTGATCTCACCCAAAAGTGAAGAGGAGGATCTAAAGAAACCATCCAATCTAGAGAACCCCCTTATCCACACTATTCACATGATTACCCACTATCTAGCCTAATAGAAGGATAAAGGGAAGACTAAGGAATCCATTCCTTAGACTTAACCCTCCCTAAACTCCCAAGATATTAATACCCAACCTTATCCATCTTCAATCAAACCCAAGGTGTCTATTTTATGTACCTCCCCATCTACCTCTCCATACCTTAGCCCATATGCAATATGCATCTAAAAATCTATCCTCAAGTAACTTAACCAAACTCCAAAAAGGATGAACTTGTATGAGTTGATCTCTACCTCTCCCCATCACTGTCAAGTACTCATAGAGGCTCTATAATCCATCAAGGTCTAACTTGATTATCCTCAACCTCTACCCACTTTTGTTGGTACCCTTTATACTTCCAACCTTGTCACCATCAAGAATTAAAATATACCTTCTATTAATTCAAAGGATCCTGATCCCCCCATTCATTACAAGATACATCAATCAAACCCACATCAAAAGGGTGATGATTAATGGGGGAGCTAGCATTAATATTATCTCCTCACATGCTTATGACCAGCTAAAATTACCTAAAAACATCATGTCTAAAATCTCAATGGTCCTTCATTATTTCAATGATAGTATGGCTACCACCTTGGGTATAATTGTCTTCCACATCTATGTATGGCCTCATAATATTACCAAATTATTTTATATTGTAGAAGTATATTTTCAATAAAAATTTTTACTCAACCTCCCATAGATTCATGCCATGAGTTTTATCCCTTCCACCCTACATCAATGTGTCAGGTTTGAACACAAAGGTCATGGTGTGACTATCCAAGCTGACCCTAGTCTTTTTACATCTTGAAATATGACATATAATCCCAATAACATCCTTCTTCCTCCTTTATCTACCGCACAACCATCTAGCAACACCACAACCTCTTTAGATAAAACCCATAAGATTTTCACACCTAATGTTGATGAAGCTTCCACTAGCTCATCTATCTCCTCTTCCTATATTCCTATAAAAGACTTCATGATAACCACATTCCACCATCTTTCTTTTGGGGAATATATAATCTTATCCTTAGATGCCTTCCTTACCCCCCATGAATATGGGAATCTAAGGCATGACCCTTTTTATGACCCTAACATTAGAACCATCATCCCCATTGGTCTCCCTAACCATCAAACAATTTTCATTTATGGGATACTTGATTGGCCACTTCTAGCTCCAACCACTACATCATTCATCTAACTATTTACCTCTAACTTTTCCTATCTTATCAAACTAGTGTTTGTTAAGTTATATCTGCATAGATGTGCTTGGAAAGGATTTGGCCTTAGTAGCTATGAATAAGGTCCTCATGAGTTGCCCCATATCAAAAATTTAAAACCTCATGAGTCATTTGTCCTTGGGTATGAACCATCTCAATAATCCACCAATTCACCCTAACTCATTTCCACCATAGAGGAAGATATCCCATCCTTGCCAACCCAATCACTTTTTCCACCTAAAGACCCTGATATCATCCCTCCTAACATTTTTTTTATGAATACTATAACTTGGGCCCACTCATCTACAACAAGAATGTTCAAACCAAAGTCCTTCCCACTCATACATTCTAAAATGGTAGAGAATGACTATCCTAGCATCAACACCATCTGACATCAAGATGATGATTCCATTCTTACCTACCTCGATGTGGGGTATTCTTATATCCACAAATCCCTTCCTCCTGAGGCCCTGACTATGTTGAATGAATCTACCATTGATATCAACTAGGGCACTTTGGATAACCCCTACATTGTTAAATTTGGCCAATCATTAAATACCAAGGAACTTCAAGATTTCTCCTCTTTCCTCCAAGACCATAGCATAAAATTCATTTGGTCTTACAATGATATGCCTGGGATTAACCCCACCATTTATACTCATAACATAATCACTCACTATGATGCCAAGTTTTATAAAAAGAAACTTTGACACATGCATCCTTGCATATCCCTTCTCATCAAAGAAGATATTCAAATTTTCCTATATTTAAACTTCATTCAACCCATTGACTACCCCCAATGGATCTCAAACATTGTACCTATCATGAAAGTCACTAGGGGTCTATACATTTGTGTGGACATTCATGACCTTAACTTTGCTTGCCACAAAGATGACTTCCCTTTACCAAGATTGACCAGCTTGTTGATCTTATAGCTAACCACAAGATGGTATCTATCATGGATGGGTTTTTAGGTTATAATGAGATCTTGATTCCTCCTAAAAATCAACATAAAACTTCCTTTACAACCCCTTGGGGAACTTTTTTCTAGAGATTCATGCCTTTTGGGTTAAATAACACTGGTGCAGCCTACCAATGTGCCATGACTTATATTTTCCATGATAATATCCATAAAATTATAGAAGACTATGTAGATGACCTTTTTTTAAAATCCAAACTCTGAAAAGATCATTTGAATATTCTTATGATTATATTTGAATGCCTTATCTATTATAATGTTCACCTTCATCCAAAGAAATGCATTTTTGGGGTCCTTTCAGGAAAACTTCTTGGCTTTATCATCTCTCTTTACATAATTGAAGTAGACCCTAATAAAGTTAGATAAATTTTGGACATGCCTCCTCTAGACAACCTTAAGTAACTCTATAGCCTACAGGGAAAACTCTGATCCATTCACCATTTTATTTCCCAACATTCAAACCGATGCCAAACTTTACATCACCTTATAAAGAAGGATGTTTCTTTCAAATGGAATAGTGATTATCAAAATGCCTTTGATTCACTCAAATAATACCTTTTGTCACCACCTATCCTCACCCCTCCTGAGGATGACCATCCCTTTTACCCATATATCTCTACCACCAACCATTCCCTAGCGGTAATGTTGGCTCATTGAGATTAACAACACAAAGATCAAGCCATATACTAAATTAGTGATACACTTATAGAATATAATAATTGGTATACACACATCAAAAAACTTAGATTATCATTGACCTTCATGGCCACCAAACTCCATTGTTACCTTCTTAACCATAAAACCTATGTCATCACTAATATTGACTTGCTCAAATACATGCAATCTAAACCATACCAAAATTAGTGTATGGCTAAGTAGCTCATGAACGTAGTATAATTTGACCATGAATTCCTCTAGTAGAAGTCAATTAAAGTTTAGGTCATTATTGATCAATTGGTTGAATATCCTTTGGTAAATAACCAACCACCTCCTCTTTCCTTTCTAGACGTGTCTATTATGACTCTTTTTCAAGAAGATGACATAACCTACCAAATGATCATGTTCTTTGATGGCTCAAAATGCCAATAAGGAGAGGTTACTATAACTATTCTCATTCCTCTCAATGGTGAACCCCTTCCTCTCTAGTTCAAACTTGACTTTGAATGTACCAATAATATGGTTGAGTATGAAGCCTTACGGATAGGTCTCTGAACTTCTCAATGCTTGGGAATTAAGATAGTCCATGTGTTTGGTGATTCTTAGCTTGTGGTCAATGATGTAATTGGATATTATCAATGTAATAATGATGTCTTGGAAAAATATAAACGTCTATTTGACAAACTCTTAAAATCATTCAAACATTACCTAGTCCAATCCATTCCCTGATCTACTAATAAATTTATAGATATAATGGACTACCTTGCTTCTCAAATCCCTTCTCAGCCTTCCAATTCTAAAATATTTGTCACTATTCATCATTATACCACACCCTCTTATGGCCAATCTGACATCCCTACCATTTTTAATTTAGAGTAATCCCTATCTAACATTTGGTATGACCAAACTTTCAACTACCTCAACCTAGGCATTATTACTCCCAACCTCTCTAGGAATGCCCAAAGATATTTTATTTAGATTACCTATCATTACACCATTCTAGGGGGAATCCTTTACAAACATGGTTTTGATGGTCTCCTTATCTATTTCCTACGTATCTATGAAATTTCCCATGCCATAAAAAAAACACATGATGGGATCTATGGTGGATACTTTATCAGCCTAGCGATTGCTAAACATATCCTTCACCTTAGTTAGTATTGGCCCACCCTTAACCAATATTGTTATGATTATGTAAAAAAGTGTTTTAAATGTCAACAACATGCTAATTTGCATGATTCACTAGCCAATAGCCTCTAAGTATCTAAGGACTATTGGCCTTTCTCTTAATGGAGGATCGATCTTATTAGGGAAATTAACCCCCATTCTTCATAGTGACATAGCTCTATCATCATAGCCACTAAATACTTCACTAAGTACGTGGAATATATTCATATAATCTCTACCAAATCAAAAAAAATTACTTTATCAACCACCATATCATCTGTCACTTTGGTGTTCCTCATAAGATCATGATTGATAATGGAAAATCATTCAAGAATAGGAAATTCCAAGGTTTATGTGATGAATTTGGCATAGATTAAATCTTTTCCTCACCTTACCAAAAAAAATAAAATGGATAAGTGGAATCCTCCAATAAAACCCTCACCAAAATATTTACCAAATTTGTCAATGCTTTAGGTTAAGATTGGGACATGCACATCCCATTCACCTTATGGGCCTATCAAAATAGTAGTAGAACCTTAATAGGTGCTACCCCTTTCTCTCTAGTATTTGGATCAGAGGTAGTCTTGCCTCTTGAAGTCTAAGTCCCCTCTCTTCACATATATTTGAAGAAACTCATTTTTGAGGAAGATTTTCATTAGCATCATTTAGCTCAACTTGAGCTACTTGATGAGCATAATTTAGTAGCCCTTACCCACCTTTGTATCTATGAAGAGTGCATCACATGTGATTATAATAATCACCTCAAATAATGGTAATTTAATATTTTATATTTCATCCTAAAATAAAACCAACATATGACCAATATGGAGAAGAGTAAATGAGGAAAGTTTTATTTTAATTGGCTTGGACCCTATATCATCACCCATCAGTATGGATTAGGAGTTTATTGTTTGTCCTCTCTCAAAGGCAAATTGTAACTTGAGCCTCTCAACACTTCACATCTGCATCTATTTTTTTGTTAAAGATGAATCAATCTCACCTTTTTTTCTAACTTAAGCTCATCCCTTGATTATGAGATTTTAGCCTTCACCCATCTCTCTCCTCTCCTCTTGAGGATAATTGATTATAATATAGAACCATGTGATTAACCATGATATTCATAGCCTAATCCTAAATGTGGGTACCATGTCTCTACCCATAACATGGTTCTCATGGATTCTTTTCATCTTTAACAAGATGAAATACCATGGTCATTATCTCTCAAAACCATACCCTTTCACATATCATTGAAATTCTTGTGCTAAAGTTTTGCCCTCATAAAGGTAAACCTCTTAACCTAATTAGACTAGTCCATGTCTAAACACATTTAATCTTGCAATAATTACTTGGGTCAATATATTAAGCATTGCAAATTTCTCCCTTGAAGGATAACTACCCAAAATGAAAATAGAAATTGCCCAATGTAAGGTAGACTACTCCCTTGAAGGACAACTGCCCAAAATGAAAATATAAATTGCCAAATGTAAGGTAGACTACTCCCTTGAAGGATAACTATCAAGAACATTAAACAAAGGCAATAAGATTAGAACAATCCCTAGAAGGATGGATAAATTAAATTTACCAAAAGTAGATTAATTTCTTGGAAGGTTCATGTATTGATTAGCCTCCCATATACAACAATAAAACAAAATTCATACTATCATAACAAATTCTAAAGTTGTAATCAACTCTCAAGAAGCATAATAAGTTAGAAGACGTAATGGAATTTCACATGTAGACTTCTCACATTGATCAGTCTACATCTATCATGTGACATGAACTTATCTATTACCATTCTTAGGTCACCTATAAAAGGGGAAAATTAATTCACATGAGGTTATCATACATATCACCCATTTCCCTTCACACCACCTATCACTCATCTTCCCTTTAGACTATCTATAAATCAAGGGATTTAGAGATTACATGACTTATTGTGATCAAGAAACCTTATTTATCAACTAATGACCACTCATGCATAACATTTTAAGGGATTATATTTATTAAGTTGATCTCACTTTAGCTCCATTTTTAGTCTTTGTCAAAAACAAAGCATGAGGCCTTATTGTTATCTTAATGTGCCTAGTTGATATTTTCACCATGACTTGTACCATCCAACATTGTAAAAAAAATAGTCATTCCTTTTACATTAAGTGAGATTATAACAACCATAACCATACCAATCATAAAAATAACCATAACACTCAACTAGTGACATCCAACACTTTTTGTACATGTTTGCATCAAACCATGCAATATTTTATTTATGGTGTGTGGAGTCACACAATGCATACAAAGTTATTAGACTATCCACACTTCACCTAAGGCCCATAAATACATTATTTTCCTACCTAATCATTAGAACAATTATCTGATAACTCTCAATTTGTGTTTAACCATCCTTCTACTTGATTACTCCTTGAACTAACATTTATACTATTCCCTATCTCAGTGACTACTAAAGGGTGTACTATATTCTCCTCTTTGACATTCATTTCCACAAGATGAGAATCATATTCCACTCTAGGTCTTTCACCTTCTCACCTATTGCAACCATTTCATCCCTCTGCTCTAGTTGTTCTACTCACATAGGTACCATTGGTTATTTCCTCAGTACACATCCCTTTAGATAGTTAGGGTTCCCTCCATAGATAGGATGATGATCATGTTCTCCATCCCTTCATCTTGCATAGTGAAATTATTTCCTTCTTCATTGCTATGGAGGTAAGATTTTAAGCTCAAGATCAGGCCATGGGTGTCTTTCCCCTTATTTTTGATCTAGTAGTACTTCCACTATTACCATTACATGTTGTATTATCTAGTAGATCTACACATTCACCATATTGATTTTTTTAGGTCATGAATGTTGTTCATTATCTCCACCATTATTTCCATTCTTCACCATCATCAACCTTGTGTAGTTCTCTACACTCTCTATAACTTGAAAAAATAAATGACTCAATGATAGACATTCATCCTTATCATGATTCTTTAAATATAATACCTGATCATTCTTCCTCGCCAACATGATTCACAATTCCATCAATGGTGAAGATCATATGATGTCATTAATTCCTTTGAATAATACTCCAACTTCAAATGGTCATGTCTACTTACCTTTTCATGTCGACATGTCACCCTCAATCTGATTGGTCACCTTGATAAATCCATTATGCACTATTAGTATATATTATTGTTGACCTTATTATCTGATCCACATCTGATGTATTATATTTTTTTGTCATATTTTGATACTTATGAGATTGGTGGTCATTATCATCATTATCATCATTACCTGAGTTAACGTAAATTGGCTTCCAATCATGGGCTACTATAACAATCATGCCTTAGAAACAACCACTATTTCTAGTGTTTGATACCAAATCCTTGCTACTATAGACACTCTTCTATCAAAATTAGGCTGCCATGAATTCATAAAAATACATTCACCTTCTTACCCTTTTTACCCTCCTATTCTTACTAGCCCATTACCACACGATATGAATGTTAGACTCCAACCATTGGAAATGTTTACTCAAACATGGTAGTTTTTTTCTTTTATGCTAGCTAAAAGGTCATCCATAATAGGGTAATGATCACCTTCTCCTAGCCCCATAGCTTCTTATTGGTTAAGCCCATCATAGCAGAACAAATAAGTCATTAGTTCCATAAATTTGGGATAGAGGATGTAGACATCGCCACCATTTATCTAGCCTACCCATGTAGCTCTTGGTTTAGGCAAGGTCCATCCTTTATTAATCACCACACTACTAAATTCCTTACTTATAGAATCTACATGACTGTTAAATAAATTCTTTATAGGTGATCACTTTGCTACTACCCTTTAAATGTAGATCATAGCTATGATAAACCTTAGCCAAAGTAACTGTGTGGATTTGGATAGACACCCACCTCCTAAAACTCATCTCGTAGTGGTAGACACTATCTCTAAACTCCTACCCTCATATAATTTTAGAAGGTATAACATCCTAGCAAAATCACCTCTTCTTTGGATTATCTCCATTGAAGATCATTTGTGGTATGTAGCATTGTGTTCCCTTCTAATTTATCCTACCTTGGCCATCTATATCTCTCATCTTACTACATGTGGGATCATTATGTTAAATATTTACCAACCTACCCCATTCACTTTCATTGACACCTTCACTAAAACCCATAACAATTGTTTTACAAAACCTTCTCCCTCATCCTACACCAATCCATGTGGTCCATCAAATTGGGGTAGCCAATTTAAACACCACTCACCCAAACCTTGTTGAACTACATTGGCATGATGTACATGAACTATGTAGGCATTTCTCCACTTCTAGGGGTAGCTTGGACACTAACATCTAATTCCCATCCCCTTTTTATTCTCATCCATTTTTATCACTAACAGTTCCTTCTTTCTTAGGGCATCTTACATCAAGGAATCTTTGAATTATTTCTTAATCATCCTTATGTTTTAACACCATCTAATACTTCCTCTTAAGTTTTTCCCCCATTTTTGGGTGAACTAAATTGGCCTGAGGTCTTTTTGGACTATGTAGGTAGTGCTCAGTTACTGAGGTCAACTCAGCCACATATTTTAATTTATTTTCCCTTCTCACCTTATATCTTTTCTTATCCTTTTGTACCTATCCCCTAACCATCTCCCACTTTTCTAGATTGTCAATCTCTTTTAACATAAGGTTTGAAAACCTTCCCCATTAGCCCCTCTTACCTCCCATAAATCCACCTCCTACTCTGCTCTGTTGCCTCCCCATCATCTTTCTTTGTGCATTCTTCATAGCTTGCATCCCCACCCACATTTTTCATTTTTTGAATCCCTTTCACCTTATTCTTAACCTTTCCATTTATCCCCTTCAACTTCATTCTCCATCCTCATCATCTCCCCTTGCCCTTGACTATTTTTTGTACCCCCCTTATCACTCTCTTTTCCTCACTCTTCTATATTATATTATGCATATTATAAGATTTATGTTTCTTTTGTTGCTACACTTTTTACTTATGTGTACCACCACTCTCTTCCATTCTACCACTCTTCCCATCGTACCCATTTCCATTCTTCTTATTTGCTTTTTTTCCATCCTTTCATCCTTTATGTCTATTTTTTCCTCCATAACTAGCTTCTAACTATGATTTTATCCTTTGATAATCCTTCCATCATTTCCCTTTTCTTCTTATCTCTTCTTGCATTTTTCCCTTTGCATTCCCCTTTTCCTCTTTCCATCTTGGTACTCACTCATTTTTTGCATCTATGTGAGCATCTATGCTTTGTATCCCTACTTCAATTCTTTATTTTTGTGCTTATCATCCCTGATCTTCATCTGTTAGTTTTATCTCACTCCCTTTCATTGCATCCCCCTATTTCTTCACCACCTCACCAATTTTTTTCTTGACAATCTCTTCTCATCACCCCTTCATCTTGTCAATCTCTTTTAACAAGTTGATTAATGCCTACCTTCTCTCTTCACCTTTTCACCCACCCATCATATGTTTCCCCTTGTTTTACTTAACCCCTTTCCTATTTTCCATCCCATTCTTATTTCCAAAACAACCATCTGCTTTGATTTTTTATCCATCATCATCTATGCTTACTTGGTCCAGATACCAACTGCTTTTTCACTCTCCTATCATCTTTTTGTGTCCTCATTTCACTCTTTTTTACTCCTATTTTCTTTATTTTTTTCATTTTCATCAACAAACTATTTTCTCCTTGGTCTATTTTTAGACTTATTTTCAAACCCTTCATGACCTCCCATATTTACCAACCTCCCCTTATCCTTCATGATTTTTATGTTTATCTACCCATACTTTTCTACCTTTTATTTTTCTTCTCTTTTCTTTATTTCATTTCATTTTTTCTATCTCCCTTGATGCCCTTGCTTGCTCTTCCCAACCTATATGACCATGCCTAGCTTCTTCCATCCTTCTCCACCTTTATCTTTATCTATGAACTCATTTTTTTCTCTTTATCCATATCCTATTTCACCTTTACCTCATCTGTTGTTGGATCTCCCTTATGTTCTCCAATTTAACCTCCACCTCTTTAGAGTGTGCTCACTAGTTGTACTACTTTTGCATACATCTCCTTGTTTGCTTCCTCGTACCCTCCACACCCTTACCTTAATGCACAAAATCTAGTCAGGTTCATTACTTTAGGATCATTCCTTTCTTCCTTTAATGCCTCTATGTGTTGTACTCAAACTCTCTTTTCTTCCCTTTATAACTACTCCCTTCACCCTCCCTATCACCTTTTTTCATTTTAAAATCTCTATCCATTTTGATCATATTATAGCCTCCAAGGTCTTCCACTTAATTTTGGTTTACTACAAGATATATACTAATCTTACATCTCTATAACACAATTGGATAGGATCATGGGCTCATACGACCAACTAATAAGCTTAAACACTATTAAGCCATCATGATGAAAATTCCTTCCCCACCTCTTCTAGTCTTGCCTATTTTAACCCCTTTTACTTTGACCTTTGAAGATGTTAGAATTAAAACTAAAACCACCTTAAAATGGAGGATTTAGGATACCCACATGGGGATGATATCTACACCCTCTCATGCACCCTACCTTCCAATAATTCCCCTTGATTCTCCTTTCTTAGACTACATCTTCTTACACCTTGAAATAGCCCTTACTTTAATGCATGAAATACACAACCTACTCCCTCATTTAATTAATAATATTATTCACCTCACTCTATATTCAAAAACCCCTTGAAGTCTTTCTCTGAGTTCCCTTAGAAACTCAATGCTTACTTATTTTGGGGCCCCACTGACTTGAGAGTCAAGGTTTTGAATCTTTAACACTTCTTGTTTACCCACTCTACTACTTTGCTTCCCTGAACCATTAAATAATAACCTTTTATAGCCTATTAATGGCATTGTTGTAGAATGTGCATAATGTCAACTTATTTAGATGGTGATGAAAGAACCCATCAAATCACTACAATAATATGAGTAGTTTTAGATTTTCCAAATCCTAGTAAAGCATATTTCTCCCTTCTATTTTCTTTATAAAAGTGGCCACAATTTCATGCTTCAACCTACTTATCCATGGTTGCAAATTCATTGTGCATAGTTGACAAAATCATCTAATTGCATCCTAGGTAATCTCATCCAACATTTATACCACACCCATAAAAAATGATTTGGTAGTCATCTTTTCCACCCTTTAGTGCTTTCCTTTCTCCAATGTCCTTCACCCAGACCTACCTACATGATATCAAATTGGGGCAACCAAATTAACCTACAATCTTCACCTCAAAAGAACTACATTTTGGCCTCCCATTATTTTTGGATTCCTATCCATGAAACTATGTAGGTAGCATCCACTTTTTGTGTGCATCTAGAGTCAGCTCAAACATCCCCTTCCAACCCATACCCAATCCACCCATGCTTTTACGACATCCACTTTGATGTCGGTTGCTCTTGACCCAAAACATTGGTTTTTTTCAATAACTTTTGACTACATTGACAAAGCTTGTCATGTTTAACTTTTAAATGTTTGCACCACCTTGTGCAAAACTAGACCATTTGTATTTTCTAAGGAGCACTTCCTACCCTGGATACTTGAGTCAACACTGACCCTATCTAGGAGCCTTGATAAGACTAACTTGATCATCTATGATAAATTATAGGGATCAATTACCTTTTCATTTATCTTAAAACATAACCTTTTTTTATCAACATTGGAATATTTAGTCTCTACATAGATTATATAATGCACTTAGTCATATTTTGTGAACCCATTGACATTTCACATATTCAACTACCTTGTGACACCACCTAGTGCCTTCCCATCAACTGCTTATCAAACCTACACCTAATTTAGTCTTTCCTCATTAAATTTTAATTTGTGGGGGAACACTTCCTCCCATACTTAGATCACCCTAACCTTTGACCAAGTGATTCATTTTTGTTTTGCATCTTGTTAATTCAAAGAGACATAACAAAAAGGGGGAAAATGTAGACAACCCCGTGAAGACCCTCTAAATGTTTTTAAGCCTTAAAAAACCCCTCTTAACCTAACCAAATCACTATTCTTCTAGTCACACAATATTATTCAAAGTCACTATTCAAAACTACTATTCACTATCACTATTCACTATCAGAGCCACTATCACTATTCATGATGACATGGCATGTGACATGGAAAATGACATGGAAAGTGAAATGGCATGTAACATGTAAAAGTGACATGGCATGCGACATGACATGTGATATGGAAAGTGACATGGCTTGATGTGGGATACCATACCCTACTTGGGACCCTTTCCCAAAGTGCCTAATGACCTCATTTGAGCATCACAAAGTTCCCCCCTTGAAATTTGGTGAATTTACCCTTAAGGGGTCATCATTCAACATATATTTTGTATTCCCACATGAAATTAGACTTTAAAAGAGATAACTACCTCTTTAAGACTTTGGGAAAGATAAAGAGCTCCCATTTTTGACTTCTTAGCTCAAACTAGAGACTCTCCAACCCAAATGGGAATCTGCACTAGCCTCACCTTGGAATTTTCATCCCCCACATGTAAAATGGTGCCAAATTTGGTGTGCCACCCCTTTAAGTTCTTGTGTGAAAGAAATAAAGGATGGGGAGAAGTATTTAAGCCTCATTCCAAACCATGTGCATAATTCCCCATTTAAAAGTAGACTTATGGGAAAACAATAAGACTTCTCAACCCAAATGGGAATCCCCACCAACATCACCTTGGAATTTTCATCCCCCACATGGAGAATGGCACCACATTTGGTGTGCCACCCCTTTAAGTGCTTTTGTGAAAGAAAGAAAGGATGGGGAGAAGTCTTTAAGCCTCATTCAAACCCATGTGCATAATTCCCCATTCAAATTTGGACTTATGGGAAAATAAGAAGACTTCATAGTTTAAATGACATCTTCCACAACCTCATCTTGGACCTTTCATATCCCCACATGAAAAATGGCACCAAATTTCACTATTCCACTCTTTTGGCATGTTTCCCAAAATCAAATGCTATTAATACCCCCCTCTCCTTCACCAAAGGTTAAGTTGGAAGTTAGTCTTTGGTTATAAATATTTTGTTATAGGTTTATGAAGAGGGTTATAATCTTGTATGTCATCATCATTTTAGAGGTCATCATCATCATGGAAGGAAAAGAATTCAAATCAATGAAGATCTACCAGAATTGCTATAGGATTCCATATTTATCAACCATCATCAACATCAACACTCTTCTTCAAGCTTGGAAGGTCATCCTCCTAAGATAAAGAGGAGCTCTCCAAAATCATATAGATTCAACACATGCATGTTTAACATGTTTTTGTACACACCCTAGTCTTTGTTTCTTTCTTTTCAAAAAAATTAAGGAAAGCAAAACAAATTGAGAGAAACACATGCCACCTCCAAGCATGGTGAGATTGACTGCACTAACTTTTGCAAAGACTTTGAAGCTTTCAATCCAACATCACTCTACATGAGATGACTCAAATTATAGAACAAAGAGATTTACTCTTGGAATCATTATTCAAGAAACCTAGGAAGCCCCATTAAAGTGATAGTGTTAATGTAATTATGTAAGTAACCAAAGCAAAGTCCCCACCCTTCTTACTTACAGTTGGGATATTTAGGAAGAATCTCCATAACTATCTTTTAGATTCTAAACCCTCAACCAACATCATGCCTATTGGGATATGTGAACAAATTGGGTTAACACCAATCAATTTTAATAGGGTGGTCTCTCAATTGGATAAATCTAGAGTCAAGATCTATAGGGAACTATTAAATGTGCATACGTAGGTAGCCAGTGAACCTAGGGCTTATAAATTCATTGGCATATAAGTGGTGGATATTCCTAATTCTTATGGATTAATCTTGAGTAGAGAATGGACTAAGGTATTAAATGGTTACATGTCTACTAATTTCTCACACTTGTGGCTACCTTGGATAGGTGTGACAAATCAAATAAGAATACAAACGGAACCCATAATGAAACACATGATAATTGAATACAATGTTGTAAATGAAAGTTTGATCTAGGAGTTTTCACATTAGAAAATAAAAAGGAACCTGGTTCTAAGAGATCTCCTCTAATACCTAGATTTTGGAAGTTATATGTTGATGGTGTTAAATGCATATTAGAATAAGGGGCTGGTATTGTATTGATAGACTCTATGGTAAAATAGTACCATGCATCTTATAGGTTATAATTCCACAACACCAATAATTTGGGTAATTATGAGGCTCTCATCTTAGACTTATAAATTTCCATCAAGCACAAGGTCAAGGAACTCCTTATTTATGAAGATTTTGAACTTGTAGTTAATCAAGTAAGGATTAAGTACCAGTGCAAGCTATCTTACCTTAAGAGGTACAAATTTAGAGTTTGGGACTTGGTAGAATATTTCAATGCCTTAAATATATTATATGTCCCTAGGGAAGAAAATAAAGTTGCTGACAAGCTTACCTCTACTGCATCTAACCTCATGCCTAATCATGATTGTCAGAACCTCAGTATTGAGCTTGTAATAGGTCCCTTAGTCCCTAACAACATAAATCAATTCCAAATTTTTAATGATGATCAAAAAATTATGGATTTATTGACTAATTTTAGAGCCTTTAAAGATCACATTATTGATGAAATTGATGAAACTTTTCTTAAGAAGGAAATTAATGGTAAAATCATCCAATTAAGTGATAATAAGATACATAAAGGGATGATCTCATTGGAAAGAATATTTGATCTTGAAAAGATTTCTAAAGTACCTTATCAACCTAAGGTAAGCAATAAGAACTATCATGCAATGAACCTTGGTCCACATGATCAGCCCCAAATGGTTAATATATGGAGGGCTTGCATTGAAATCAAAAATAGAAAAGCTAGAGAGCTACTTACAAAATACAAAGATATAATTGCTTGGTCCTATGAAGATTTGAAAATATTTGACCTAGAGGTTATTTCTCATACTATACCTCTCCAAGATGGTTGAAAACCCTTTAGATAAAAGCAGAGACTAGTTAACCCTATTTTAGAACCAATGATCTTTAAGGAGGTCAAGAAACTACTAGATGAAAGGATCATGTTTCCTATTAGGCATTCCACTTGGGTTGCCAACCTAGTCTTAGTCAAAAAAAAAGAATGGGGAAATAAGATTATGTATAGATTTCATAAATCCAAATAAAGCATCTAAAAAGGACAATTACCCCTTGCCTTCTCTGGACCAAGTTGTCTCAATATCTTCCATGATGTCCTTTTTGGATGGATTTTTTGGATATAACCAGGTGCTTTGTTACTCTAGAAGACATCATGAAAATAACTTTTACTACTAAATGGAGAACATATGCTTACAAGAGAATGACTTTTGGATTAATTAATGTAGGGGAAACTTTTTAGAGGGACATGGCCCATGCTTTCCAAGGTATAGTGGGAAAATGCATCATCATATATATGGATGATCTCATAGTATTCTCTAAGAATAGATAAGAACATTTCATGCATTTGAGACAAGTATTTGATAGATGTAAGAAGTATGGTGTATTTATTAACCCTAATAAAAGCATATTCTATGTCACTAAAGGAAAATTATTGGGGCATGTCATTAACAAGGATGATATCTTCATAGATCTTGATAGAGTGAAGGCCATTTCTAAAATTGGGTTGTCTAATAGCCAAAATCAACTAAAGTCATTCTTTGGCGAGATTAAATTTTTGAGGAAGTTTATTTCAAGTTTTGATGAGATTTTCAAACTTTTGAATGATATGCTTAAGAAAGATGCTAAAATTTCTTGGAATGATTAATCCAAGAAAGCATTTGTTAACATTAAAAGAGCAATCAGTCAAGCCCCAATTTTGATAAGTCCTAAAATTTTAAAGTATTTTTTCTTATATTCATTTGCTTGTGACCACACCATGGCTGCTATATTAGATCAAAAGTTTAATGGGAATGAACACCTTATAGCCTTCATGAGAACTAACTTCAAAAATGTAGAGGTGAAATATTCCATCATTGATAATCAAGCTTATGCCTTGGTAAGGGTAGTAAAAAAGTTTAGACATTACCTCCATATAAACAAGGTGCATGCCATTTTACCTGACCCAGCCACAAAGCTTATGTTGAGTCAAAATGAGCTTTGGGAAAGAAGAGGCAAGTGGATGGAAATACTACAAGAGTATGATATAGATATGAAAATTGCCAAATTAGTGAAATTTTAAGGCTTAGTTCAGATGATTGCCAATATTGATGCCAAGCTCCATGTCATGTAAGTGGAATAATAAAACTTCTAACCCAATGAATTTTATGACTATTTAATGCATCTTCTTATCAGAGGTAATTACCCCCCATGACTCACCAAAGAATAGAAGAGAGCTTTAAGGATCAAATCATACCATTAACTTATTACTGATGGAGTCATTTACAAAAAAAAGCTTTGAAAGGATCTACTTAAGATGTGTGTCAAAAGAAGAGGCCTCTCAAATCATGTCTACTTTCCATGAAAAGTTGGGCAATGGAAATCCTTCAGGGAGAACCAAAACCAACAAGATTCTTAAGTTTGGGTATTATTGGCCCACCCTTTTCAAATATGCACATAAACATGTGAGGGAATGTCATCAATGCTAGATCTTCAGCACAAAAGAGCCAAACACAGACATGCCTTTACAACCTATGTTGGTGGAAAATCCTTTTGCACAATGGGGATTAGAATTCATAGGAGTGATCAACCCCAATTTTTCTAAAGGTCATAAATATTTTTTAACTACGATGGACTATTTCACTAGGTAAATTGAGGCAATAAACACTAACCAATACAGAACAAAAGAGGTGATTAATTTCTTAGAGGAAAATATTTGCACTAGATTTTGAACCCTAGTTTCCCTAGTTTGTGACAATGGATCTACCTTCATATCCATTAAATTGATGAAATGGAATTATGACCAAGGCATTAAATTCAAGTTTTTATCTAATCATATCCTCAAGGAAATGGTGTTTCTGAATCCACAATTAAAAACTTGATGAAAGCCACCAAAAAATTTGTTGAAGATAAACCTAGAACATGGCATATAATATAGCTAGTAGGCCCCAACCATATTATATCCAAACAAGAGGTAATGCATTGTATCAACCTCCTTGCTCCCATTTTCATTGATTGTATAATAAATGGGGAATGGATCATTCAAGAGGGAATCACTAATAAGTTTGCACTCATCACCCCTATTGCCTTCAAATATTATTAAAATCTCCTTTTGCCTCATATTGATCTCCCATCCTTGAGAGAGTGGACATATACCCAAAACCTAGATTCAGTCCTCACACCTTGGTTAATCTAAGGCTCCCATGTTTTTAGGTCCCCTAATGGTGGGATTCCTACTATCTAATTCAAAGAGGGAATTAGGATAGCTATGACCTTATTTAATAGAGCCTTTGGTTTCCCCTCCACTACTTATGTGAGCAAGGTTTGGGTATCTTATGTTCACTACATGATGGAATGGAATTTAACCCCTCCCATTGGAGACCAAATAAGATTTTTCTTGGCCAAAAAATTCATAGCCATCAAGATAAGGACCTATAATCAATTATTTATGATGCCTTACCTTTTGGATACACTTTTAGCCTCTGTGTATTTCCCTAGAATCCAAAATTGGTCCCTTGATGGTAGGGTCACAATCTTTCACCACTAGTCTAAATTGCATATATTAAAATATAGGAACCACATGAAATTTATCTATGATGGTGTTTTCCCAACTATCTATGAGGCAATCAATGGTGTCTCTATGCCAAGACTCTACCCTCAAATCAAAAATCAAGTAAAAGCCATGGGGGATGTATGGTTTTTTTCAGATTAAACTATAATAAGAATAGAAGGAATCATGATTCAACCCTACTGATTGCCCATTCATGTCCCTAATAAGATTTCAAAACAAGATATTTCCTATCAGATCATCCAAGGTGTGAATGGGATATGTAATAAACATAAGAAGGCTCATCTCCACCCCTTTCCACTAGACATTGGTAGGATTGTGATCAAGGATTAGAATCAACTAGAAATTATTGTGATCCATAGAAATTCTTTTGATTTCTAGCTAGATGACCTTAAGATGTGGGACCCCAATAATAAAGTGACCAACTACATATAAGATAAAAATGTCCCAAATATTTAATACAAACATCAATGAGGTGTGGGAGATGGTATCTATACAAAGGCAAATAACTTTTAAGAGGTCCTATCCAAGATCAAAGGCTATAATATCTAATTGGAGCATAGGCTGGTCAAAGATAATAAACACTTAAGAGAGAGATTTAAACTACATCCCTTGCATTATCACTTATTTTGAGGACCATATAGGACTACTCATCATGATTTACCTATTGGAGTATAATCTTCTGAGCCTCAACGAGTAGAATTGACAAAGCCACCCTAGGTTGGGCAACCTAAAGATATAAAAGAAAAGGGTAAAGTTGTAGTTGAGGAGCTAAGGATAGAGTATAGACCTTATAAATTTCATCAACCTTAGGCATCCCCATAGAAGTCTCTTTCCCTAGTGGAAATAATTAGCATGATTGCCTTGGAGGTAGGAGAAATAATGGAGAGTGCCCTTGTTGACATTTAATTACCTATGGTTCTAATAGGGAGGAGGATCCCTATGATGAAATAAGTAAGGATTTGATCCCATTGGATGGATAAAAGAGAGAATTAGAATTGGCCTTGGTGCCACTAGCACATAAAATGAAGCCTAGGTTAACCTTCACTCACCCTACTAATGAATTTAACCTTTTAAGTGATGAGAACCCTATTTATGGACTAGCCATTCTTGAATAGTTTATTTATGGGAATGTACAAAAAATAACATTTCTCTCTCCATAATTGGCCTTCAACCATGTTGACATATATGTACAGGCTAATGTTAAGCCATGGATCCAAGACATTTTAAGTAGACAAGCAAAGAGAAGGATGCAAATCCTTCATAACAAAGAAAGCCAAAGAATTGACACCCAAGGGGCCTCTAGAAGGTAAAATTTATAAGTTCTTAAGCAACCACAATTCAATGAGTCTAACACAAAAGTGCATTTAAATATAGATACATCAGGTTTAGAGAGAATAGTGATAAAGAAGGACATCATTGGCACTGAGGAATTTACTTTTCAAAAGGTAAAACCATTTATGGGCTTAACTCCTATTCAAGGGTAGATAATAGGAGAACATCCCATCCATCAAGAAGATGTAGCTAGTTTAGTGTTAGCAAAATCATAATTGACTGGCCAAAATATAAGGAATGAAGTGAATCATCCTTAACTTGGAGAAGGAGAATCAAGATTTGGAGGCTCAATTCCTACTCTTATTTATTGAGGACATATTACAAGTGATAAATAGATCTTTACTAGATACATTTGAGAATTTAAGGAACATCAATCTTAGATTAAGTGCTTTAAACCATCAAGCTAAGATGGCACAAGCCTTAATCACCTAATTGTAGGATTCTCAAGCTCAAATGATAGAACTCATCAAGGTGCATAGGACAAAGTAGGCCTTAGAATTCAAGATTATCAAACTTAGAAATTTAGATGTCCTCATGGTGGTTTTGGTGGATAAGTAAGAATATTTGATCACCTAGTGTAGTAATGTCAATAAATTCATCAAGGAAGACAAGGACCTAGTAACTAGAATGGAGAAATGTTTAGGGAGTCTATTAGACAACCCTTTTCAAACCACTAATATGGACCTGATCAATGATGGAGAATTCAAGTAGAGGTTTTGTGTCCACATCTAGGGTATTAAGGACTATCAAGGACATTTTGATAAGGATATTTAAAAGATACTTAACACCATCCTTACTTTAGGGAAGTAAATCACAAAATCACAATGTATCAAGAAAATCATGACTAAGGATGCTAAGGAATTTGACACATTGGAAAATCAAGAGGAGGATTGTCTAATCAAAGAGAAATACACCAAGGTGAAATACTTCCTTAGACAAGGCTAATCGAGGGGCCCACTAAGAATGTAATTTATAAATGAATATCCCTTTGTAACAAATATATGATATCTTATTAGTATATATGGTTTCCTTTTGTCAATTTTGATGTGGTAGGTTATATACATAAATCCTTTTATTAAGGATAGCTTTCCTTATCCTGCATGTGGATATTTTGAGAAAGTTAACTAGTGAACCATGTATGTTTCCTATAAATAGGTAGGTTTTTACCATTTTATATGGGAAAGCTTTTAAGCAATTGTAAACCAATAGTATTTAAGATAACTAAGGAATTCTAAAAATGTTGTCTTTATAGTTTGTTGAATGTCAATGTTGTCTCTCAATTGCATGTTGTCATCTTAAGTTTGAAAGATTCTTGGTACTTTGAGTCACATTCTCTATCATTAGGTTGTTGATTTGTGTTAACGCTAGATTAACTATAAATATCTCAAGTATAATTAATTTTATTTTGCTCTTCATTTAGATGTGCTTAAGCTATTTAGACCATAGTAGAAAACATTTAAAATAAATTTGGTTCTTACTTATGATTTTTATAGTTCCTCTAAATTTTACCTAATTTGTGATGTAATCTGAGTTCATGCTATTTTATAACATAAATTGGTTCATATGTGCTCAAATTAATTAGAATTTTGTCATAATATTTGAGATGATAATTTGTAATCATGTTTCCTTTCTACCTTACCCTTGTCTTTTCTTATTTTATTTCAAGACTCACTTTAGTTTGAAGATCATTGTTAATACTCATTTAGATTAGTCTAAAAATCATCAAATTCACAAATATCTAGAGATTCAGACCGTGGTGGATTCCAACCACTAAACTAAACAAATATTGTAGATAATCCCATACTCAGCTTCTATTCCACCATAGACATCATGAAATTATCACAAACTACATTTCATGCCTTGGTTTTTTAAATCCCAAAATGAGAAGTGTCCATCAACACTAAAGAGCACCTATGGTACATTTAGAAGCATCAATAGGGGATAGCTTCCCTAATGCATCATCTAGACTAAACTCCTAAACCTATTTGATTTTCAATGAAAAGGGATAGAAGGATGCATGAAAAAAACCTAAGAAATGTGAGGTTATGCACCAATATATTCTATCTCCTTTAATTTATCTTTAACAACACTTATGTAAAAAATAAGACTAATTACTAACACACTCTCCAAAAGATACATACACATCAATGTTTATATAGAGGTTATGATAGATAACCATGACCTAATGATGATGAATGAGAGTCGTAATTCAAGGAACTATACATCAATTTCCACTATAATTATAGTCACTAACACCTTCACACACCATTTAACCTACATAAGACATTAGACTATTACTTAGGTGAAGATAAGGACCTAAAAAGGGAGAGTAATTAACCACTTGTACAAATCTAAGTAGAATTAACACACTAGAATATCATCATAAAAGAGGATGAATCAATCTTCTATTATCTCAAGGTTGTAGATACAAATGGGAAAAAATTTCACATACCCAATAGAGGGATGAATATAATTTATTTTAAAACCCAATTCATATAATTTGGGAAGTAGAGAGAAGGATATTATGGCATATAAATATGGTTCAAAGGTCATGAAGACCATCATTCATTCAAAAACTAGTTATAATCATGAATGGGGTTAGTAATAGCTCCATTACCTCTCCCATGTGTTTTCATGGCTATAAAATGGTCTTAAATGAGCCCTTGGGCATAGAGGTATGGTGGATGGCCTGATTTTGGTCATATTTTATGCCATGTACCTTGAAAATAATCCATAACTACTTCACATGTAGTGGGAGGTCATCCACTCATTATGAGAGGTAGTTCCTTTTTTGAACATGTCCATTATTCTCTTAAATGCCACTCTTAAATCCATTCATTGCCTATTTAATATGTTTGTCCTCCTAGTGGGTTAGGAATCTAAGACATAGGAATATTTAAAGCATTTTTTGAGATTGATAGTGTCTAGGAAAGGTTAGTATAATAATGTTTATACCTTTGAGAGTCTCATCACCATGGGAATAGAACCTTAACACTCCTTTCTTAATGCAAATGTAGGTTAGCTCCTTGGTTGAGTTCAAGTGTATCCATTAGTCTTGTATGGACTAAAATAAGGTTTAAAATTTTATTTTTTAACACCATCCAAACTCTTCATAGGACTAATAATCCTTACAATTCACTCAAGATCTCAAATATGCTTTGTAAACATGTAAATAGTCTTAAAACCAGGCCTTAAAGTCCATTTTCCTACATAATTTTCTTCACACATCCAAAATTTATAATTCAAAAAGATAACATAGGAAATTAAGGTTTATTAATGATCCTTTAATAGTGTCTTAAGGTCATTGGAGTCATCAAGAAGAATTTCTTTTCCATCATGTCCTTTATGAGGGGTTGGGAGGGTTTAGAGTGGCCTAACATCTTAACAATGGCTCATAAAGCACATGCCTTGGAATAAAAACTTAAGTCCATTAATGTTGAGTATATATACCCCATTAAACCTACCTAGTATATCCTAGTCACATGCATCTTTTATGATGAGTTATGAATAAACATTGGTAGCCTTTAGGTCTTCACTAGGCATTTTGGGCATGCTCACAGTGTAAAGATTCTTCATAGAGATGGCCCATTAAAATAAAATCTATCTAACATTGAATTTAAGTGTGTAGGTGTCTATAAATTCACCTAGGTGAACTAAGTCCCATGTCTCTTGTCATTTAATATATGATCACTTGAACTAACAATTCCAATTGGTAGACTAAGGTGATGGAGCTCAAGGAGGGATATTAGCCCAAATTGCCACTTTATCTTTTCCTTATTGGAAAAATATTTTATAGGTTAGAAAAAGATACCTAAGTATTCAAGATATTAAATCCCATTCATTTAATGGTGAATATATTTTATTCTTTATGCTTATCTACTCTAATTATTCATAGTTTAGTTTTTCACAACTTATACTAATTATTCACAAGATATACACAAGTTATCTTATTTTCAAGTATTAATTTAATCATAAAGTTCATGAACCATAAAAAATATTTTTTCATTAATTATTTTATTAATAAATTATAAAAATAAGTTCTTAGAATGTGGAGAATGAAAAGACTAGAATTGGTGAAAAAGAAAGAAAATTTACTTCACAAGTAGTTTTTGAAGAGCTTATTGTATCCATATAAATATAAAAACATACAAGATGTAATAATTATTTCACGAAATGATTAATAAAATTTTTAATTCATATTAAGATTTAAGGATAACATAAAATTTACCATTTTAATCCTTACAAAATGCACCGAATGATCTCCATAGATGCAAAGTTCATCAGAAACCAACTTTCTTCTTATTCACTTTGAACCTAGTTTATACAAAAATCTAAACACAATATTTTCATATTTCTTAAAATTTCTTGTACAATAGTTATAATTTTTTTCCAAAAATTACCATCTTTTGTATATAGGTATTTCCCCATATTTATACTACTTTCAAATATCAAATACAACTAGGAGACAACTCCTTGAATTCCCCATGTACTACATTAAATTTTGAAAACCATTATGAGATGTCTTATTTGAATTTCTCATGTGTGGAATAAAATGGATGTAAAATATATCTCCTATTATTCTTATTGTTTAGATCAAATACAACTTCTTTACATGTTATTCAAATCTCACTTAAGTAATTTATTTTTACAAAATGATTCAATTAATGACATCTAGCCAAGTTATGTGAGTCATTCATTATATAATGAAATTTACTTAAAAGTAACTAATTAAAACAAAAATAATTCAAATACATTTCTCAAGTCATTTAAATAAAATAGAAGAGGTTAAGAAAAGAAGTAATAAAAATCATTCTAATTCATGAACCTTTGTTCTGCACTTTTCAATGTAGTTGATGTGTTGTGACATCATAAACTAAATGGATGCATCATCTAACTTGGCAATTGATTGCCTTTCTATTTAAAATCTTAGAATCTCATTTTCCATCTTCTTGTACTAACATTTCACCCTATCAAGATTGGGTCTTAGCCTTTTGACTTGTTGTTGATTTTTTATTAACTCCTTTATTGATTTTGTTATGAATGGAGTTGTGGACTTTTCAATTACTTGTTTGAATTACTGATGTGATTTATCATGTTTACTTGGTGTTTATTAAAAAAAATGTTCATGAGATAAAATATATAATCCTTGAGATCTACTTTTACATTACGAATATATTCTTCTTGAAACTTCATTTCTTCAAGAATTACTCTAAAAATATGCATACAAAAAGATATGATGTGTTCCTCTTGCTTTGATTTCATCACTGATCCTTCTAGAACAATATTTTATTTAATAAAAATATTTTAACTTAAATAATTTATTCACTAAAGGTTGTCCTATTGTAATTTAGTTATTCCATTTTCACTTTCAATCTCTTTCATCATTGTTTTTAGTTGTGTTAATTTATTCTCAATATCAGCAAGATTGCTTGGAACCTCAGAAAACCATTTATATTCATTTTGTATCATTTTTTCTATCCATTCATTAGATACTTTGGCCTTATCACCAATTTATTATTTTGAAGTTACTATTTTATAATCAATTATATGTCCTAAAATTAATGGCTATTAGGGGTTAGATCTTACCACTTTGGTAATTATTTCACACAACTTAAAAATTTGCTCCTTCAGTTTGAATCTATTAGCCTTTTCTTCATCAAGATTATAAAAATGGGTATTAATAAGAGTCTATGTGTCTTGATTTAGGCTTTTATTAGTGACTTACCCTAGGGATACTTTTGTAATCACCAAGTCTTCTTCAGTGATTTTACTCTTTTGCTTATCCTATGGAGGAACTAATGTTTTTGTAAACTTTTGACCTGAAGGCTCAATTATCAGTTTTGAATTCACTTTAGCACTTTTGGGATTTATTCCCTTTATGATCAAGACTTTTTAAAATTTGAAAATCCATCTCTTCCAAATTTATTTATTCTTTTGACTCGGGATCTATTTGCAATGCCAACCATGAAGAAAAATTTGTACTTAGTGGAAGTGGTTGAATATATCACCATTTATTGATGATTATCTCTCACCAATACCTATTGAAAATGAACTTCCTCTTCATCCAAAATATGTTGAACAACATTGGAAACTATTTTTTCATCTTTCTCTTTCTCTGCCTCTTTGTCAAAAGTTTCCTATTCTTTATCTTCTCTAGTGGTTTTGCTCTCAGGTTAAATTGTTACATCTTGTTGTGATACCTCTTGAGATGAGATTAACTCTCAATTAGTTACCTAATCTGGTTATTTTTGGGTATGAATATGAGGAATGGTGGGATGATCATCATAAGGAGGTGGAGGAGGAGTAGTAGGTGGAGAAGATGGGGCTGGTGGAGGAGGAACATTTATCTCCTTCTAACTAGGTCTCTTATGAGTTTTGAAGCTAGGAGACTTTAGAGGTGGCATGAGTGTGGATGAATCTACCTCTTTCACTATTGGTTTTATGTTTTTCACTGGTAATGAAGATGAATATGTGGGAGGTGTGGTATAAATATGAGTGATAGAATGAGTGGTGTTTGTGTAAAAAACTTGAGGAAATGTAGAGATAACTGACTAAATTGGCTCCTTTTCTTTTACTAGATAATATGTATCATCAACATTAGTCTTTAATTTAAAATTATTCTTAGGATCTTGACTACTTTATCCTTGCATTGTTTTCCTTTTACGACTTACTTTGTCAAAATTTGTCATTATTGGCTCTTTCATGTAGTATCCCTTGCTAACAATCCATGTTAAAATTATAACAAGAACCACTAAAGTTATCTTAGCAATAGTCTTTACCTAATTCTTCTTATTGTCAATTTTTGGAAAGAATCATGTAATTACTTTCCCATAGTCTTACATGTCTTTAGGAATTATATCCAAATAAAATGATCAATTCTTTTGAATATTCATCCTAATGTTATCTCTTCTCATTACTTCAAATTTATCTCTACAATCAATCCAAAAGTCTTAAAGTGTAGGGATATGCATATATTTAAGAGAAACTATGTTTTTTGATATGCCTGTACAATCAAAATTTTCTCTAGCCTCAAAATTTGATTGATTGTAGTTATGATACATATCTATTTTTACATTCTTGTCATTATAAATACTTTCACCATGATATAGGCCAATAATAATAGGAAAACCAACTAAAGAATGGTGCACTTTTGATTGAAGATCATGTAATTCCACTAGCTACCTACATAGTTCCATTAGGATACATTTATCACTAAGATACCCTGGTAATTTTACTAGTGTTCCTATGAAACCACCAACTTTGATATATGTGAAATTCAAGAATTGATTAAGAATACACCCAAAATGGGAAACTACCTCCCAAGATGCATCAGATACTCTCTTGGTCTTTAAAATAATATTCAATTTATAAATGACTTCATAACATAATGACTCATTTACCCTTTTATATAGATTGAAGTATTTATAAAGAGTTGATTGAAGGTAGTATTCATAGATGGGGTTTATTTTCAACAACCCTTTTATAGTCAGCCTAGAAAAGTCTACATTAGATGTTATAACATGTACTAAATATGAAGTCATTTTTAAGACAAAAGTCTACAATACATTACTCAACTATTGATCAATGTTTTCACTTATCATTATTGACCATTCAATCATAGTAGAGCTCTTATTGACATCCATAGCCCTTATTTAGGCATACATCTAGGTGGAATATCACTTCACATTTTTCTCTCCATTGATTCTACATAACAACTATGTGATTTTATCAACTTATTGGACCAAGTTAGACCTCACTATTTACTTTGAAAACCTTGAGGGCTGATTTTGTTTCTTTAAATAAATTGTATTCATTATCTTGATGTATTTTTCTATTTTATTCTCCCAAATATTTATAACTTTTTCCATTGATAAATCTATAACTTTAGGTTTTGATGGGATCTTAAAATAGTAGTCAAAATACTAAACATCTAATATAACCACCACATTACCTATAGTATCTTTTAATATTCTAGTGAGAGAATCATAATACTTAGCATGTTCTAGATCAAATTCAAGAAGTTATGTAGAGCTTGAGAAAGTTGTAGCTTATAAGATTCCACTATTTATCATTGTTTACATGAGTGGTGTTTTGATTATGGATTTAGATCTCTCCATAAACTCAGTTATGGAAACATGTCCCATGTTAGCATCATTGATTTCTTACAATTTGGATGCAATGCAAGACTCAATGTAAAATCCATTATATTCACACTTCATCCCTACTTCTTTTTGACTTCCCAACTCTCTTTGCCTTTGTTTTTCCTTTTCTACTTGGCCTTGTAACTTTTTCAAGTGCAAGCTAAGGAAATTCTTTAATCAGAGTTGCTTATTTTTTTACTCTTGAAATTTTTGAAAGACTTGGTAAATGTTCTTGAAAAATTAGTAATTATTCCTGTTGGTTTTAGAAAAGGTTAAATAATTGAGTTAAGTTGTTGTCTTATGTAACAATCCTAAACAAGCTTCAAGAATTAAGGACTTTTATTAGTATTAAACCTTGAAACTCTAGGAAATTCATTCAAAGTCATAGCATCTCATAATTTTGGGAAGGTCTGAGTATTTCTCAAGTCTTCAAGGTTGAAAACTCTGAGTGAGTGACAAGCATTTATAGCTTTGGTTTATCTGGGTAAGGTACTAGGGTTGAAAAAAATGATGAAATAAAAATAATAGGTTATCAAAACTCTTATTAATCAAGCAGTAACTAAAAATCCAATAATGACCCTTGGGAACATTGGGTTTCTTAAGACCAGTTTCTCAAGGTTGGGATTCCGAGTAACAAATTATAATGAGCCTGAGAAGGTAATCTAGGTCAACTACTATTTTTTTGTAGAAAAAATCTATCTTTTAGGATTTTTCTTAATACTTTTCATAAGCAAAGTGTTTTAAAAGAATTTTACAAGGTTTTAATCAACGCTATGCATGCAAAAATGACTTACAATTACAAGTAAAACAAGAAAATATAAAAAAACATTCAAATAAATGTAAATAAATTTAAAAAATAAAAATTGGATATATAACTTGAAATGGATAATTAAAATAAAAGGGAAACAATCTAAATACCTTGACTATAAATGGGTTGTGAAGTTTTTGCACCAAAATCACTCTAGAAGCTCAAACAATGTCGCTTAGGATTCATAGGTGTAATAGATGGGTTAGAAAATATGACATTGAGGTGGAAAATGAGGTGAAATTTTATAATATTTGTATTAACCCATGCATTAATGATAAATAAGTGACATGTATGAATAAAGACACATAAGAATTTTGACGATTGTAAGGTTTCATGAGTTACTTCAATTAGTTTGGTCTATAAAGTTAAGTAACTCTACAACCCTAATTTGGTCTAATCTTGTGAAGACTTTGGGCTTATAGACCTTTGTTGCTTTTACTTAGCAAGTGGAGTAATGTAACTTTGAAACCCTAGGCAGTTCTAAGTAGTGTTTTGTGGGTTTATGAATCTACTTTGTTCAAGTTTTGAGAAGTAAAGTCATTTCATAATTTTGATTTAAACTAGATGGTGTGACTCAGGTTTGTGAAGACAACTTACTTCACCTTTGTTAAAAAAGTAAAGTAACCTAAAGAACCCAAGTTAGCCTAGAAATAAGCCCAAACATTTAGTTTTCTTAAAAAAATTATTGGAAAGATGGACAAAAAGATTTTATAATAATGACTCAAGCAAACATTTTCTAACCTTCTATAGCAATTTGAAGTAATTTTATAATGAAATAAATTATAGTGAAAATTACTAAAGTCTAAGTCTTATTTAGGGGATTGATTTTTGATAAGGATAACTGACTCTCATAGAACAAAAGACAAAAAATTCAATAGGGGTAACACAAAATTTCCATGTGTGAAATTTTAGGGCACCAACTAGGTTTGATTAGAGGTATCTTTGTTTCTATCGAAAAGAATAAAACAAGGATGAAATCCAATATCTCTAGTTTTGAGTCTTCTCTATTGGGTATAGATTCATGTAAAACTCAATCAAAATATACCTAAAGAAAAACTAATATAAAAGAAAAAAATTATATAAAAGGAAAATTGAGGTCTTATTTATATACATATAGTTGATACTCTGCTAGTTAGTTCTTGTAAGGCTTCATGTGCTTCTCATTGTAAGGTAGCGATAGTTCAATCCCATCTTGATAAGCTAGGATGAAGCTATCATTTCCAATAATCTTATTTATTGTGAAAGTTTCTTTCCATAGTGAATTAAATTTATCATGCATCCCTTTTGGCTCATTTCTCTTATCCCACATAAGGACCAAGTCACCAGCTTCAAACTTTATTTCTTGAGCCTTCTTGTCAAAAACCTTCTTGACTTTCATCTTATGATCATTTAAATAATAAACAACTTGAGTATGAATTTCTTATAGTTCAAATAATAAAAAATCCTCTTATTAAGTGAATTTTGATAAGTTACATCAATGACCTTAGATAGTTGTAAATTAGGTAACTCTATGGTGAAGACATTTAAACATCTATTCCATACAAAAATTAAAATGGTGGCATGCCAATGGCTTTCTTTGGAGTGATTCTATCAACCCATAATGCATCAAATATCTTCTTGTGCTAGGTACATTGATTATAATCCACTAGCTTACAAATGATAGTCATCAAGTTCTTGTTACTTGAATCAACTTGGCTATTCCCTTGAGGATAGTAATTTGAAAAGTGAACTAATTATATTCCATGTAAATAAAATAAATAAGTTAGTTTAGCTAAAGAAAAGTTAGATGCATTATCTGTTACTATCTTATGAGGAACACAAAACCTCACTATAATATTTTCCCTGATAAAATCACATACAACTTTAGAAGTAGCTTACTTAACAGGAATGGCTTCTACCCACTTGCTAAAGTAATTAGTGGTTGTTAATATTCAATAATGGCCAACACTTGAATAGGGATTCAACATGCCAATAAAATCAATGACTCACTGGTGGAATGGTTCATTTATTATGACCAGTTTTAAAGGCAATGTTGGTAACTTTAGATGTTCCACAAAATGTTGACATGCTTGGCATTTATAAACCCAATCTAAACTATATTGGAAAAGAGTGGGCCAATATTACCTTGATCATAATATTTTGTGTTATAACTCATGATGAAAAGTGACCTCCACATGCTTTATCATGAAGCTATTCTAATAGTCTCTTTTGTTATTCTTTATCCACACAATAGAGGAAGACACCATCAATTCCTCTTTTATACAAACCATTATCCTAAAGAACAAAATCCTTTGACTTTAGGTTGATGGTAAATTTTACATTATGTGTAAGATGTGTTGGGCTTTATCCATAAGTTAATAAAAATGAAATCTTATTGTACCATTCATCAATAAGATCAATAAAAATAACCATGGGAAAAATTTCATCTAATTCATATTAAAGCAAAGATATCATCATATTAATGTCATCTGGTATACTTTGTCATTATTTGGCACAAGACTCTTCCTCTCATTAGCTTTATTGGTTTGATATCAAGATAAAATTCTTGAACCCTCACTACCTAGGTGCCTCTTAATAATCCCAATTCTTAGTGTGTTAAAATAGATTTAACTATAGTATTAGGTACATATACATTACTATATGAAGATAGGATATAATACATGAAGGCTTTGAATGATTTAATTATATCAAATGCATGTTTTTCCATCTATGTATACTTTAGTTCATAACTTTTCAATGTCGCGCTCATAAAATCTATTGGATATTCAATACCTTCATCATTATTTTGTAGAAGTATGTCTAACATGGTATGTTTAGAAGAATAACAATAGATAATGAATCCCTTACTAAAATATGGAGAAACCAACACTGGAGCTTGAGTTATGGTTGCTTTAATATTTTCACATGCCATCTTACCTTCAACATTCCTTTTAAATTTTTGCTTCTTTTTCATCATTTAAAAAATGTGGCAAGTTAACTCGACAAAGTTATGAATGAAACCTCTAAGGAAGTTAACGTTACCAAAGAATGAATGTACCCCCTTCTTAGATTTAGGCATACATAGACTTTGAATATCTTTAACCATTTCTAGATCAATATTCATTTCTTCCTTTGAGACAATGTGACCAAGAAGTTTCCATTCAATCATGGTAAATATTGATTGGTATGGGATTCAAAGAGATCCCATGTTTCCTAAACTAAATGAGAACCTCTTCTAAATCATCTATATGGTTACATCTTTTCTTGGAGAAGACTATCAAGTCATCAAGATATATAACTATACTATTGTTCTTTAGATGTTAAAATGTCATATCCATCACTTTTTGAAAATTTTATCTAGCATTAACAAACCCAATGGGCATATTTTGATAGGAAAATGTCCTCAATGGTGTTTTGAAATCCATCTTATATTGATCCTCTTCTACCATTTTTATCTGATTATAGCTTGAAAATCCATTTAACATGGACAACACTTTTAAACCTATAACTACTTGTAAGGTATGATTCATAATAGGCAATGGATACTTATCCTTCAAATAAGCTTGATTGAGATTACATAAATCAACACACAAATGTATTTCTCCATTCTTATTTCTTACTAGGATAATGTCAGCTAACCATGTTGAATGATGGATGGGATAAATTATCTTAGCATCTAGTAGCTTCCATATTTCATCAAAGATAGTACCTATGATTGTTCGGTTATAATGGCAAAGCATTTTCTTGAAAGGTTTTGCTTTTGGCTAAAGTGGAATGTAATGTTGTACTTATTTTGGTTGAAAGTTCTTTAGGTCTTTGTAATACCAATCAAAAACATCAATATATTTCTTGATAATCTTAATGAATGCTTCTTTTTTCTCTTTGGAACAACACTTTCCAATGTTGACCATCTTGGGCTCTTCTTCAGTACCCTAAATTAACCTATACTTCTGGAAAAGAACTCTCACCACAATCTTTCTTTTTCTTTAGAAACTGATCATGCTTATCAAAATTTTATTCTTAAGAAACTAACCCTTTAGGGATTTTATTTCACTTTAATTTAATCATATCTTCATTATCATCATAATTAGATTTATTATTACCTATTTTTATTTTATGTGGAAGTGATTTACTTCTTTCAAAATACATTTTTTCAAAATTACCTTGTTTCTAAAAGAAGATAACTATCTGCTTGTCATCATTAAAGACTTGCCATTGATTAACATTATTTGGAACCCTTGGATGGAAAAACATCTCTACTCTATAGTCACCTTCTTGGAAAAGTGTAGGTTATTGATTTGGCATGAGTAGAGCTATAGTAACAATAAGAGAATTAGCTCTAAATTTTTTATCATGAGGAATGAAACTAATTTAAAAGGCTAAAAAATCAAGTGTTACAGTCATTATTCAATCATGGTAGTACCTTCGCTTATCCTTCTTTACTTGGTACTAGCCACAAATTTGCCTTATAATCAACTCAACATATCCTTATGATTTTACAACTATCACTCCTTTTGATTTTGCTTGCTCTAGTCCTAACAATTGTGCTTCATATTCTTCTATGTTTTTAGTATTTTCAAACATTAGTTGGTAAGAATAAGGATATACATTACCATTAGGTGATATAAATACAAACCTAACACCCAAACAAAGACAATAACAACTACCATAAAATTTTAGTGTTCATATTTTCTCTTCTTCTTCTTGTGTCTCTAATTCTTGTGTATCATTGCCCAATTCAAGGTAATAAACTCCATGATTTGATTCTTCAAACAAAATATGAGATTTGGGATCATTTGACTTGGAAACTATATATTTGGATTTTTTGTCAAGCTTAAATTTCTTATTTATACCTTTGATTGGAATATGATCATAAGACCAATCCATCTTGACCTCTCCCCTGAGATGTTTGTAGAATTTTCTACTTAGCAATGTAGGAAATAAGAATAGTTGCTACCATAATTGTCATTTTAAACCTCTTATCTAGAAAAGCTACTAGAATAACTTAAACATCTTTGATTTGTCCAATCAATGGAACCTGTCTTTTCATTGAGTAACATTTCCCTATTTACTTAGTTAGAGTCAGGCAAGGGGCATTAACTAAATTAGCTAGCATGACATTATCAAACGATCCAAAATCTAAGATATAATTGCTCAACTTGAACTTGTTGATTAAAAGAGATACATAGAATGGCTCTATTATTTTGTACATGGAGGTAAATGTGGGAGAGGTAGTTGTAGCATTTTTTGAAAGAGACCTATTTGGGAGTAGATAGTATACTTTTTGAATTATTAATTGTATTGTTTTATCCTTTACTTTGCACATACTTAACTAGTCTACTCAGTTGATCTAGATAGGACATCAAGTATTCAACTTCTAACAATTGAATCTTAAATTTCTTGATGTGGTCAATAATATAAAAATAAGGGATAGACGTAGAAAAAGTAGGATTAGATTAAGAAGTATGAGTAACTATATTCTTAGGTTGAGAAGAAAATGTTGCATAGTTATATTTTGGATTAAGAGAAGAGGGTAAAGGACTACCTCTTTTAGGGATGTTAACATCTGACTTGGAGTCTTCTTTCACTTTTTAGATTTATTTGAAAGATTTTTCATCAACTTATTAAGATTTTGACCTTGTAAGTACTACAAAAGAGTGACTATGGTCATCTTCAAGAATTTTTTTATAATCACTTTATAATTTATATTCAAGGTATCCTATATTGGAGTCACTATCAATACCTACAAAATCATCCTCATCAGCAAATATTTGATCAAGATCAACATACATATGATCTTCTTCATTAATTTTAACATGGGTTTTTAGAGCATCCTCAATTGCTAGTCTTTGTGAAGGTCCAATAATATGATTCTAGTTTTGATTGTTGAAATTATGTGTGGGTTTATTCCTAATAGGAATAAAATGAGCACCTTGATAAATTTTCATTTTAACTTGTAGTAAGTAATCAGCCAATTTATATAATAGGGGATCAGAAGTGGTTTGTAATGTAGTCAAAGTATAATTGTCAACCTTGGAATTTTTTTTTCTTAATCTTTCCATCCATAATAAGGTCATTTTCAACCTCTATAGATAAAATTTTGAGATGTTGCTAAATCAATAAGATGTGATCTATGTAATTGATAGACAAATTATAGTAATTGAGCATTTATGAAATATCACTTATGATTATCACTAGTGGGTTAACCATCTTGAGGTATTTTGTAGAGTAGTCTGTTAAATTTAGAAATGAAATCCTGCATGTGTTCATGTGGATGTTTTTAAAGATGAATCAATTATGTGAGAAATATGTTTGAGTTTTCACTAAATTTAAACCTTTTTTAAAATTACTCATGCATAGTAGCCCAAATGGTTACGGTGCCAAGAGCCAAATGGTAAAACCATTATGTAGCTAAATCATGTAAGGTTATAATGAAGAGCATGACTGACACATCTTCATGCTCAATTACAATCACTCCACAAGCTATAAAGAGAGAGGCTAAGTTCTCATCTATACTTTGTTTTTGATCCCTTATGAAATTAAGAAAGTTCTTTCTTGACCCTTTAGGGAAGTCATGGAGAGGATTTAAATTTAATGGGCTAATCACTACCCCCCAAGGGATATGATATTATTGTTCCATTCTTTCAGGAATAAGGAATTGAGGATTAGTAGGTTATATTATTCCTAAAGAATTATGTTGTAACTAATTTATAGGAGTTTGCACTCATCTAACAGGTGAAAGACTTGATATTCTTGTTTTGGTTTGGGGAGGAAAGCTAAAGTTAAATTATTCTTGTATTTAAAAGAAGTCATCAGTTTGGCCTTGAGCTCTTCTTGCCCTAGTGAAAGGTCAATTTTCTAGATCAAAGCACTTATGCTTCTCCTAAGGATTTATCTAAGGTACTTCAGATTTATAAGCAAATACTTGGTAATTGATTACTTGACATGTAACAACTTAATTCAAATAAAGCATTTATTTTAACATGTAGTAACTCAAGATAAATAAAGTATTTATTTTAGAGGAGTAACTATATCTTCACAAAGGATGTGTTTCTAATCACAAGTGAACCTTTATTTTGCATGTAACTTTTTATATAGTAGTATGGAGAATTTATAATTTTGGAGAACTAACCACTAGTCTAGGTCTATGTTATCCTTGTGTGGATAATCTTATCTAGCTCTAGATAAATTTGTGTTCCCTAGTGGATTCAAAAGAAACTATTAGCTAGATATTTTTTAGGCTAGAAAAATATACCTAGGTAGTCATGGGATTAAATCCATCTTCATGTAATGGTGAAGCTCCCATAAGATTTATGTTTATCTACTCTAACTATTCACACTTCAGTTTTTCATAACTTATACTAATTATTCACATGTTACCCTATTTTTAGGTATTACTTTAATCATAAAGTTTATGAAGCATAATAAAATGACTTTGTAGCAAGTAACTAGCTGATTCTAAAATCATACACAAAATTTCTTAGAATGTGGAAAATGAAAAGAATAGAATCTATGAAAAAGAAAGAAACTATACTTCACAAGTAGTTTTTGTAGAACTTATTAAATCCATACAAATAGATAAACATAAAAGATGTGATAATTATTTTAGAAAATGATTAAGAAAAAATTGAATTCATATTCAGATTTAAGGATAACACAAAGTTTACCATTTTAATCCTCACATAATGCACCGAAGGATCTCCTTAGATGCAAAGTTACTTAAAAACCAACTTTCTTCTTATTCACTTTGAACCAAGTTTATATAGAAAACATACATAAATACAAATGCAATGTTTTAGATTCCTTAAAATTTCTTGTACAATAGTTACAATTTCTTTCCAAAAATTACCATTTTTTGTATATAGGGTTTTCCCCATATTTATACTATTTTCAATATCAAATGCAATTAGAAGAAAACTCCTTGAATTCCCCATGTGCTATGTTAAAATCTAAAAATCATTGGGAAACATCTTCCTTGAATTTTTCATGTGTGGCATACAATGGCTAGTGACATGTAGCTCCTCTTGATATTATTGTTTGGATCAAATACAACTTATTTGCGTGTTGTGCAGAGCTCACTTAAGTAATTTATTTTTACAAAGTGACTTCAAATAATGACATCTAGCCAAGTTACTTGAGTCATTAATTTTATAAATCAACTTAATTATAATTAACTACTTAAAAAAAAATTACTTCGAACACATTTTTAAATTCATTTGAATAAAATATAAGAATTTGAGAAAATAAGTAATAGAAATGATTCTAATTCATGAATCTCTATTTTTTACTTTTTTCTATAGTTGATGTGTTGTGACATCCTAAACTAAATAGATGTATCATCTGAATTGGCAACTAATTATTTTTCTATTTCAAATCTCATCATCTCATTTTCCATCTTCTTACAATAACCTTTCACCCTCTTAAGATTGGGTCCCATCCTTTTGACTTATTGTTGACTTTTTATTAACTCTTTTATTGATTTTTTTGTGAATAGAGTCATGGAATTTTTTATTACTTACTTGAATTACTGATGTAATTACTCATGTGTCCTTAGCATTTCTTCAAACCAAACATTCATGACATAGAAGATAAAATACTCCATATTTACTTTTACATTTTGAGCATCTTCTTCCAAATTTTTCATTTCTTCAAGCATTGCTCTAAATGCACATACGAAAAGATATGATGTGTCTGTCTTACTTTGCTTTCATCATTGATCCTTCTAGAACAATATTTTCTTCAATCAAAATCTTCACTTAAAAAAATTATTTTCTAAAGGTTATCTTGTTACAATATAGATATTCCATTTTCAATTTCAATCTCTTTCATCATTATTTTTAGTTGTGCCAATTTATTCTCAATATCAGCTAGATTGCCTGGAACCTCATGAAACCATTTATGATTACTTTGTATCATTTTGTCTATCCATTCAACAACTGATTTAGCCTTATCAGTAGTTTCTTATACCAAATTTATTACTTATTAATCAATTATATCTGCTAAAAGTAATGGTTTCTAGGGGTTAGATCTTACCACTTTGGCAATTATTTCACATAGCTTAGAAATGTGATCCTTTAGTTTGGATTTATTAGACTTTTCTTCATCACATTTCTAAAAAAGGGTATTGATAAGAGTCTACATGTCTTGATTTAGGATTTTATTAGTGACTTCCCCTAGGGATACTTTTGTAATCACCAAGTCTTCTCCAATGATTTCACTCTTTCATTTACCCTATGGAGGAACTGATATTTATGCAAAATTTTGACCCAAAGGCTCAATTATCAATTTTGAAGTCACTCTAACACTCTTGGTATTTTTTACCTTATGATCAAGACTTTTCATTAATTGAAAATCTATCTCTTCCAAATTTATTTCTTCTTTTGACTCGAGAGTTATTGACAATACCAACCATGAAGAGAAATCTATACCAGTGGAAGTGGCTTAATGTATCACCATTTGTTGTTGATTATCTTTCACCACTATCTCTTGAGAAGGAACTTCCTCTGCATTTAGAATACCTTGAACAACATTTGAAACTTTTTTTCATCTCTCTTTTTCTTTGCCTCTTTGTCAAAATTTTCCTATTCTTTATCTTATTTAGTGGTTTTACTTTTAGGTTTAATTATTACCTTTTGTTGTGATACCTCCTAAGATGAGATTACTTCTCTAGTAGTTACCTACTCTATCTATTTTTAGGTATGAGTAGGAGGAATGGTGGGATGATAATATAAGGAGGTGGAGGAGGAGTAGTAGGTGGAGAAGATGGGGGTTGAAGTGGAGAAACATCTATCTCCTTTTGACTAGGTTTCTCATGAGGTTTGAAGCTATAAAACTTTGGAGGTGGCATGAGTGTGGATGGATTTACCTCTTTCACTACTGGTTTTATGTTATTCATTTGTAATGAAGATGAATATGTGAGAGGTGTGGTATAAATAGGAGTGATAGAAGGATTGGTGTCTATGGAAGAAACCAAAAGAGATGTAGAGGTAACTAACTAAATAAGCCCCTTTTCTTTTACCAGAGAATATGTATCATCAACATCCTTATTTAATTTCAACTTCTTATTGGGATCTTGACTACTTTATCCTTAAATTGATTTCCTATTATGACTGACTTGGCCAATTTATATCATTACTAGCTCCTTCATATAGTATCCCTTACTAAGAAGCCATGTTGAAGTCATAACAATAACCATTATAGTTGTCTCAACAATAATATTTACCTGATTCTTCTTGTAGTCAATTTATGGAAGTGGAGCATTATCTCTTCCCATTGCATGACAATAATCATGAATTACTTGCCCATCATCTTTCATGTCTTTAGGAATTTTAGCCAAATCAAATGAGTGAATCTGATAAATAGTCATCTTATTGTTATCTCTTCTCCTTGCTCAAAATTAATCTTTGCAATCAATTCAAAAGTTTTCAAGTGTAGGGACATGCATATATTCAAGAGAAACTATATTTTGTGATATGCCTATGCAATCAAAATTTTATATAGCCTCAAAATGTGATTGATTATAGTTATGATACGTCTTTTTTTATACATTCTTGACATTATAAATACTTTAAAAATGATATTGGCCAATAACAATAGGAAAACCAACTGAAGAATTATGTGCTTTTGATTCAAGATCATGTAATTCCACTAGATGCCTACATAGTTCCATTATGATCCATTTATCACTAGGGTACCTTGGCAATTTTACTAGTGTCCCTATGAAACCACCAACTCTGATATATGTGAAATTCAAAAATTAAATAAAAAAACATCTGAAATGGTAAATTGCCTCCAAAGATACATTAAATACTCTCTTGGCCTTTAAAATAACAATAAATTTATAAATGACTTCATATAATAATACATCATTTACCCTTTTATAGTGCTTAAAGTATTCAGAAAGAGTCATATAAGGGTAGTGTTTATAGATGGGCTCTATTGCCAACAACCCTTTTGTACTTATCATAGAAAAGGCTCGATTATATGTTGTAGAATATACTAAATATGAAGTTATTTTGAAGTCAAGAGTTTGTAATACATTACTCAACTACTGATCAATGTTGTCACTTATCATTGTTGACCATTCAATCATAGAAAAACTCATACTAACATCAATAGCCCTTATGTAAGCATACATCTAGGTGGAAAATCAATTGGCATTTGTCTCTCCATTGATTATACATATTAACTATGTGATGTCATCAACTTCTTGGACCAAGTCTTCCCTCACTATTTACTTTGGAAACCTTCATGGTTGCTTTTATTTCTTTAGATAAGTTGTATTCATTATCTTGATGCATTAGATTGTTTTATTCTCCAAGAGATTTTTAGATTTTTATATTGATAAATATATCACTTTAATTCTTATTGGGATATTTAAATAGTATTCAAAATACTAAACATATAATCTGACCACCATATTACATATATTATCTTTTACAATTCTAGTGAGAGAATCATAATACTTAGCATATTTTAGAACAAATTTAGGAAGTTGTATAGAGCATGGAAAAGTTGTAGCTTTCAAGATTCCATTATTTTTCATTGATTTCATGAGTGGTATTTTGATTGTGGCTTTGGATCTTTCCAACAACTCAGTTATGGAAACATGACCCATGTCATTGTCATTGATTATTAGCAATTTTGTTGCAATGCAAGACTCAATGTGATATACCATGTATTCATACTTCTTCCCTACTAATTTGGACTTCCCAACTCTCTTTGCCTTTATTTTTCCTTTCCTACTTGTCCCTAGAACTTCTTCAAATAGAGTTACTTCTTATTCTACTCTTGAAATTTGTTGTGACTAACACTAGAAAGACTTGGTAAATGCTCTTGAAAACTTTGTAATTGTTCTTATTAGTTTTATGAAAGGTTGAAAAATTATGTTAAGTTATTGTATTATGTAAAAAACCTAATAAATAGTCATGTATTAGGGACTTCAAGTAGTAGTAAACCCTGAAAACTCTAGGAAATTCATTCTAAGTAATAGTGTGTCATAATTCTAGGAAGGTATGGGTATTTCTCAAGTCTTTATGGTTAAAAAATTTGAGTGAGTGACAAGAATTTACAACTTCAAGTTTATTTGGTAAAGTTACTATGGTTAGAAAAATATATGAAGTAGAAGCAATAAGTTATCAAAAATCTAGGTAAACAAGCAGTAATTAAAAATCTGAGTCAGTAATACCCTTTGGGAACTTCGGGTTTCTTGAGACTAGTTGCTCAGGTTTGGGACTCAGAGTAAGTAACAAGTTATAATGAGCCCAAGTAGGTAATCTAGGTTAATTTCTAGTTTTTTTTCATAAAAATTCTATCTTTTAGGATTTCTCTTAAGATTTTTCATATGCAAAGTGTTTCTAAATAATTTTACAAGGTTTTAATCAACACTATGCATGCAAAAATCACCCACAATTACAAGTAAAATAAGAAGAGATAGAAAAATATTTCAAAGTGACACAAAAAAAAAGATGTACATCCTAAAAGGGATCATGAAAACAAAGGGGAAACAATCTAATTTCCTTGAATGCAAATGGGTTGTGAAGATTTAGTGCCAAAATCATTCTAGAAGCTCAAACAATATCACTCAAGATTTGTAGGTGCAATAGCTAGGTTAGAAAATTTGAAAGCTAGGTGGGAAATGAGATGGAATTTTCTAATATTTATATTAACCCATGCATTAATGACAAATAAGTGACACTTGTGAGGAAAGCCACATAAGTATTTTGATGACTATTGAGTTTCATGATTTACTTCACTTAAATTGGTCTATGAAGTCAAGTAACTCTAGAAACCTAATTTGGTTTAAGCTTGTGAAGAATCTGGGATTATTAACCTTTGTTTTTTTTTACATAGAAAGTGGAATAATTTAACTTTGAAACCCAAGGTGGTTTTATGTAGTGTTTTGTGGTTTTACAAATCTAATTTACTCAGCTTTTGAGAAGTAAAGGCATTTTGTAATTTTGATTTAAAGTAGATGGTGTGAATCATGTTTGTGAAGACAACTTACTTCACCTTTGTCAAAAAAATAGAGTAACCTATATAACCTGAATTGGCCTAAAAATGAGCCCAAACACTTAGGTTTTTATGAATTTCTTAGAAAGATGGACAAATGGGTTTTATGATACTGACTCAGGCAAATATTTTTTAACCTTCTAGAGTAATTTAAAGAAATTTTGGAATGAAATAAATTATAGTGAAAATTACTAAAGTCTAAGTCTTATTTAGGGGATTGATTTTTGATAAGGATAACTAACTCTCATAGAAAAAAGACAAAAATTTCAATAGGGGTAACACAAAATTTCTAAGTGTGAAATTTTGGGGACACCATTCCTACCTATATCACCTTTCTCAAGACCTATACCAAAATCATACATATTTTTATAGTCTTATATTTTCCTAAGGGTCTTATCACATTAAAATAATGGAGTTAGGGATTTAAGATCTTAAGAAGGGTTTTAGGCCATATAGGCCTAAACTGAGCCTCAAGAGCCTAGACTACCTATAGGTGTTTTAGTGACTTCAAGGTCTTCTTATCACCGTTTTATATGCAATTTAAATTTTTTTCACTATCTCAAAACTACTCATACCCATACCTCTATCATTTTTCCTTCTAAGTCTATCATGACCATCCTTGGCCTAGTCTAAGTGCTTAGACCATTTGATGATAGATACCTAAGTGGTATGTATTTATATTTTCCTATTTTATAAAGGATTTTTATCCCTCATAGAGTTTTCTCTCAAGGTTTTTCAACATCCCATGAACTAGGGTCTCTCTCATACTATGTCATCAAACCCAATCTATTGCCATACACATAGACATGTGTGTCATGAATGCTTTGTTAGGCCTATGTAACCCTCTTAAACTTGGATCTACCTTTAAAGGTTTTGAATATTATATGAGTGATATAGACCACCATGGGATCACTCTCATAGTTTGTTACCTTCATCATTCAGACAAATTAGGTACTCCAACTGACTAGGTAAACCTATATGCATTAAGACAATTGTGTATATAGAGATAGGAAGTTTTGATTTAGCTTGTTTTAGTTATCCTTTCATATTATTTTTTTCTTAAAAAAACCTTTGTACTTTATTCCTTTATTTTATCCCCATCCTCAATGAATATGTGGTATTTCACTCACATGGTTGGAGATAACCTATTTGTAGTCTTGTAGGTGGTGATTGGGAGCACTTAACTATAGTTGGATCCATTCCATAGGTTAATGAGCAAGAGAAAGTTTCTCTAAGACATACATGTAACCTACTTGGCCTCTTTTGAAACTCAATAGTCTCCCTTAAGGTATTCATATTCACAAGTATATATCACTCTCTTGTATTTGCCTAGGATTAATTGTAGGTGGTGATTTAGGGGAATTGTTTGAATGTTGGGCTTGAATTTGGCCTTCCAAACTATGTCATTGGCCTATTAACAATGTCAAAAATTGAATGAGCTTCATCTCTCATAATTTCATTGGCCTTTCATGGAATTAGATATAATTTTGGTCTTACTTTCTCTCATAAGATTGTGCATGAGGACTTAAACTTGTAGGTGCATTACATAGTCCTTTTTATATTTTGAGCCTAAAATATAAAACCCATTATGTGGTTAAAATGGTTTGATAAAATCATTATATGATAGATGTATTTGGGAGGACTCATGTTGAATTTTACCCTCACTTAAGAGTACATATTGAGACATTAAACATCCCTATCTGGATAATTAATAAGGTAATGTATTATGAGCTAATGAATAAGGAATCTTGAGGGAGAATTTGAAACCTATGTCCCCACAAAAGCCTTAAATAATGCTAATAACCTTAAACCCTATTAAAAATCCAATGGATTATTTTGGATCTAGACTGTATGTGTTGGTCTTGAGGGCCATATAAAAACTTATTTATCTTTAAAAAGAAGCTCCTTCATAATCTTAAATCACACCTGCAACTTGAAGAAGACACCATTCATATGCTCTTAGTTTGGATATGGGTTACCATGAGAGCAACAAGGTCATGTTTGGAGATTTTAACCTTCCTTCACACTATGAGCATTGAAGAGTTTAAAGGAGATTTATTTTGACTAAATTTCAACCAAGTGAAGTAAGTGAGGAACTTTAAGGAGACAATTTAAACTTAAACTAATCATCCTTATGCTCCACTCCTTCATGAAAACATAGAAACCTTACATATGACTATAATTTTCATATAATGGATACTATTTGTTGATATGTCCCTAAAAATTCCATGATAAAATGCTTATATGGGTCTAATACACTTAATATAACTCTATATACCTTTCTCCATGATGAATATGTCACAACGAGCTCAAAATTTTGATATATTTTCTTATAGCTAAGTTTATGGGGTTTGCATAAGGCTTAAGACTATGTGGGGTTATTAGTGATTATGTAAAAATCCTAGGGCCTTTATATTCAAACTAATGCACTAATTTCAAGCCAACTAGGGACCCTACCAATGTCTAAGATCTTGGGCATTGATTCCCCTTGTATAGGCCATACCATCCAACTCAAACTAACTCTACAAAGCTTACCAAGAGATCGATGAAGTTTCCACTTCACTTTCTTCCTTTTTCATGACATTTGAGACATGGATTCTACTTTTATGTGCCTAAAATAGATCCCCATAAAATTTCTTACCTCTTCTAAATTTGACCTACACATATAAATATGTACTAGTCCTAGAAACACCTACAAAACATCATTATTATACATTTTATCATTTTTGAAATATTTAAATGCCATTGGAGGATAATAAGAGGTAAATTAGGAGTCAAATATGATTTAAAAGTAGATATTATGGATGGATGGAAGTTAAAAGGTTAGCTTTCACATTTGTGGGCCCCTTCTTAGTGAATGAAAGGCATTTGACTCCTATAAAACTTCCTTTCACATATAAAACCACCTTATAATGATATTGTATTGAAAATAAGGTCCTTTTGGATAGTTTTAACTCTTGATATTGACTCAGTAGTTCATAAAAAACACTATTCACATGGTTTAGACACCCCTAAAAGGTTAAATATGCATGAGCTTAAATAAAACCTCAATTAAAGAAAATAAACTTTAACATTTACTATAGAACCTTCAAGAATGTTAAATCCTTAAACAAGGGTAACCATACTTCCTCATATTAGCCTCAAGTCTCTTGAATTCTATCCCATTTTATAGGTTGTCATCATGTTCAAATGGACATATGACTAGCTATGGTCTATAGTGTGTTCACCACCTTATCATGCATGTTTTTAGATCATAAGGAACAACTTAAGACTTTTTATAGACTTTTATACATAATTAGCACACAATTATGCCTTGACACAAATTAAAACAATGTGATATGGGGACCACCATGACATTTTTTTTACATGACTCACTACTTGAATATACTGCCTCTAGTCCTAAGGATAATTAAACCTTTCCTAGGTTGTCATGACATCTTAAGGACATATAAAGATGACTAAGGACACTATATAGTGTTTTGAACAAGGGTTTCTTCTTTCAATCCTACAAGAAGATAGATGTCAATAATACCCACTAATGTTTGGCTCAAAAATAACGTTGTTATATTCCATAGGTAAAATTTGTTAGTTTTTCAACTTGGAGAATACATAGTTAGGGGGCACATAAGGTAGATCATTAAGTAGATAGTTAATTAGAGTATAATTATAAACTTGATTAGGGATTTAATTCAAAGATCTTAATATAAGATTTATCAAATGTGTATGATGTTGTAAAGCTTGATTAGTCATTGGTATCTTTTTGTATACCCCTAGTTGATGAAATGAAGGTAAAGAGCCAAATACATAGCCTAATGGCACCATCTATTGATCAATGTTAACACCTTAATTATATTCCAAAGATAATGATTTCATGTATGTTTGGGTTCTCCTAGGAAACTTATAATTCATCAAATACATATCCCTAAGGTAGGTTTGTATGGAAGTTACTTCAATCTAAGAGTAGGTATCTCTCAGATATTGGTATAGCTTATGGAATCTAGAATTAAACATAGACATAGGCTCATTATTTCCCTTTTTAGTAGTTTTAAATTGATGATATAGGATTACAAGGTCAATGGGGAGTCTAAAATGGTTCACAAATATGGTTTATAACCCAACCCAAGTAGTAATAGACTGAGTGGGTAATCTAAAATACCAAGTATACATTGTTTCCCCTAAGGAGTATGGAAACATCCTATATACAACATCTTCATGTTAGACCTAGGTTTTGATCAAGGGGTATTTAAAGGATTGAACATCTTATTATGATATTTAGACACCTCTCATTATGAACCTAGGATAAAACTTGTCAAAATTCTTGGGAAAATAATGATCTATACCTAGGACAACCATAGGACAATAGCTTTCTTATCTAAGCTAGGACATGTTGTCTATTGGTAAATATTAAGGGATAATGAAAGAGTTAACAAAAGGGATAGATGAATTTGTTGATGAGATACCAAATAAATGGATGGGTTTAAATATTCCTTTCCATTTGTTAGCTCTTTATTTTGGTATTCTACAGTTAGTGAGTTCTAAGAGCTCCAAGTTATTCCTATCAAACTTTGATCATGTATTAATCCTTAAATTTTATAACTTAGGATAATGTTTAACTCAATGGGATATAATGGTTTTGAAATTCCTTAGTTATATCTTTATACTAATGAATTCAAATCATGGTTCAAGCCCTCCTTTTAGAGTTATAATAATGTTGATGTGCATTTTGACACAACCAACAATTATGCAGGAGTTGTTAATCCTTGACCTCTTATAAACAGAGGGAGTTACTATAAAAATAATACCTCCCCAATGTTTAAATGTACTAGGTCTTGGTATAATGGTATTCTCTTGTTGGATGATGTGAACTATTACATTATAAAGGGAATCTTTTAATGATTTAGGGTGTAGTTAACTCTAATTAATGGATTCAAAAGAGACCATGCACTTCTCTTGGGATATGTTTTCATGGTCGAACCTCTAGTAGAAATAAGGCTTCTAAGATTTACTCCCTAATACAAGCTGAATTCCATAATTATTTTATAATATCTATGAATGCAATAATGCAATAATGACGATAAAATTTGATACATATATATAATCAATCAAGATAAATAGTTAAATTCAAATTATTATGTTCCTAGTTTAACTTGATCATAAATAAAGAGTAAAATATTAGAGGTAAAGAGATAAATCACCTATTATAAACACAAATGAACCTAAATTTATATTACTAAGTGAATCATTAAAACTAATCCTAAGTTGAGTTTGACTTTACATAAATCCAAATAAAGATGGTTCAAGAGTCTGGGGGGTAGAGTGACTATAAGAAGGAAGGACATAACTACCATAAAAAAGTGCAAGGAATGACTACATGATCTCAACATTATTCCAACTATTAGGATTTTTCATTTTGATTAAAAATATCTTAGAATTCATATAGTCATCAAAGATTTTTAAAATAACTATGTAACAATAAGGATAAAAATATTTAAATGGAAGATATTATCCTAAGAATGAAAATGAAAAAATCTAGTTATATAGGTGTCCTTTTGTAATCCATAAAGATCCAACCTTTATTATGGTACAAGAACTAATCTTATATAGACATGTAGGATTGAGGAGTTCAAATGCAAATTATAATTAAAATTCACCTATTAAAAGGGAATTTTAAAGAATCATCAAAGTGGCCATCCCACTTGAGGTTCATCAGGGATGAATCCCTCTTAGTTGCATCATGAAAATATCAAGAACCATATTGGATCAAATTAAGAATGAATGCCTATAGGGAAGGTAGTTTATAATGCATTAGAATAGTCAGCCACTCATGTCTTGTTTAGTTATATCCACACCTCTTTAAGGCATATGTTTTTTCCTTTATACTTCATGCTTAATCAAATACACATGTCATGCTTTGGTTAATCATGATATTCACATCCCCAATGAATTCCACTATTTTCCTCAATTAATTCATTGATTGGGACCACTCAGCAATTAATTCTACAAACTAAATCAAATTCAAAGTCAAATCTTGGATTTTAATGACTAGACAAGACATCAAATTAAAACTCATGATTTGTTGGCTATACATACAACATATCCTTAGCTCTGATAGGTTACTTCCATATGGATTATTTTTAGCTTCCCATTTGTATTTCCCTTGTTGTATGGCTAGTTTTGATTTTACAACCCTATTTTAACACTTTATCCTCACTCAAAGTGTGGGTGTAGGTACATATCATGCCTAATGTTCCCCAAGTGGCTTGTGTCATATTCTACATGGAATATTTTTTTTTTATCATGAACTCAAAATAGATCTTCTCAGACTGACATCACTCTTATAAATGAAGTAATATTTAGCCAATTATCAACTACAATGGTCCAATCTCTTATGGGTTACTTCCATGTGGATTTTACTTGGGGTCTATGTCTTCAAAAAATTCATTTATATTTTATCCTTAACTTATTTTACTATCTTTGTGTTCTTTACCAAAGACTTATTGTGTAAAGGATGTGAAGATAATTATTTCAAAAGGAAGAACCTTCCTTTATTCTTCATTATTTCTATAAGACCTCTGACTCATTCATTCTAAAGACCCAAGATTTTAGATATTGTGTTTTTGCAAAAAATATTTTCATGAATTTTATTTTGAAGACCTCTGAAGACACAAGTTTTTGGAACTTTTGTTTGTGACTTTTGTTTAGAAATTTTGTTCATAATTTTTATCTAAGAGTTGGTATTCAAAAAATTTATTCACATCAAAAGTTATGACTAATATTCAAAACATTTTCTTTTAAGACTTAAAAAATTGAACATTTTTTATAAGTCTTTAGAACTTTTGTAATCTCTCACTTATGCAAAACATTTGACACAATTCTTGTAAAAGTGTGAGTCTATTTTCCCTTCTTTATGACTTATGCTTCTTCCTAGTCTTCATTACTTTTATTTTGTAAAATTTAATGAATTGTTTTATTGTGACACTTTTCTATGAAGACCCAAGTACTAAAAAAATTTGATGAGAAAAAATTCCTACTTTCTAATACTTAAGCCTTAGTCTTCACAAAAATTGATTTTGCAATTTTTCTTCTGAAGAGCTTTGCTTTTAGAAAAAATGTTCAAAATATTTATCCTAAACCCCCAACTCTTCATAACTTTTGTTTGGGCCTAAAATCTTTGTGAAAATTTTCTACAAAAGTTCTTAAAATATCACAACAATTTTACCAAAGATTAAAAGACCTAAACAAATCTTGATAACTCTTTAGATTGTTGTAAACTCTCCTTCATATAAAACCTCTGACCACTATCTTTGGGTACCTAAAGGCACAATATGAAATGCACATTTAGTGACTTTGGTTTTAAAAAATATTAGATAAGTATTTGAAAACCAATGATTAAGAATTTAAAAATAAAAAATAAGTATTTTAAAATAAATGGCTGAGCATTTGAAAATAAATGGCTAAGAATTTGAAAAAAAAATGACTAAGTAAAGCTGAAAAATGACTAAGTATAAACTAAAAACTAAGCAACAAATTAGTCATTTACTTGATTCCAAAGCCAATTTAATCTATTTTTATGATAATTAACTAAGTTAAAAATTAAACCTTTATAAATATTTAGTCATTTAGATTGAAACTAAAGTAAAAATGGAAAAATAAAATTAGGAATAAAGGTAGAAAACTATAGAAAAGTCAGATACATTTCACAAACCTAATGCAAAATAGTATAATGTGAAGCTATAAAATTTGTTTCAAAACACAAGTATAAAAATATACCAAGAGTTAGTATATCTATGTAAATTTAGATATTAAAATCAAAGTAACCCAAGATGTGAATTTTTGTGTGAAGTATTTATAATGCAAACTTAATTTTACATTTTTGGCTAAAACCATGAAGGACATCTAGATTTCACATATTTACATCTAGTGGAAAATGCATCTCAAAAGTTTGATTCAAATAATAAACCATAATGAAATATTGAAATGTATAAGACTAGACTCCAAAGTAAAAATAGGTCCTCATTTTGTACTTACAATGAGGCATGTTCTGCAAACAACAATAGTAGTAACATCACCAATAATGAAAGAAGGAATACTCTTAAGGGTTGAAATTAGAATTTCATCATATTATTGAATATCTAATTTGTTAGTTTAATTTAAATATACAAATAGTTGATTCCTTTGAGTATCCATATAAAAAACTATATTGAATATCCCTCATAGTTTAGGAAATCTACAAAAATGGGGTGTTGATTGAGCTATTAGAGAAGGCTACTTAGAAATTTTATATCTTCTTTCAAGATAACTTGACAAAGTTGTTATTATTCTTCTAGGAGCAAATGATAACTCAATAAAATCAAAATCAATACCTCTTATTGAATATTTTATCTCCTTTGTGATGAAATTATGGAGCTAGTCTTAAAAAAATAAAATGATTGAGTCACCAGGTGCTTGTAAGGTATCCTCAATTTTGTTTTAACTTGCTAGTAACAACACCAAGTCCTTACCTAAGTTATTCTAACTCAATGTAACTAGTCCCAATAGGGATTCCATAAACTATATTCATGTTAAAATTCACCCTTTAGGTCTCGTGACCTATTTTAAATAACACAATGGAAACAATCATAGGTGTGGGTAACCTATATTAGGAATGAATCTCCAGATGGGGTTGGTTCCCTTCCTAAACTACAATTAACTTGATTTAATATTAGATTACAAAACTAAAACCTATTCTAAAAGGTCATATGTAAGCTATAATTGTGTTTCTTATCATGACAAGGGAGGGATAATGAAATTAAAAGTTAAAAATAGGTGATGTACCAAGTCTATGGATTTCTTCCACTTACCTAGAATAGCATAATATAACCTATGAAAGATTGAAGTTTATCCTACACAATCTCCAAATTTGGCATCTCTTGCATTAGTATTTTGTATGAAGGTGGTATCCTATGAGAGAACTAGTAGGGATGACCCAAATACCTTTCACAAGGTATAATTGGTGAATATATATAGCTTGAACTTGTATACACTAGATTTAACACATCATACATCCTATAAAAGTATGCCTTATTGCATAAAGGTGAAGGTGATTAGACACAACACAAGGGAAAATAAATTTTACTACATATTTAAATCAATAAAACATGAGAATTCACACATAGTACAAGAATACATAAGGTGTAACCTTTATTTTTTTAGTCCAATGGCCTTAAGACAACATTTAAAAGACTTGAAAGAACTAGAGTTTTGTCATACCCAATAGAGGGATATAAAATAAGGTATTTCTAGCCCCATTTATAATAAATATGAAATAAGAGAGGATAAAAAACACTAAAACCCTTATAAATATTGTGGTTACATCATAATTCATCCCATGTAAGAAATTAAACAAGTGGAAATGAGGTCATTAAGTCCTCTTAAATACCCTAGGCCTACTCTATGAAGTTCTCTCAATAATGTTGACATAATAGTGGAGTTGAAGAGACTTCATTTATTATATTTTAGTCCTTTTTGAGTGATTTATAATGCATGGTTTTACCCTTCAAATCTTCTACACTCTTGAAAAACATAACTCTCCTTGTGCTAATGGCATTAACTCACCCATCTCCACCTCTCATGTATGTGGACTATTTGACCTATAAGGATCTCATACATCTATTTAAAACCTTGAGGGTTGGCATGGGCTTGAATCCTACTCCATGGATGGAGTTACACACTTTAGGATCAGTTTCCAAATTCATCCATACCCCATAAATCTCTTATTAACCACCTATACCATTCATAGTCTTGATGGGCTAGTCAAGAGATCAACTCAACATGTTAATCATGCTTGAGACATGATGGAGTTGTGAATTCACCCTTTAATCATTGAAATTAATAAAACATGATATGGATGGGATAATTTTAAGGTCTTGGAGTACTTGAAATGTTTGAAACTATCCTTCAATCTTATGTGAAGGTTTCTTAGATAGGTGGGGAATCTTTTGCTTCATGTGTAAGCCTTGATAATTATACCTTCATTGTTCCCTCAAAATGTCTCTAGTGCTTAAAATATTATTAAACAACATGGAATCCAAAAAAACATATCAAAACATGTGTTATGACCTTAAAATATCCTTTAAATACTCTCTTTATGGCCCCTAATCCCCCACAAGATATGGAAACCTTGAACATACCTAGTAATCTTTTGAGTGGTACTAGCTCACAAAGCTTGTATGACAGTATTGAAAATAATCTTAAAAATTAATATGAAGGTCATTTTATAAATAATAAATGTGTCTTGTCTCATGTTTTCAAGTCTTTAAAATACTTAAACCTATAAATTTATCTTTAATCATGCTCTTTACCTATTTCAAACTCTAAAACCTTCTTACTCTTACCAAAATATCTTTAGAAGCCTTCACCTACCTATAGAATTCATGATTTAGGTTGGTTTAAGATCATCATGGAAACCTTCTCACTATTATTTTATAATTTCATCTATTTGGAAACATTTCAAACTTTATCATAGGTGTCCTAACATGCTCTTTAGATCATGATAACTTTGTCTCCCTATATATGTGTATATATTAGGCTAGTAATACTTGAAAATTATTGCTCAAGAGACTTATACATAGGTTTGGATGTCTTGGTATCCTTTAAAACCCATCTATATAAATATTTCATCATCCATAAAACCTTCTTGAGTTTTGATTTAAATATGATCATGCTTAGGATACCTACAACATTGGGAAGATCATGGACAACTTACTTCAAACCTACCACCTTCTTGGAAACCCAAATATTTATTTATATACTTGTAAATTTTGTTTTCATATCCTTTGAATACCTTGTGAGACAATTTTTTAGGCTTGTTAGTCCTCTTAGAGACCTCAAGTAACCCTTAACTGCATTACAAGCGTCAAATTTTTTTTCTCATGCTTGAGGATTGTTAAGTTGGTATTACAGTCTTGTGAGAGTTTATGGGATCATGAAACCTTGAAGAAGGCTATTTATAACCTTCAATTGTCCACCTTGACTTATAACTTATATCCTAATCTACTTATATTAATGATGATCTTCATACTTTTTTATAACCTTATAGATGAGGCCCTTAAAGCTATTTAAAACTCTTAGAATACCATATAATTAGTCTAGTAAATATTTGAAACGTGTTTTAGGTGTGTATTATTCATTTTCCTTACTTGAAGGCATTAAAATTCATATTTATGGACCTTGGAAAGATATAGTGTCAATAAACCTATATTGAGATGTATTACAAACCTATAGCTAGCAGAGGATCAAGATTATGAAGATATATATTCTCATTAGAACCTTGTAGGTTGCTTTACCCTTGTAAACATCAACTTTGGTCTATTATCTCATTGAGAAGTCTTGAAGGTAAATTTAAATATTGACAAAATAATAAGACCTTATTAGAGCTTAAAACTCAAGCTCTCTCCTAAATTTCTCTATAATATTGACTACCGTGAAGGATTGTAATAATATTTTAGACCTATAATCTTGATGTTACACTCTAAAACTAGCATTGGCAGACCTATAATAGATAAAAAGAATCCTACAATCTCCATTATCTCACCTTGCAACCTGAAGATGGTTTTAGAGGATGTTTTAAGGTGTGTTTTGTAACATATCTCAAACTTGGATTCTTATGAGACTTTTTAAGAAGTTTTTCAAGCTTGTATAACCATGAAACAAGTTAATAGAGATAACATGCCCACGAAATTTGCTCGAAGGTGCTTGCAAGTAGGGTTTTGAAGTAGTTTTGATATATATAGAGGATGGCAAGCATTGATTCCTTCCTTGAAGCCATGTAAAGGTCTGAATATGATGAGGGTAACCCATTTGATTATATTTTGTGCTTGAATACCAATAATAAGCTATACAACTCTCAAGAAGACCTTATGAATACCTATAACCTCTTATCATTCTTCATGTTTGAGTAATTTGATTTTTTTATACCTAAAAAGACATTAATAAGGATTGGTACATGTTATATGTGACTTAAGGAAGGTTTTTTTATCTTAATCCCATGTATAACACTTCTAAACATGCTACAACTTGTGCATATAAGCCCAAAATCTATAGTTATCTAGACTTGCAACCTTATTCATTCTTTGTTTCCTTTTAATCTTACTTGAAACATGTTGCTTCTTTCATGAATGAACCTCTTCTATAATTAGGAACTTGGGTAGGATTTTAAGATCATAACCTCCTAAAAACCATGGTATATTCTCCATTATGTCTTTGGGAAACTTGAAAAAATGACTATACCTTTTTATATTGAAGCTTTAGGCCTTGAATAGGTTTGAAATCATGAGGAATCCTTAAATTTGGTGGCTTAACCTAGAGTATTTATTCAAATACATAGATAAACACTCATGGAACACCAAAACTACCATTATCATGCTTGAGGATGAGTAATGGTTTTGTGATGTTTAGGTGCACTCTCCTCACATTAGGAGAATTGAATGCCACTAAGAAAAAAAATGGAGGGAAATCACTAAGTTCAATGCATTTTTATCCATTTGTATGGATTGGAGAGTTGGATGATGGTCTTTAAATATTAATATATGAATACTTGAAACTTTAAGAATGCCTTACTTTTCTAAAATGACTTTAATGACCTTAAATTAGATCTCTTGACCCTTTATAACCTCATAAATACCTTGTTATGACTTTTTCTTTATTTAATATTAGGAACACTTGAATAGGATTATACAAGGATATCATGGTAATAACAAAGTACTTGGGCTCTTTTTGGATGCATTTAACCTTAAAAATAATCACATATCTCCAACTATCAAATAAGAATGTGTTAGGTCATCATGACTTTAAGACTGATCTATTAGGCCTATTTATAAGATTATGCATTAGGTAGCATTTTGGGTGTCTTTACACATTGCATGAGGATTTAAAATATTATATACCTCATACAAGACCTTATACACACATCTTACATTGAAAAAACATGCAAATAGACCCTCTACAAGGAATAAAACAAAGTCATGACCTTAGTAAGTGATTGTTGGCCTCATTCAATGAAGAAAAATTTGAAAGTAACCTAATAATTTTATCATACCTATTTATGGGTTGACATATCATCATAAAGATATTTTCAAGGACTATACTCAGCTGATATTGCTAGAAAATGATACATCCCTTTGTAAATCAAATGTCAAGAGACTAAGGGTGGATAGAATAGCCAACACATATGATGATTATTTAATATAATATGATAATTTTTTGTAATCACATTTTGATATTTTAAAAAAAATAACATCCTCCCAATGCGTGTAAAAATTATAGGTCTTAGAATACAACATGAACATCCACCAAGACATAATCTAGACTTTTTTTACTCAAAAATTGTAATAACAACTAGCATGATAAACATGTATGGAACATGTGGAATATACACTATGCACATTAAGTCTATGAAATAAATGCCTAAAAATGTGTCATTTCATTGATTAAAACTATTTCTATATATCAAAATAATGGGGTTTCAAGGATTATCCCAAACTATTTGAACTAATGAAGTAGTTTAGAAGATATTGTAACCATCAAAGCTTTAATTATTTCTATTAGCATGTAGTCATGTAGGTTTGGTGTTGCAACATCTTGAAATAAATATTAGTATTCCATTAGTATAAATCAAAATAGAATTGAATTACTAACTAATCTAATCATATATCCTAAAATTGAGTAAGACAAAAGGAATGTAATTACAATTAGAAAATAACACTTATTATACCTTTTTTATCCTCTTGATGAATTATCATGAGATCAGATGTGATGTAGTTTCTAAGGTGGTTCAAGATGTGTAGACAATTAAGTGTCACCTCCCCTTGTAATATATTATTTGATTTGATTCTTGGTAACATGAATTGATGATTTGATTCACAAATTAACAAGATTTTTGGCATAAATAAGATTTCTTATTAATTTGGAATGACTTTGTTAATAAAAATTAGACTTTATTGAAATGAGAGCAATAAATATCAGTTCATATGATTCCATGATGATTATGAGCCATTGATCTTGATCAAAAACCAATGGTGGAGAATAACTCCTCCTCATTAAATTAGGGAGCTTGAGGATTAAATATGGAGGGTTTGAATGTTTTAAGGATTTTCATTTGTGAAGTATGGAGGTGATTTGCTTTATAATAAGGGGGTTTTTGTGGGTGTGTGGAGAAAAAAATTAAAATTATTTTTTGTTGGTTAATGTGTGATTTTCTTGGGATTTGAGTGTGATGTGAGGATATTCATATTTTTATATTTATAAAATAAGAATATTAAAAATCCATTGAATTTTTTATTAGTGAAACATTAGTTAATAATCTAGATTAATTTACTAATGGAATATTATGTGAATTTTGTGGGCTTGAATATGGTTATGGAAAATAATGAATTGGCTAGGGGGTGATGAATAGTGTAGGCTAGGGATGTTAGTGAAAATAAAAGACTAATATAAGATTTAGGGATGATGTTAGTGTGAATTTAGTGGATATTTAAAATAAACACAAAGTCTCTAATTTTAAGTGTGTACATTTTCCACCTCTTTGAAAGGGCATTGTGAGACACAGTGAGTGGAATAAGGGATTTTTAATGAAAGAAAAAGTTTTAAAAAGGTGTATGAAATATAGATGATGATGGCTTACATAATGGAATATATGATTTCCCATAAAGAGGTCATGGATGGGTGAAGGATGTTTATGGACCCTTGAAATAGAGAGAAATAGGATTAAATGTATGTGACTAATAGATGATATTAACTTGTGGATGAGATTAACTCACATGAGATAATACTTGCACAAGCTGATTTTCAATGATGAGGACTTATTTTCCCTGAGTAGGGACTATTTGGGAAGAATAAATTCCAAGATAAGCTTCACACTCTGGTTTATGATGATGATGATGATGATGGAATGATTTTCACCAAGTGTGGTGAATTTGGGAAGGATACATCTCAAGATATGTTGTATACTTTGATTCTCCCCAAGCAAGGTAGATTTGTGAATGAAATATCAAAAAAAAATATGGACTTAGATTTGAGAATGATCCATCTCAATAATGAGATACACACTTGGATTTACCCAATCAGGGTTTATTTTTTAACACAATATCCTAAAAAATTATGGGCTTATATTTGGGAACAATCTATCCTAATGATCATAAGTTGCATGCTTCTTTTAGTACAAACACAACAAAATTTATGAGCTTAGATTGAATGGATGGATGATTGACTAACTAATTGATAGATTAATTTGAAAAAATATATAAATGAATTAATTGATTTCATGTATTATTGATGATATGATCATGATAATTGATGAATGATGGATGATAATAAGTTGATATGTTGATGTAGAAGTATGTGATGATGGTTTATAAATTTTTTAAAGAATGAAGGAGTCACAAAAAATTGGGCACATAATTATACCCTAAGGAACACAATAATGATTTAATAATGGTGTGATTATACATAGGTAATTATATATAATAAATGATAGGAAAAAAAAATAAGAATAGGAATGGAAATGGAAATAAGAACAAGAATGAGAATAGGAATGGTCAAGATAACCTCAAAAATTTCAAGTGACTAAGTGTTACATACATAGTCTAAATGGACATTAGGATAATGTAGTTCCCCAAATAAATAAGGAATGTGATGATAAAATTTGATTGGTTCAAAGTTGCATAATATTATTCAATTTCAAAATGGATGATTAAGAGATGAATAAAATTTTTAAAGGGATATAGTGTCATTTTAGCACATTTTTCCATATATATTTTGTAACTTGATTTTTTATATTACACATGAAAATATGCACCATGATATAAAACATCATGATGACCTAGTTGTAATGTGTGTAAGGACTAACCCACTGATCTAATATACTAAGGACAAAAAGGCTCCATTATGTAAAAATCATGAAGTACTACGGTCATATGTCAATTAATTAACTCTAGTACAAGAACATGATAGTAGGCACAAAGATATCATAAAACTTTGTTGACATATTTTCACACACATATTTAATAAATCAAGACACATCATTAAAAGTCTACAAACAAGATAAAAATAAAATACGCATAAGCATGAAAACAAAAGCATCCAAAAACATATTATCATTAATCAAGTTAAAATCCACATGTGAAGGATCAATGATAATGATAATTAGATGGTGAACTAGGCAATGATACATGAAAGATTATGTATTTTGGAAGGACACATCCAAAAAAGGTTAGATTGATGATTTTTTTGAACCAGGGTGGATGTTGAAGTAAATATCATAAAAAAATGGAATGATTGGATCAAGGATTTTGACTAGATTTAGGACAAGGAAAATATTTTTGGATTTTATAGACTTATATCTCTCTTTGGTATTGTCTAAGTTTTAGGATTTTTTTATTATATGATTTTTTGTATTTTCTATGATTTTATGATTTTCCTTTTTTTATAAAAGGGGATTTTTGGATGTATGTACAATTGATACTAGCAAAGGGAAAACCTATTCTAGCACCATGATCTAGAAAGTGATGTAGGATGAGGATGGGGGTGTTTTTGGATGATTATGGAGGTTATTATGAATGGATTAGGGATCTATAAGGACCATTTAACATTGGAACCAAGTGCATAGTCATCAAAGTATCATTGAGGATATACTAAGATGTTTCCAAAAATAAGGCTAAGAAATCATCCACTTACTTTTCAAGGTTAAAGTAGTAAGAAAGGATGGGCATAATAGGATGGATATAAGGATGATTCAAGATGTTTATGATTGATAAGTATGGTACGATATTATTTTTATGGGATGGGTATTCCCCTAAGTATAAAGGTACTTGTCTAAAATAGACTATTTACACAATGCCAAAAAATTGGTTTTCATCATGGTACTTACACAATGCATCATAAAAATGGGTTTTAACATTACATGGATTATTTATTTCTATTTCTCTTTTGTATTTGATTTTGTTTTGTTGATTTTTCATTTTTTGTTTTAAATATCAACTCATTGGAAGATTATTATATGTTTGATGTAGACCAACTTTGATTTTAACCCATACCCACTTAGGATAACCACTCTACTATGATCTTGTTGTTGATGTGGACTCCACTAATGTTATTTTGATCTTCATTTAGTTTTTATTTTGATTCATCTAAAACTCTACACAAGGTGTCATTGTATCCTCTATGAAAGAGAGTGATTCTAGGGAGGGTAAAGTATGATAAACATTTGATTAATGATTTGATTTGATCTTGGGATACATGATTTTGATGAATGATATGAGTTTGGAGGGATGTATAAATGTTAGGATACCAAGGTAAATTGGAATTAATAGTTACACACACCATTGATGATTGTGTATGCTCTAACCATGATCCATATGATATTATTTTGGATATTTTAGGGTCAAATACCTTTGAAAATTCTCTTAGGATGACCGAAATAATTTTTTTCATGTTGGGCCTGAGGTTTTTTATAGTTTAGGTGATTTTTATATTATCTACTTACCAGATAGTTAATTTAATTATGAATTCATTAAATGATGTAGACATGATTTATTCATCTATTGATTCTTTGAATAGGTTTTCATGGAGTTTTATTTATTTTAGGTTTTTTATTTGTTAATGTTAAAGAACACGTCAAATAGGTTTTCACTAAGGGACACTGATTTTGATTTCCTTGAGTTTTTATTATGTTTTAATGAGGGAAAACTTCTAGTTTCTTGAGATATGCTACTGATCAAATCTGATTTTAAGTCTATAATTGTGCTCTTATAACTTTATGTTGTCTTATATCCACATAAATTATACATATAATGTGTCATTATGGAAAAATTTCAATGGTGTGTGATTTTTTTAATCTAAATCGATGAGTTGGGAGATTAGATGTCAATATAATGAACATGATTAGTGATTTCAATGAAAGGATTAAAGGAAACATAATCCAGATAAAGTCTTCTAAAAGGACAAGTTTTGAGGTTGATGAAGGTTTTCATCAATAACCATAAGGGATCATTGATGTATCCAAATTAATTCATAGGATGTGTCTCACTAATGTTGTGAGATCCTAAATATGATTTGGATAAAGTTATTGATGCATAATATGATGACGGTGTTCATAATTATATTTATTTGAATTCTAATTCATATGTTGGTTTTGATGTGTATTTTGATTTGTTATTATTGATAAGAGATTTTTAGGATTTGGCCACATGGAAGGCCTACTAGATTAAATTGTTCACAAGTACCTTTTTCACTTTGTGTTTGGTAATGAAGGATTTGGTATGAATGGATTCCTAGAAATTGGGGATTTTTTATGATGAGAAAATATATAGTTTTGGTCAATGATTAATGCTTAGACAATGGGCTCATAAAATAAGGGTTCATGAAATATGGTTGGACTCTATATAGGCTCATAAAATATGTGTGATTCAATGAAATTGGGTTCATTAAAGATGGGTTGGTTTTATCTATCTTAATTTGGATTCAATGTATTTAATCATGATATAGAAAGGGATCTTGGTGTATACAAAGGAAAATTTAGATAACATATTAATCAATCCTATCTTAGAGAAGATAAAACCTCCTTACACTATCATTTATTAATACCTTAAATATATGGGTTCATGACCAAGATGGATCCACTAGACCTAACCAAGGGATGTCTTACTAAAATAACATCACAAGAGAGTGTTTTAAACCTTTAGTCAAGCAACAGTATGTAGTAACCTTAATTAGGTCCTCTATTTTCATATTCACTAAGTAAATGCAAACAAAAATAAAATATAATCTAGTGCTCACCAAAGATTGTGGCATAAAGTAGGGGTAATAAACTTAAAAAGTAAGCATTCATAGAATAATTCTAATTAAGATATGTATAGATATATACATAATGTATGGAGAGAGTAATATATTCAAAATTCATTACTTATGGTACTTATATCTAGTAAAATAGATGATTAAAGTTAGAGATACTTACCTTGAAGATGAACCCATAGAGACTAAATATCTCCCTTGGCCAAAGGTGCTTCAAAATAGGTTGTTGTGGATTGTAATCATCACTAAGAAATACCTAAACATTCAATACTTTTCCACAAAACAAGATTTTTATCAAAGTATAAACCCTAAGTAATAACTCCTCAAGTAGAACGGTTAAAGAGAATATTGTAAAGAACCAAAAATGAATAATTGACTATGTTGTATCTCTAAGAAATTGAGAAATGAATATGTATATATAAATGAATCTAACCTTAAAAATTTCTAAAAGTTTCACTGATAGGGTTGACCCAATTTGGATATGTATCTTTAATTGACAAAAATAATTTAGGTCTTGCTTGATGTTTTCCAAGGATGACCTAGACCTATATCATAAAAATATCAACAAGAATATAGGGTTGACCTAGGATGATAGTGTTTGGTAAATGTCAAAAGGGGTTTTAGGCTTTAAAATAGACTAAGTAAGGTGATGAATTTCTTGGAGGAGTGTAATATAGTTGTCAAAGCTTAGGGGAGTGTATAGGAAATGGTTGTCTAGATAACAAGTGGTGTTATAGGGAAAAATAATCTTGTGAAGCACCAATGGATGAACCACCCCTTTTCTAGTGCATCTTTTAAGGCATGCGTTTAAAAAGATTGAGACTCGATGGGTTCCTACAAGAGAGAAATAATTAGTAATTGATAAAATTTGAAAATATTATCTGTATTCATATACCCCTCTCAAATATCATCATGTGTCATGTAGGTGCAACATGGGATGGTGATTTGAGAAAATAACATAGAAACACAGAATGCTAAAGATAAATAAATTATAAAAAATCTAAGCATAAAATAACTAAAAGTAAATAGCTAAAAATGAAAAAGTAATATATGCATAGCTTGACTTGACTTTATTTATAGATGGTTATTTTTTGTGTTTATATTTTTGATCATGAAGTGTGTAGAGACTACTTTGGACAATTCCAAGGATAAAAAACTAAAGAGGAAAAATAAATAAATGAAGGAAATCCATGATAACTAAAATGGTGTACGCATGATATACTTGGAAATTTGGGAAGATGGGGTGATAAATGCTAAGTTAGGACCAAATAACCAAGCCAAAATTTAGAGTAAAGTAGGTAACCAAAAATATAAGGCTACTAAATGACTAAAATCCTCAAATAAGTAAACCTTAAATAAGAAAGGTAAACAAACCAAGTAAAACTAATGATGCATGTAAAAATGGTAATCAAACATCATTGTGAAAGTAGTAGCAATCATTACTTAAACAAATATGGGTAAGAAATTGTAAAACAACATTGATGAGTGATAAATAAAAATCTTTACTCAATCATAAATAGAAAGAGTGAATAATAGGGAAAATAACATTGGTGAGTGACAAGTAACAAGCCAAACTCACTCAACAATGGACAAACTACATGAAAAATAGAAACAAATGTAGTTATCTAAAAAAAATGAGGTAAAATAATGGAAACGTTTCAAAGAGGACTAAAAAAATTATTAGAAATGTAAAGCAATGGTTTAGAGAAGATAATCCATAGTCACTCAAACAAACTATTTTTTTCTAAGGATAGATAAAAATTGAAACAAAGTAGTGTTGGCATGTTTTTAGGATGTAAATAAGAGAGAATATAGAAGTGGGAAAACATATTTAGAATCAAAACTACCTATCAAGGTGGGAAATGAAATGGATGGTGGGGAAATGAAGGAAATATAAAGGTAAATAAATTCTTTCATAAAGTAAAGACAAATAAATTAAGTTTGTCAAAATAATAGGACTGTCAACATTAAGGACTCTAAAGAAATTTTCCTAACCATGCAAATCTTGGGTCATAAAATGAAGTATAAATATCATCCTATGAAGGCTATATGCATGAAAATTAAAATGGACCTACATTCCTACAACATGTTCCCCATTCCTCAAGATCCCTTATAGAGTCATCAATTTACTATGAAGATCAGGTACTTGTGTGAGAAAGTAGGTAGAACCATAGATTTATTTGAATTATCCTATTCCAATCTACTAGCCTACTATACCTCAATAGACTTGAACTCTATCATGTAGCCAACTATGGAGTTTGAGCTCTAATTGGAGATAGGAGATGTGATATTAATCATGTATTTTGGTTTGATTTTGACTTTTGACTTTGCATGTTTCCTTTTGATCATTTCCTTTAGTTTTAAATTAGTTGTTTTTAACTTTTGATGGTTTTTTTCTATTCCTCCTCCATATAGATTCAAAGAACCAAACATGGGTGCTAAAAATGACTAGCATTTGAAAACATTAGACTTGGTTGTTAAGAAAGAGAACTTAGAGAGCATGGTGTTTAAGAATCTTGTTAATTCATATGAAATAAAAGTGTTATCTTGACTTGGAACTTATTTTATCCAAAGTGGAATGAAAAGAAATAAAATCAAGGGGATTGAAACATGAAATAATTTGAATTACTTCAAATCATAAAAAAAAAATGTGATAAAGGTGAAAATGGATACAATGATAGGTAAGTAAGATTCCTTATCATAGGAATGTATAGAAGTGTATGGAAACATGCTAACATAGATTTTTATGCAATTTTTATCTATAAAAAAATTAAAACTAAAGCTAAGAAAATAGGATCATAAGTTGAATGAAGGTGGTTTTTTGAAATAAAATGGTGGTATTATGAGGAAATCATGGTCTTATCCATGGTATTACACTATAACTCATTAAATATCAACCCAAGAGGGTGTAATAAAGGTGAAAATGGTATTAATGAGGAGGCCCTAGTCATATCTATGGTCTTACACTATAACTCATAAAAGATAAAATCAAAAGAGTGTACAAAGTTGTGAAAATAAAGTGGTAGAAATGGTATTTATGGGGAGGGATTGGTCCTACCTAGGGACTTACACTAAAACTCACAAAACAAAACACCCAAGAGGGAAAAACAAAGGAAAAATTGGTATTTGTGAGGAGGGTTTGGTCCTATCCATGGTCTTACACTACAACTCATAAAAGATAAAATCAAAAGAGTGTATAAATCATGTGAAAATAAAGTGGTAGAAATGGTATTTACATGGGGGGATTTATCCTATGTAGGGACTTATACTACAACTCATAAAATAAAACACCGAAGAGGGTGAAACAAAGGAAAAATTGGTATTTTTGAGGAGGGTTTGGTCCTATCCATGGTGTTACACTACAACTCACAAAATATAAAATTCAAGAGAATGAATAAAGCATGTGAAAAAAAAATGAGAAAATAGCATTTATGAGGAGGGCCTAGTCCTATCCATGGTCTTACACTATAAATCACAAAATAAAAACACAAGAGGGTGTGAAAGTCATTGGAAAATAAGAATCTTGATAGAACTGAAATAAATTCATGAAGAAGACCAGGTCTTATCCATAACATTACAATGTAATTCATGATAAAAGGAAACCAAAGGACCAAAAGAAGGAAATAAGGTTTGTAGAAATACAAAATGCTATAAAGGGTGAGACCCATGTAGAAATCCTAAAAAAAGTGTTATTAGGATAACATAGGGAAACATGATAAGAAGGGAAAGATATAAGCAAAATATTTCTTAATTAATTATGCATTAGTAGGATCTTTGAAAACATGAACTTCATTAGTTTGGAGGTGATAGGTGTTTAAACCAAGAATATCTTTTAATAAATAAGGGTTGCACCATTTTTTGGCATATTTTCCTTCCTTAACATGAGTATAGTATAATTTAAGGACTAGATCACCAATATTTAAAGCTCATATATTAACCCTTTTATTATCTTGTTTGGTGATATGAGCCTTATATTGGTGATTATGTTTTAGAAAATTTAAAGGTTTTTCATCAAAAATATCAAGAGAATGAAGGGTAACTTCAAGTAATTCCTCATTGGGAATGATACCATGAAGAGATATACATAAGGATGGAAGCTCAACTTCTAATGGTAAGATAGACATAGAACTATTTAATACCAAAATGGTGTTATCTCAATGGTAGTATGAATGCTAGTATGATAGGCCCAAATTTTAGGATGATGAGCTCAAAATATGGCTCATCATTGACATGATATTTCCTTTAAATCATCTCTCGAAGGATATTATCTTATACAAATATTAGATTCTTAGATAGCTATTACATGGAAAATAGATATTTGTCTTATTTATATTAAACCAAAGACTAAATCTTTAATTTTTCATTAATGTCTAATATATAGAATGTTTTAGTGATCTTTTGTGTGATGTATAGTGAACATTCCATTTTGATCTCCACCCAGTAGAACTACAGACTCTGCAGGCTTATTTCTATATACTCTACTGACTTGTTTCTATGGACTATGTAGGCTCATTTCTACAGATTCTATAGGCTTGTTTCTATGGACTCTGCAAGATTATTTCTACAAACTCTACATGATTATTTCTATGGACTCCATAGGGTCAATACCAATAATTTTTTAAAGATAGTGGGAAGTTGGAGACCAGATAAGATAAGAAAGAACAATTCCAGCTAGAATCACATAAGGAGAATAACTGCTTGTTATTTTGAAGGACCTAATTTTGATAGATTTGTATATAATAAAATTTTAGGAATATTATAAGATAGGATGTTTATTTCATCAAAATAATTAGATCTCTTCAAAATCCAATCTCTAGATAAAGGGATCGACTAGGAGTCCTATTATTTTACATCCTATTTTGAGTTGATTGTATTAGTATAAAGTGTAAGACTTTTGACTATATAAAGGGAGGGAAAAATAGAAGATATAGAGGATTGAGAGTTATAAAGCATACATGTTTCAATCAGATTGTAATTATTTTATTCCTATGAATTAATACTTCAAGTTTCTAGCACTGATTAAGCTTTGTTCCTGATTCTGAGAAGAGCAAGGGCCCACTCTCCTTGGAACCAGGAACTATGTCTGGTATTTATGTTTTGTTTTACTAGTTATAATCTTATTACTATTGGAATTTATTTATAAAAAATATCAAAACAAATTCATAGTTTAAAAAGCACCTTTTATTATTTCTTTTCTTTTCTACTCAAAGTATCTTTTCTTTTACAGCAAAAGTGTGAAGTAAATTTCCTTTCATAAGTAGGAGTGTGAATTTAGTTTCCTTGAAAACATAAAATAGGAGTGTGATATTTTACTTCTAGAAAAAGAGTAGATTGATTTTATTTCTTTATTTTTTATAAAAAGTGTGAATCAAGTAGTTTAGTCAAAGTTTGAATAGGATTAGCAAGCACCCGCATAAGCAGACTTCTAGATCTACCATCCCATACCTTACTACAGATAGCTTTGGACACCGGCCATGGTTGATAAGACACAAATTGAGTATTGGTTAAATGAGGAGTTAGATGACACTCATCATTTTTGGTGCCATTGCTGGGGAACATAAGGTGTTAGTAAGGCAATAATTATTGATCTAAAGTAAAAAAATAGAAAATTTAACATAAAACAAAAACAATTAATAAATTGATGTACCATCCTAGAGATTCTAAAGGATGATTTATTCCAAAGTCTCCACTAAGAACACAATTGGACACTCCTTCAACATCTCTGAGTAGTGAACTAGAAGATACAAGTGAAACCTATTTTCAAGAATCTTCTAAAACTAAGATAGGAACCAGGCATTGCCACATGCAAGCCCCATAGGACAAATTCCTCAAGATCAATCTCTTCCAAGAAGACATTATTTATAGATTGTTAAGGACTTAGAAGAATAATTTCAGAGATCCATAGCTAAAGAAAATTTTGAGAAATTGGAACAACCTATAACTGAGACCACAAACATTCAGTGAGAAGATCATCTCAGTTTTGAAATATCATCAGAACAAGAAATAGCTCACTAAAAAAATCAACAAGTCACAAAACTAGGAAGAACTTTCTCCTTTCCTATTGTTGCAGATCCTAATGATTAAACCCCCATGAAATATATTTCACTAGCTAATCTACCAAATTTCTAGGGATGATCTATAGAAGATCCTGATCAATTCCTATTTGAGTTTAAGGTTCTATGTCAAACTTATTATTACACAACTGATAGCCAGAAATTAAAACTATTTCCTTCTACACTTAAGGATGTAGCTATGAGATGGTTCATGGGTTTACCTGGTGATTCTATTAGAACATGGGATGACATGGAAATATAATTCTTAAACAAATACCAAGATTATTGCTAAGTGAGAGAAAGAAAAGAGGATTTCTTCAAGATCAAACAAAATGAGGATGAATCTTTAGAGGATTATTTGGATAGATTCATGTTCACTCATAAAAGAAGCAATTATCCACTCACTAAAGATGTTTAGAAATTGGTTTTCTTGAAAGGATTAGATGAAGATACTAAAGATGCCTTAAATCTACTAGGTGGAGGAGACATAAATAAGTTGGCTTTCGATCAGATTTCTGAGCTTTGTACCAATTACTCTTGAAAAAAACTTACAATTAGGAAAGGAAAGTTTGGGAAATCTAATGAAGTGGTTAAATTAATGGAAGAATTTGCTAATCTCAAAATAGATATTCTAGTTACACTAGATAGTACTCTAGATGGCCTTCAGGCTAAGGCAAATGCAATAGAGCATTTAATAATCTATTGTCCTAAGTGTAACTAGAAACACACCCTTAGAGACTACCATCTAGATAGAACCAATATTTCATCATGTGGGATTTGTGATGCAATAGATCATGATACCAAATATTGCACCCTTCTGCCTATTTTAAAGAATCAAATGAAAACACAAGTCCAGTCCATTGAAGAATTAAATTATATTCAGAGACATAACTTTGCTCCATAAAACCAAGCTCAAGGATAGTTTAGTGTAATAAATTTAGTTAATCCATGGATAGCACCATGGAATGTTTTAGTTCCTTCACCATTTTGGAATCAACCCCAAGTTCCATCAATTCAAAATCCATGGGCAGGACAAGATTGGATGCCAACACCTCCATGGATGGTGCCATAGCCACAACAATAATGGGTACTAGAACAACATTGGATGCCACAACCATATCAAAAATGGAATTAGTAGTGGAACCCATAGTCAATTCACCCAACCAAGAAGACCACTTCAACAACAAACTATTATGCCAACCCTAGTTATTCAATAATAAGGACAAATTAATTAGCCCTCAATACCTACACAACCAATAGTGAATCCAAAAAATAAAAAACCAGCACCTATTTATGTCAATGAATAGGAAAAAACAATCAATGTGGGAGCTATTGAGTGCTCAAACATACATTTAAGATCAAGAAAAACTATACAAAAAGCTCCAGTACTGATTTTTGAGATACCTAATGGAAACAAATAGATAGAATCATTTCAATTAAGCACTGGAGAAGCTAAAATCAAAATGAGCCTTGAATAAAACAAAGGAAACACTACTACACCAATATTTCATTTTCATGGAAGATTAAGAGAAATTGATATCAAACTAGACTCAAACTTGGTCCATGAGTTGCAGAAAATCAATATTGAGGTACCCCTTCTACAAGTTATTAGGGATATAACTGAATTAAATAAGATCATCAAAAACCTCTATATTAATACACCTGGGAAGAAGGTAAAATATCCTGGAACCATGCATGTTGATGGAAAAGTTGTTGATTTATTAGTAGGAAAACTATTAGTTCCAAAATATGCACATCCAGGAAGCCCAGTGATCACAGTCACAATCAGAGGAAAAGAAATCCCTAACATTTTGGTAGATTTGGGAGCAGTAATCAATGTCATGACAACTAATACTCTTCATGCATTATCTTTTATGAAAATTCAACCTACAACTACCATTATTCAAATGGTGGACCAATCGATAACAAAACCAGAAGGAACTATAGAAAATGTTGAAGTATTAATAGAATCTTGGGAATATCCAGTAGATTTCATGGTCTTGTAACCTAAAAAAAAGAATCTAGGATATCTTATAATCATAGATAGACCATGGTTGGCTACTATAGTAGGATTGATTGCTTGCAGGTCAGGAGACATGACCATTTCCAATGGGTTAAAATCCAAATGCATCTCTTTGTATCCTTCTGCAAAACCATCAACAAATTGTGTACAAGAACTTTGGGTGTATGAATCAGATAACACAATAAACAACAATTCCTCCTTATCCATGATCACAATCATAAAACACTAAGAAGAATTGAATAGAGACATATACCCAGAATCTACAGACTTTGCTAGTCGAGAAACTATGGACTATGCCAATCTAGAAACTACAGACTATGCCTGTTTAGAAACTATGGACTCTACTAGTTTAAAAGCAATGGATTGCCTTATTTTAGGATTCTTTGATAGGATGGAAAATTTTGAAACCTCCAATTCTAATTTTGTTAGTACTTCTTCATCATATGATCATAGATTGATTTAGGAAAGTGTGTGGAAATTGGTAGAACAACAACAAACTCATTTCTTAGATGCATTTCTTTGTTCTTTAGCAAGATTGATTCCTCCTATAAAAGAGTTTGTTGATAATGTAACTATGTTTCACAAGCTACTTCCTCATCCATGTCCTCTAAACTCATTAATTAGTGAGTTTAAGAAAATAGAATCCAACTACCTCGGTACAATTCCTATCATGGTATTATTTAGAAAAAAATTGAACATTAATAGTTGGTTGACAAATGAAGAGGAAGATCAATTATTTAAAGTATTGGAAAGACATACCAAGGATTTTTATTTAGATTATATCAACATGAAAGGAATTCAAACTAACATATGTACTCATAACATCTACATAGAATCTGTCAAACCGGTCAGATAACCACAAAGAAGAATAAACCCAACACTAAAGGAAATAGTTAAAATAGGAATCCAAAAGTTGCTAAAAGTTGGATTTATTTACCCCATTTTAGATAGCCAGTGGGAGTCACCTCAGGTAATTTTTCTCAATAAAAATGGAAATTTAAGAGTATGTGTGGATTATAGAGAATTAAACAAAGCAAAATTAAGGGATTACTTTCCTTTACCTTTTATTGATCAAGTTCTTGATAACTTGGAAGGAAAGAAATATTTTTCCTTCTTGGATGGGTTCAATGGGTATAAATAGATAAAAATAGAAGTTAAAGATCAAGATAAAACCACATTTACTTACCCTTGGGGAACTTTTACTTATTGAGTACTTCCATTTAGACTCTGTAATGCTCCAACAACCTTCTAAAGAGTAGTTCTAGCAATCTTCTCTGACCTTACAAATGATTGTGTTGAGGTATATATGGATGATTTCATTATTTATGGTGAAACTTATGAAGAAGCTCTTACCAACTTGGAAAGAGTATTGATCTGATGTGAGGAACATCAATTATCTTTGAGCAATGAGAAATGTTTGTTGATGATGGATGAAGTAATAGTCCTAGGACACCATATTTATGCAAAAGGCATTCAGGTAGATCCAAAGAAAGTTGAAATAATTTACAACTTGCCCATTCCACAAACACAAACTGAAGTTAAGAGTTTTTTAGGACATGCTAGTTACTATAGATGCTTCATAGATAAGTTTATCCAAATAGCTGCCCCTATGTTTGCCTTGCTTACAAAAGATAGTACATTCAAATGGAGTGATAGTTGCCAGCAGGCCTTTGAAACCATCAAAGCTAAACTTGTTACTGCTCTAGTATTAAGAGGACCAGATTAGACTAAGCCATTCCATATATACATAGATTCTTCCAATACAACACTAAAATCATTTCTTGTACAAAAGGATGAAGAGGGTAACATGTATGCCATATATTATATTAGTAAAAACATGACACCTATTGAAAGAAATTACACCACAACTGAGAAGGAATTCTTAGCTATAATTTATGCAATGAAAAAATTCAAACACTACATAATAGGCTAAAATGTATTTGTCTATATAGACCATCAACTATTAAATATCTTACCAACAAACCAATTATGGGAGGTTGTATTATTAGATGGCTATTGCTATTACAAGAATTTGATGTTACTAGTATAGATAAACTAGGGAAGTCTAATGTGGTTGTTAATTTATTGTCGAGAATGAACACTACAGGTGAAGAAGAACTAGTGGAAGATGACTTTCCAGATGAACAATTATTTGCTATTTTAGCACAATCTTCATGGTTTGCTGATATAGCCAATTACATCACCATAGGGAAGTTTCCTCTACACTTTTTACAAAAGGAGAAAAAATGATTAATCAAAGAAAGTTCTATTAAATGGATTAATGAAATGTTATTTAAACATGGACCTAATTATGTGTTTTGTAGGTGTGTGACAAATGGTGAAGCTTATGATATCATCAGAACTTGTCATGATGAACCAGGAGGAGGCCATTAATCAACTCAAAGAACCATACATAAAATCTTGGGAGTAGGATATTATTGGCCTCATTTTCATTAGCAAGTAAAAAGATATGTCAGACACTGTGATGCTTGTCAACAAATTGGAAAGCCTACTCTTTCAATATAGATGCCCCTATACCCTCATCCTCAATTAGTTTTAGAACCATTTGAAAAATGGGGAATTGATTTTATTGGTCTAGTGGATCCTCCTTATAGAGGAAAAGAATATCTTCTAGTTTGTACAAACTACGTGACCAAGTGGGAAAAAGTAGAAGCATTAACTCATGCAAGAGAGGAGATGGTAGTTGATTTATTATATTTCAAAATCATGCAATGATTTGGTGCTCCAAGAGAGATAGTCTCAGATCAAGGACCATAGTTCATGTCAAACATGATAAAGCATTTTATGCAAGTGTATCAAACTCAGCATAGAAGAACATCTCCATACCATCCACAAGCAAATAGACAAGTTAAATTCACCAATAGAGAATTAGAAACCATTTTAACCAAGGTTGTTAATTCCAGTAGAAAGGATTGGGTAGATAAGGTACCATAATCTATTTGGGCCTATAATACTACTTGGAAAACAATAACTAAATTTCCACCTTATGAATTGGTTTATGGTAAGAAACCTTTATTCTCTGTTGAATTTGAATTACAAACTTTGAAAATAGCTATAGAAGTAGGAATTGAGTTAGAATAAATATAGAAAGAAATACTCCTAAAACTTAATCAAATTGATGAAATGAGGATGGAAGCACTACAAAGAACTAAACTAGTACAACATCAATGAAAAGTTTGGCATGATGCACAGATCAAGCAATGGAAGTTTCAAAAAGGAGATTGGGCACTGCTGTTTGATTCTAAATTTCAATAGTTGAAAGGAAAAATACAAACAAGATGGTTGGGACCTTATGAGATTGAAGAGGTCTATGAAAATGGTTTTGTTAAGCTAATACCTATCAATGCCAGTAGAAGAGCTCTATTAGTCAATGGACATAGATTGAAGCTCTATCAAAAACCTCTTAATAAATATGAATTTATTCAAAAAGTAAAGGATCAAGTAGCTATTCTAGAAAGATCTAATTCTTCCAGTGAAGATGCTTTTTGATATCAACACAAAAAAAAGGAAAAAAAATCAATAGTGAAAATCCTTCTAGGGATGTTATTGTTGGTTGGCTATGCATTACAAAAAGGGCTTTGGCTAGAAAACCAGCAATGGCTGGCCAAAGAGCAAAAAACAAAAATTTATAAAAAATTAAATTAAATTAAAAAAATTAAAATTTCATCATGACACTATGATTGGTCATCTCCATGCAGTAAACTAATCCATGCATACTTATTTGTGTAAGACACGTGGCGAGCAAGGATAACATCTAAGGTTAAACTAGGTAAGACATATATTTCATTTATCTATGTTTAGTTAACTAATTATCTTTGATTTGATTAGGACCCTATTCTTTTGAGATGACCTAGATTTGAATCTTCTAAAATGAAATGACACATGCCATAATGAAAAAGCATGTAATGAAGATGCCAAAGGTGTATAGATAAGTGCACAGATTTGACATCATCAATTGAGCCATCAAGTACCATAATGATGGGACATCATAAAAAAGGGGTTTTAAATGAAGAAATGAATCATTGTCACTATTAATATGACACATCATAATTTTACATGACTTGTATTGATGAGATTAAATGGTTGGCACACTTCGTAGAAATGTGCAGTGCCTAACTGTATCACATCATCATACAACACTAGGGACTCATGCAGCTATAGCATTTCAAATGAACCATTTCCTTTCTACGGACTTCAATATAAGCTAATCCTCAAAGCCTTTTGCCTACCAACTTCAACAATAGAATGATCTATACCTTAATTTAAGGAACTGAGCTAACTATAACTATGCATAAAAATGGGATAGAAGACAAGATCAAAGCCAAAGGATCCAGTAAAGTTTCATAAAGACAAAGCTTCTATAGCAGTGTTCAGAGCCAATGGCTAGCTACCTTTCATTGAAAAGCTCCAAGTTTTTGATGAAATAATGGTAAGTGAATTTATTACCAATCTCATCCCTAAATTTTCAATTGTGAAAGGCATTGTTATTCCCGTTACAACTCAAATCATAAGCCAAATTATATAAGTTCCAGAAGAAGGAATGAGAGCCATAGGTAGACTTTCATTTAGTGATTTAATTAGTCAGTTTAATGGTAATAAGCAAACCAAAACATCATGCTTAGTATATTCCAAGGGAAAATCAAAAGGGATTAAAAGAAATTCACTTCCTAAACCTTGGAAATTTGTAGCCAAGTAGGTACTTAAATATATCATTTGTGAAGGGCAACACAGTCTTTTAGGGGGAGATGCTATGAAAATGTTAATACATGTTAAGCATGGGAAACAAAACCCTCAGTACATAATTAACCTCCCATCTTTATTTTATGGTATTTATGAGTTATGTCTACAACCCCTACTACTGCTCTTAGGCATCATGGTCTTATTCAGCTTATTATCTAGCATCATTTCCTTTAGCAAGGTCAAGAGGTCTGGGAGGAATTTTAGAACAATATAGCACAAGAAACCCCAAATTTACCATAGGAACACTCATCTCCACCTTCCACATCAACTGAGAAAATAACACTAAGAAGAAAATCTTAGATTATAATATCCATAGAAATCCCTTCTTCTTTAAGAAGAAGAATCACAAGGTCTCAAAACCCTAAAATTTCAAGGTCTCCACAAGAACCTCATGAATCTATAGCACAACCAATGTCTTTGATAGGAAGAAGAAAATTGAGATGAAAGGTTGCTACAGACATTGAGATGACCAAGGGTTTGGTGGTTGAGAAAGAAACTCAACCAAGTGTAGATCAAAGAGTAACCAAAAGAAGGAGAAGGCTCATTTTAACAGAAGAAGATGAACAAGAAATTGCAAATATTTTATATAGTCTTAAAATGGTGTCTCATTCCCCCATACATTAGAATATTCTTACACCTATATATATTGAAGAAACTCCTTTTGAAATGAATTCTCCAATCATATTAGAGGAGACAAATCTAGAGGACGAGCCACACACAATAGAGGAATTAGGCAGGGTGTAACAACCACTTGTTCCAGTTGAAACTATAAAGGATAAAGGGAAAAATATATGTACTAATGAGAAAGGTGAATCATCAAATCTAAATGATCCTATTATGTAGCTAACTTTTCATCTTTCTCAAGCTCAAGCTCTTGAACAACAAGAAATAGTTAACATTGCTGACTTGATTAGTCAATTGCAAGACAAAGACCATCTCAACTCACCTTTAGTGTAGAAATTAGATACAATATCTACTGATCATGCAACAAAAATTCACAAGTTAGAGAAAAAATAAAAGAACATGAAGATGAATAGATTGATCTTTGGCTATATGTAGAAAGTCTGAAGAAGGAAAATAAGAGGTTGAAAAATCTGGTGAATTCTTCCGAAGCACCTATTGTTGAACTTTCTCCCCCCAAAATATTTGTTGACCATGGTTTTCAAAAAAGTTATCTAGGTATTCCTCCCTTGAAAATACTACATCGAATTGAAGAAAAATATTCTGTACTTAAATAGAAAAACAAAGATGTAACTTCTTTGAACAAAATCTTGGAAAATGAAAAGAAAGAATTAGAGGTTAAAGTCCAAGAGTTAGAAGAAAATTTGCAAGATGCATGCAAATTAGGAGAAAATCTTTTGACATGTAGGAATCCTTCTCCTACATATAGATTGTTTTTATTTGAACAATTTTATAGATGGTAGCTTCTGTGGATCTCCTGTCATCTTCCTTATAAAATTTTGTAGCCAACAACATTTTTGGAAATTTTATATAGTGTTAAACCTAATCAACAAGATTTGCTTTGTGAATTATATTTGTATGACTTGATTCTAGGAGATTATGAGCACAATAAGTTTTTGATAAATCTTCATGTAGGATAAGTTCAATTGAGAGCATTACATTCTACATTGAAAAATTAGATAGCATGGAAATGCAGATTTGAGGACTATACAAATCATTCTAAGACTATAGGATTATGTGTCAGACTAGCCTTTCCTATTCCCAGATTAATTAAACAAAATTTTCACTATGCTTTGTTAAATGATGAGGTTAAGACACATTATTTATAGGCTCTATATGATTGTACTATTTCTTTTGATTTGTTTTCAAGAAAAAATTTTTATTCAGTAGTGACTGTAAGTGTAAATAGATGGGACCAACTTTTAGTGCCTCTTAAAAGGTGAGAAGTTATGTCCCTAAATAACTTAAGATGGAGTATGAGAAGCGCATCCTAAATTTTATAAATTTTAATACAGGTAATCAACTCTGTGGGAGAATAGAAATTGATTGGCATGAGATATAGACCTCCTTTATTCATCATACATATTCTAGGATGGCAGAGTTGGGACCCACAATCAGAAGAATAATTCAGTATATGGAAACAGATGATTAAAACACATCATGGATTTACCAGTAATTTAGATAGACACATAATAGATGAGTTTGATGAATATGATTTGAGTTAGAGTGTAGAAAGTAGAAGCCATAGCTATGAATACTAATACATGTTTGCAATGGGACTTTCAAAAGGTAAAGCTTGGGGGATATGATGAGCTCAAAATATACCTCATCATTGACATGTTATTTCATTCAAATCATCTCTTAAAGGATATTATCTTTTAAAAATCTTAGATTCTTAGATAACTATTACATGGAAAATAGATATTTGTCTTGTTTATATTAAACCAAAGACTAAATCTTTACTTTGTCATTAATGTCTAATATATAACATGTTTTAGTGATATTTTGTGTGAAGAATGCTCAAGAAGAAGACACAGGTGATGTACAGTGAACATTCCATTTTGATCTCCACCCAGTAAAACTACAAACTCTATAGGCTTGTGTCTACGGACTCTACAGGCTTGTTTCTATGGACTCTATAGGCTCGTTTCTATAGACTATGTAGGCTTATTTCTATAGACTTCAAAGACTTATTTATATGGAATTTACAGGATTATTTATATGGATTTCATAGGCTTATTTCTATGGACTTTGTAGGGTCATTTCTACAAACTCTGCAAGGTCAATACTGAGAATTTTGTAAGGATAGTGGGAAGCTAGAGACCAGATAGGATAAGAAAGAACCATTCCAATTAGAATCACATAAGGAGAATAACCGCCTACTATTTTTAAGTACATACTTTTGATATATTTGTATATAATCATATTTTAGGACTATTATACGATAGGATATTTATTTCATCAAAATAATTGGATCTCTTCGAAATCCAATCTCTAGATAAAGGGATCGACTAGGAGTCTTATTTTTCTGCATCCTATTTTGAGTTGATTGTATTAGTATAAATTGTAAGACTTTTGACTATATAAAGGTAGGAAAAAAAGAATATATAGAGGATCCATATTTAGATAAGCATAAAGGTTTCAATCAGATTGTAATTATTTCATTCCTATGAATTAATACTTCAAGTTTCTAGCACTGATTAAGCTTTGTTCCTGAGTCTGAGAGGAGCAAGGTCCCACTCTCCTTGGAACCAGGAACTATGTACAGTATTATGTTTTGTTTTACTAGTTAGAATCTTGTTACTATTGGCATTTATTTATAAAAAATATAAAAACAAATTCATAGTTTAAAAAATGCATTTTCTTATTTCATTTCTTTTCTACGTAAAGTATCTTTTATTTTACACTAGAAGTGTGAAGCAAATTTCCTTTCGTAATTAGGAGTGTGAATTTAGTTTCCCTGCAAACATAAAATAAGAGTGTGTTCTTTTACTTCTAGCCAAAGAGTGGATTGATTTGATTTCTTTCTTTTTTAGCAAAAACGTGAATCAAGTAGTTTAGTCAAAGTTAGAATAGGATCAACAAGCACCCCCATAAGCAGACTTATAGTAATACCATCCCATACCTTACTATAGATAGCTTTGGACACTGGCCCTGGTTGATAAGACACCAATTGAATATTGGTTAAATGAGGAGTTAGATGACACTCGTCATAGGATATAAATGAAGATGCCAATCCATGCATGTTTCACATATGGGTTTTTAGAGGATTTTATTGATAATTTTATTTGTGGCTTCAACTTTTCCATTTCATTATGGATTATAAGGTGTGGAAAATTTTTGGGATATTTTTAATTTATCACATAATTTTTTCACGTCTTTGTTATTGAAGTTGTTGTCATTTTTCAAAAATAATAGTATGGGGAGCTCAAAAATGATAAATGATCTATTTAAAGATAAAATAAGAAATATTAGTGCCTATGACATTGATGAGAGGCATGGATTTTACCCATTTGGTAAAATATTTAGTATCCATGATGATAAAAATATGTCCATCTTGTGACCTATATAGTTTACCAATGAGATCAAATCCCCATATGGAATAAGGCTAAGGAGATTCTAAAATTTATATCTTGGCTAGGGATTAATAAAATCATGTAGATATGGTATATCTAAGTCAATTACTACTCTCATGCCTAATATTAATGATTCATATTATACCATGTTATTAGTGATAGTAAAGGTGATTTGTAATGCCAAAGGGATTATTTTACCATGAGGAATAGTTAGAATACAACCTGTCTGATCTCCTTTGAGACATTTGGTGCCATAAAAGAATAAGGTCTAGGTGTATTCATGTAAATAAACATTAATTTTAGGAATTTATTTGGTAGCTTCTTTTGATTTAGTGTTATCAAGAATGACATAGGTAACTTATTGATTACTTGCTTCTAAATCAACCATAAAGTTATGAAAGTAATCTTTAAAAGAGATATCTTGATTGATACCTTTAATATATAAAATATTATAATCATGGAGACTATCTTGAAGATGATTGGTAGAGGTTATGGATGCCAATACAAGCTGGTTAATAATTACTTGGCCTTTGCATATTTTTTCATGATGATGAGAAGGTTAAATTACATTAAGAAAACCATCCACTTCCTAATATTATCTCTAAGTAGAAATTCATTAGATAAAAAGTGAAAAAGTGGGTTATAATGAACTATGACATAATTTTTTTAATAGAGCATGTAGTGATGAAGCTTTTTAACTATAAAATATATACCAAGGTAATCATTTTCTACTTTGGTATAAAAAATTTCATAGTCGATGAAGCCTCGACTAATATAGTAAATAGCATATTCTCTTATAGTATCATCTTATTAAGAAATCATTTCCTCAACTGATACGAGTGTTGAATAAGTGTATAATATCAAAAGATGGTCATTATAAGGTGGATAAAGGGTAGGTAAATAGATAAATGATTATTTCATGTTGTCAAATTCCTTCTAACAAAGGTTGATCAAATATAAAGCATTGCCTTTTCTAAGAATGAAATCAACATAAAAAATGTGATAATCCATTTTAGGGATGAATCATTAGATTACCCCAAGCTTACTGAGGTAAGTATGAATGTCTAAAATGGAGTGAGGAATAAGAATGTTGAATATATCATTGATTTTAGTGGGATCAACATCAATACCATGAAGAGAGACTAATTACCCTATTAATTTAGCATATGTAATGCCAAAAACACATTTTTAGGGTTTGAGTCTAAATTTGTACTTGATGAGTTGATCAAAATGATAGATAGATCAGAGATATGGGTTTTATGAATTTTTTATTTAGTAATGAGATCATCCACATAGGTCTCAAAAATATTATGTATTAGTTCATGGAAAATGTGGGTCATGGCCTACTGATAGGTAGCTCTAATATTTATAAGGCTAAAGGGAATTTTAACATAGCAATAGATGACCCATTCTATAGTGAATGTTATCTTGTGTTAGTATGTAGGGGAGATATGAATTTATTCATAGCCTAAAAAATCCATCCATGAGAGACAATATTTTATACCTAGTAGTGGAATCTACGATGCCATCTATCAAAGGTAATTGAAAGTTATCCTTGGGATAAGTAAGGTTCAGATTATAGAAGTCAATGTAGATGAAAATAACCATGGTAAAATGATTTGTGAATGGGAAAAATATTTGACACCCATTCATAATTATCTACAAGTTTAATAAACTTGGCATCTAATAGTTTGATAATTTATTTGTGGCATAAGGTTTAAACTTTGAGATGAAATTTCCGCTATTTTTTTGAATGTGTTTGGAATTAGGTATGTGATTATGTTATGTAACATGATACTAAGATTGATGCAATTCATGTCCTCATATGACCAAGAATAAGTCTCCTTACGTTTATCTAATAATTGACTAAAGTTATCATGTTTGATCGGTGTCAGTTATCTATAAACAGTGATAGGTCAGTGACATGAAGGTGTACCATATTATATTCTCATGAATTCCTCAATAAGAATAACATTTTTGTCTCAAAAATGATATGGTGCTTTGGGGATAGAGGAAATGGGATTGGTTTTAGGATCAGTGATAGCATTTAATTTATTAAAATTAAGGTCCTTTCACTCAAAATTCCCAAGTTTGTGATGTTTCAAAGGAAGTTGAGGTTCTTGGGCATGGATAAATTCATGAATGGCTTAGTCACTAGGTAATGTAGGTAGAGGTACATAATATTCCACATCTACTTCAAGATTGGTAATTTTGATACAATGGTTATTGTATTCAAATTTTATATGGTGTACAGTTATGGCCTTGGTGTTGAGAGTGATCTCAACAGTAGGTGTAACTATAGAAGAAGGTTGATTGGATTTAGCTAGATTGATAATAAGTATATAATTTGAATCATTGATGAGAAGATGAAATGGTAGATTAATCAATGTGATAGGAGGTATAGAAGGTTATAAAATTTCTTAGTGTCATAGGAGGTATAAAAGGTTCTAAAAGTTCCAAAGGTGTGAGAGGAAATATTTTTTCAACCACCCAAGGAGGATCAAAAATTGAAGAGTTAATTAGAGGTACGTGACGTTCATGTTCTAACTCAATATCCATGGAAATTATATGAACATCATGGTTTAAAGCTTTTGTTTTAGCTAAGGTTTTCTAATAATGTTGAAAATCCAAGTCTCTGGATTGAGCTTAGGACATAGACTAGGTATCATCATAGGTTGAAGAGATAATACATGCTTGTGTCTATAAATTAAATTCTAAGGGGAAGATGCCTAAATCACTAAATTTACATGATGACATGGTTAACGGTTCTTGAAATAGCTTCACTACTCCATAATAATTACAAGTGAAATCATCCTCTATATAATATGTTTCATGTGTGTTATATGGAAGAGGAAAATTAGTGATCTCATCAATACGAGGGATGGTATAATCACAAGGTAATAAGGAAGAAGGAAGCCAATCTAAAATGTAAGGAGGTAACTTGGTAGTATTACATAATTGACTCATAATCATAATAAATGGTAAGAGTGATGTGTAAATTTAGATTCATATTGATGAACTTAGGTTATGGTACACTATTTATTTTTTGAACAATGGGAATCTAATACTGAGGTTTAAGATTGCAAAGACTAGACGAGTTAGGATCAACCTAATATTTATACTATTTTACATTATGAATAAAATTGATACATTGGCTTTTGAAAGAGGTAATATCCCACATGTAATAATACCATGGGCATCCTAGGAGTATATTATAGGATAATGGTATATTGAAAACCATAAGCTTGGTATGTATAGTTTTGGGTCCAATAGTAAGAAGGAGCCAAATACAACCAAGTGGATATTGATTAGTCTTATCAAATCCACAACATGTTAAATGATTTTATTTTATATGATATTCATTATATGTAAGTTATTGAATAAGCCAAATAGATGTCACATTAATTCCCAACCCTTCATCTACTAATACATTACGAATGAGGGTGGTATTAATGGCTATTTTAATAAAGAGAGGTGGATCATCAAATCGAAAGAGAATTTCATCATTGATCATGTCTTCTTCAAGGAACTCTATGGAAGGTTTTGAAGAAGGATAAATAGTTTAAATGGTATGAACTTTTGTTGTTTTAGGCTTGTGAGAAGGTCGATCCTCTTCTAAAGAATATGGTTCTTTGATTTCTTGGAGTTTTTGCATTAGGAATTTACAATGATAAGGAGAAGTGCAAAATAAATCTATGACAAAAAATTTTTAAGGCATACATTTGAATTCCTCTAACAAATTTAAATGTGTTTTGGAAGAGGAATAATGAACACAAGGCCTAGAAGGTAAGATATGTTTAGGTGGAAGAGAAATGGTTATAGGTTTGGATTGAGGAAGTGGTTCTTCAATGATGTTTTAAGGTAAGTTATTGGTAGTGGTATATTGGATAATTTACTCTTATAGTTATGGTTTCTTTGGTTTGGTGATGGGATCTATGTGGGCTGGTTTACATTGATAATTGACCTTAACCATGTTCACATATTGGGAATCGGTATGGTATTGATCATAATTATCATCAATAACATAAATATCCTTGTTTTATTATTGAGGATTGGTTGTAGATATTTTTTGTATTTTTAGAAGAAAAATCTTTGGAAGCTTTCTTCTTTTGAAACGAATTAACATAATCTTGATGACAGATTTTAATCATGGCATCATGATTGAATAAATCTCCTCGAATAAAAGAAATAGAAATTTTTTTAATCCTCCAACATGTCTCATGATAATGAACTATATTGTCATGAAACCAAAAAAAAATATTAGGATCATACCATTTGGTTGGATTATTAGGATACGTGAATGGTTTACAAAGGCAATAAAAGCTATTTCATTTATTGCATGGTTAACAATGTATGAGAAGATTAAGGATTTTTTTCTTTGGCTACTCCTCTTTTGGTTTGAGGAGGATTTTTTATTATTGCATTAGTTGAATGTTGGAAATATCCATTGATTATTTTAGTGTTAGGTTCAACATATTTTATTAGGAAGTCTTGATGCTTATCTTGGTCAAGATCATCATTTAAAATTTGGGGAGAAAAAGTTAGAACCTTGTATTTGAGTGAAGGTGTTAAGGCCATGATGAAAAGTTTGAAAAATTTTATCATCTATCAAGTTGTGATCACCCTTGTCAGCCAAATATTTTTACGGTTTGATAAAATCATGAGCTGATTTGATAAGAGATTGCTTAGCATTGATGAAATCACTAAGATAGTTTTCAAAAAGATCATTATGTTAGAATTATCTAACTAAAGTATTGATTAAATCCTAAAGTTTCCATATATAATGTGAAAAAGTTGGTTATACCATTCTAATACATCACCATTAATGGTTTTAACTAGAATTTTAGCCATGGTGAAGGTATTAGTTTGTATCCACTCTTTATAAATATTACTGAATGCCTTAAGAAAATGTGTAGGGTTTTTAGTCCCATCATATTTAATAGTTAGAGATATATTACCAATATCAATGGATATAATTAAATGGGATAAAATCTCATTTTGAATGTGTTGAAACATCTTATTGTGCATTATAGATTGGGTATTAACATTTCTCACAACATCTATAAGAGGTGGAGGGATAAAATTTTGATTATTTTTGGGAAGAATAATGAGAGGATAATTATCCATGTTTATCAAATTAGGTTTTGGTTGAATCATTTGGGAGGTATTATATGTTTTCATAATGTTCTTTTATTTCACTATTTGTTTAAAGATATGAATTGTATCAATTGGTGGGTTTGTGTTGGTAGGAGGATTTATTGGTGGTGGAATTCTTGTGGGGTTATCTATTAGGATTGTATCAATTGCCCCCATAGGATGGTAAGATGTTTGTAAGTGGGAATTATCTTGATAATTATGAAAAGGATCTAATCCACCAATCTCATCTATTAAAGTGATTTTAACCATGTTATAATTGAAAGATGAGGGAGGAGAAGATGTGCCTCAAGAGTGAGGATCCTCTTGGGTAGTGAAGGTAGGAAGAAAATAAAATCCCATTCAAGTTATCCAAAAATATTTTAATAGGGGATTTCATGATTATTTAAGAAATAATTTAAGATTAGGAAACAAGGATTAAAAATAAGGATAGAGTTAGCCACACACATAACAATATCAACCCACAGGCATAGATTCAATTGGGTCAATAGAGTCTATTAATAAGGTCCACAAAACATGATGTAAAAAACATAGTAAAACTAGTCAACTATGTTCTATAAAGGATGAAACTAAAATAGGCTACAAGGATACACAATCATATGAGTTGACTATGTACTATAGATGAAAAAAATAGACTAATAAGATACATATTTAGATAGGTCAAATTTGTACTAAATGGAAATAATATGAATGGTTTGTAAGAGACCATGTAGATAGAGATGACAATATTCTAAAAATAGAGAAAATTTCACAATATAATATTTAAGAAAATGGAATGAATCACACAAGCAATTGGATCAATGTGATTTATCCAATTGGAAAACATAGCATAATCCTTACACTAACATTGTCTAATGCAACTTTTATAATAAATAATACAATTATCAAAGAGAAAACAACAAATTGAATGTAAATGCTAACTAATTGATCATTCTTAGATGTTGTTAAATTATAATAAAATTTAAAATTAATGTGATGGGGATTCAGATGTAAAAAGGAAATAGAAATCAATCTATGTATAGTTTTAGGTATTTTAGGCTGAAATGGATCTATATTAGCACTTGGAATGGCTTCGTATTGAGGTTTACCCCCTCAGTTCACAATCTTGTAATGATAAGGGTGTTAGGTGTTTTGACAATATATCCCATCAACAATGTGTTTATACTTAGCCAAAAAACCAAGTTGACTTCCTCCTTGAAGATGAAATCCAAGTAGGTAGACCTCGCAAAGGAACATGTTTAATTCTTTTTTATGTAAAGTGATTTGGAAGTGTGTGAAAAAAGAGAAAATAGTTTGACTAAATCAATAATTGAAAAACAACCTAATTAATCTATGTTTGTTACTATAAACATGCAAGCAACTAAAATGAAAAGTAAACTAATTAGTAGCAAAAATAGGTTAATTTCATTAAATTTAAAGAGTAAAAAATTGGTTTAGGTGACATTATATGAAAATAATGCAAAATAGAGTCTATAGGATCAGTAATGTTCTATAGAAGTAAGATTCAAAAGAAAAAAAGTTGAATAGGTCGATTATGTATTTTAGATAGAAAATAAAATATATAGCTATGTCAAGTTGGCACCCATTTTTTTGTAGGATTGTAGTTTTATAGACTAAAAACTTGTGAAAATATAGTACTATAAATGAAAAACTGAAATGATAGAGAAGGTAAGAATGAACTTTAATCATTTTAAAGATGTTTAGTTTGTAAAATTTTATGTTATGATGATCAATGTTTGGTTTAAATATTATACAAATAGAGAAAACTATTTGGATGGAGTTTACAAAACCAGTGTGCTAAAAAAAATCTATGAAAAAAGCCAACTGGCTTGACTATGTCTACAAACTTGTATACTTAAAAAAAACTACAAATAGAGTCGACTGGGTCGACTATGTATACAATCCTATAACTAAAAAATAAGATTGTTTCGAGCTAGTTGATCTAGTCATTTGTATTTAAAGAAGACCTACATAGACATAATAGAGTCATTTTGGGTTGACTTTGTGTTAAACCTATGCACAAACTATTGGAACTATACTGATAGGTTTAATACAGTACTGTAAAAATGGAAAAATATATAATATGATGATAAAAAATGAATGTATGAAAGAAAACCTATAGGGGTTTGATTCACACTAGGTTTACCATAATGTATATGAAGGAAAATTTATCTGACTTATTAATCAATACTATCTCAGAGAAGATAAATCCTACTTACACTTCCTTTTATTGATACATTAGATATTTATGGTCATGACCAAGATGGATCCTCTATACCTAACCAATGGATCTCTTATCATAATAACATCAATAGAGAGGGTTCCAAATCCTATATTTAAGAAACCTTATGAAATAACCCTATATAGGTACTATGTTTTCATATTCACTAATTAAATACAAATCAAAGTAAAATTGGATCTAGTGCTCACCAAAGCTTGTGACACAAAGTGGGGGTAATAAATATAAAAAATAAACATGCATAGATTAATTATAATTAAGCTATGTATAGATATAACCCTAATGCATGGTGAGAGAAATGTATTAAAAACCCATTAATTATTATACTTCTATTTATTAAAATAGATGAGTAAAATTAGAGATACCTTGAAGACAAACTTGTCAAGACTCAATCTCTCTCTTAGCCAAAGGTGCTTCACAATAGGTTGTTATGGCTTGTAAGGATCACTAATAAAGGCCTAAGCATAGAAGACATTTACACAAGACAAGATTATTCTCAAATTATAAACCTTAATAAATAAATTCTCAAGTAGAATGGTCCAAGAGTAGATTGTAAAGAAGCACAAATGAATAATTAACTCCATTATCTCTCTAAGAAATGGTGAAATGAATGTTTATATATAGTTGAATATAACCCAAAAATTGTATGAAAGTATAACTAACAAGGTTGACCCAATTTGAATCTGTATCATTAATTGACAAAAACAAGTTGGGTATCAATCTAGGTTGGCCAAGGTTGACCTAGACCTATAATATCAATGATAATACAAGGTCAGCCCAGGCTGACAGTGTCTAGTAAATGTCAAAAATATTTTTAGGCTTAGGAAGGGACTAAACAAGGTGGTGAATTTCTTAGAGTAGTGTGTAATAGAGGTGTCAAAGCTTAGGGAAGTGTATAGGATATGGTTGAACAGATAGAAAGTGGTGGTATAGGGGACAATCCTAAAAATCACCAATGATCTACCCACCCCTTTCATGTTACACCCTTTAAGGAATTTGCTCAAAGAGATTGAGACTCGATGGGTTATTTAAATAGAGAAAGCATTAGTAATTGATAAATTTTGAGAATATTATGTGTATACAGTTGGCATATCCCTACTTTTTGACACTAAGACATGGATGGGCATGACTCTTGGATACATAATGATCCTCTAAGAGATAATCATAAGACATAATTGATTTGTTAGATTTGATGTTGCTCTGAGGATAGATGGAATTTTGGTTGTTTAGATATTTTATATTTTTTCAAGTATGATTTGATTTTAAAATAATGGTGCAAAAATAATTTTCCATCTAATAGAGTGATGGGGGGTGTTATGATTAGGACAATGTCTAGTGAATGGGACATGTTCTTGTCTAGCATGAGCATTAGAGATAACTTGATTTTGAAGTGGAGATGTTTGAATTTAACTACAAATGATAGAGCTAATACTTTTTGGATCATCATGTCTATGAACTTAGGCACCCATATCTATGAAACACAAAATTTCATCTTCTATGTTTTCAAATCGTATTGATCAAATTAGGCTTTATTTGGATCAGTTTTGAATGCCATAGGCGTAGATGGGGTTTGATGTATGATTGATTTATGATTGGATGTTTTAATGTGATTTGGTTTATTTGATGTGGTTTGATTTGGATTTTTAATTTGATTTTAATGTTTAATGTTTTATTATGATTTGATTAAGCTCATATTAGATTTAACTTGGACTAATTTTTATTTTTATTTTTATTTTTATTTTTATATTTGACTTTGAAAGTGTTTTGAATTTGAATTTTTGACTTGATTTGGCATACTCTAGGTTGGAAATTTTATTTAGGTTTTTTTATTTGACCTTTGATGTTTGACTTGGATTTAGAATTTGACTTGGTCAAAATTGACATTAGACGGCCTTTGACTTAATTTAGCTTTTAAATTTTGTATTTTTGAGTTGGTTTGATTTTTGTTTGATGTAATGTTTGAGTTGATTTTTTAAAATGTTCAACTTTAGGTGACCTTAGAATTTTGAATATATTTGACTTCTGAATTTTATTTAAATTAACCAAAGTGTTTTATTAATCTCTAAATATTAGAGTTATATTCATAAATAATAAAGGGGTTGAGTAATGTAAATAAATAAATAAATATGTAATAATTAACTCAGTTATTTGTGTAAATAGATTATTTTTTTCCTTTTATAAATATAGTAGGAAGTGAGAGATTAGAACTTATCTTATTCTAGTTGATCTAGACTTAGACAAGGTCTGATACTAGAGGAGTAGGACTAAGAAATAGTTATAAATAGGTCTTTGGACTTAATTTCTTGATTGGATAGGAGCACTAAAAATATGACACCCTACTATCTAGTGATATATTCCTATTCCAACATTATTCTCCTAAGGTTGAAAGCTTTTTAGGTTCTATTTAGAATGCCTATGTTATCATGTCACTAAAATTTTAGGGTCTAGGACCTCAGAGAGCTTATTGTGTGCCTATTTTAATATTCAAAACTCTTAGGAGATCTTAGTGCTTGAACTTAAATGTGAATTTGGGAAAGAGAGAGAAGGGGTTAGTGTGTAAAGGATATGCTAGATGCACTTCACACCCTGTATGTGGGCATGCTACCTACATATGAATACTCTGAAAAAGGATCAAGCTAATGTAGTTCTCCCATTGAAGGAATTGGTTCAATTTGTGTATAATCAATTAGATGTGATTTAGCTGGCTAGGGACTGGTGCAATGACTTGACTAGGTTTTGAATAATATTGGAAGGTTGTATGAAAAGAATAGGGAAGAGTTCTTGAGTGCACTTGCTTATATTCTTGTGTCTCTCTTGTAAATGACTGTCAAACCTTATAAATGGACTTTAAATAGCCTTTTATAGGGAAAATAATGGTCATGTATTAAATGAATTTTCGTGATACCAATAGAAAAAAAGATAAAGATCTATGAAAATCTAACCATTTTAGGCAAAGATGAGCTTGGACAACAGTGCCAAAAATAGGACACCCTAAATTTCGGTACTTTTATCCTATTTGGGTGATATTCTCCTGAGGAGATGAGACCTAGAGGTATGAATTTGGGCCAAAGAGGTTTACCTGGGTCTCAAAAAGATAAGTCCAAGAAGCTATGGATGACTAGGAATTAGTGAAAGAAGTAGCCTAAAAGGGTTATGTGAGCCAACATGAGGACCTATGGACTAGGTATCTTATCCATATTAAAGTTGTATAATTTCACATTTTATATGACTAAATTTACCCCCACCCCCCCTTTATTTTAGTGATTCAATAAAATGAAATACTAAGATAAAGGAAAAATAGAAAGCATACCTAAACTTACCTGTGAAGATGAAGCTCATGAAGTTGTGTGATGTCAGATATGCATAGAGAGAGCACACTATGAAGTGTGAATCTATAAATGAAAACATAAAGTAGATTAGTTATTACTATAAACACAATATCTAAAATAAGAATTTACAAGATTTGAGTAAGAGGAAGAGAAAGTAATAAATACACTTCATTGGGTATGCAAATAAATACAAAACTTGTTATGATGCTAGAATGTGTTGGATGATGCTAAGTTTGTGTTGAATAAAGAGTAATATCATGAAAGGAGTTGAATGCTCAATTCCTTTGAAAGTGGATCAATAAATCAAAGGTTATCCCTTTATCTCCATCATCAAAAACTATGTGAAGCTAAAAGATCATACATGTGTTAATAAATGTTTGAATTATGTGTCCAATCCCTCTAAATAGGTGGCTTAAGAATACAAAGGTTAGTTATAATTTTGGCTTCATCATATCCCCATGAAGGGAAGCTATGAATTGATACTAGCATAAGATATATGTCATATGAGATGGCTCATGGATCCCATGGATATGCTATAAATCTGATAATATGTCATGAATAACATTAATGGGTGATGGAAACTAGGCCACTCTTGGCCATTTCAAAAGATGGAGGTTGGGCTTGTATGAAAGCCTCTTTAAAACTGATACAAAATGCTTCTATGAAAGCCAAATTGGGAACTTAGGTGCTTGAAGAGATAAAATTTTATGAAATTTTAACTCAAATGTGATGTTAACCACTTATAGATGGAGTAAGGCACACAACTGCTAAGAATCCTTAGAATAAAATAAACTCAAAAAGAAAAGAAGATCAATGTGCCGCACACATTGCCCCTAATCATTGATGTTTGGAACATGGATTTTGATATAGAAGTTATGAAAAATATCTAATCTGAACTAAAAGTGAGAACCATCATTCCACACATGATAACCCACTATATCTGAGAAAACTATATTGAAACTATTAAATTTCACTGATCTAGAAGTGCAAAAATTATCCCTAAATAGAAATTTTTTCCTATTTATAAAAGCCCTATGTGATTTATATCTATAATGGAGCACCAAAATTTGGTCACCCCTATGTTTGGCACTTCTATCCATTTTTAGTGTTTTTGTCTAGTTTGAAAACTAATTGTTGATAAAAAAAATTGTCACTATTTTTCTGCTTTAGTTTGACCAATTTGACCTCTAGATTCTATACTAGTTGTTTTGAATGGTGTTGCTTTGAATATTAGGAGGTTTTATGTCAATTACAAATCATTATTTGATGCCTCCTCTTCTAAGGGTAGGAATGATGAGACTACAATGACTGCCCTCAAAAGAAAAGAGTCCTGCAAGTGTGCTAAGCTATATAGATACAAGATATAGCATTGAATATTTGACAAGATATTTTAATATATATAAATATTTGAATTGATAGATTTCTAGATCAATAAAAATATTCCTAGATAGATATAATAGTGTAAGAGCATGTACATGATATTGAATTAGACTGGTAATGTTAGATATTAGTTGTTAGTTGTTATTTTGTTAGTAAGCATGGAGGAATGGAGAATGATGTCCATCATGGAATACAAGAAACAATGCAAATGCATGATATGGATCATGGCATTGGACATAATGAAAAGAAAACAATGAATCAATAAAGAATCAATAACCATACAAGGATGGCCAATGGTCCATGAAAATAAGGGACATGTATACATGTCATGCAAAATAGAAGACAAGTATGGAAGGCATGCTGAAATACCACATACACATACAAGTGAAGTAGGCAAATTTCACACACAGGCCATAGGCACATAGAAGAGGACAAATAAAGGACATTGGTAAATGTCATAAGGCACACACATGAATAGAAGTAAAGGACATTGGCAAATATACTAAGGTATAACTAGGAGACAACATGGAATTGAAAATGCAATCACACAAGCTATGCTAAGCAAATAGATAAATCATATAAAAACTATAAATATACAAGCACATCTAACTAATCAAAAAAATGTGAGATTATGTAAAACATGTTTAGTACAAGACTATGAATATACTAATAAACACATAATTGCTAGACACCAGTGTAATATCGATATAGTATTCTATGTGAGCTATAAAGTAATGTATGTAGACACCTAAATTTGGCCACCGATAACCTCCAACTAGGATTTTGGCCAATTTCCACCCAAAATTCACAATTTAGCCCAAAAACACTAAAACATGCTAAATGATGTGAAACCAACATGTTCAAGTGTTGATTTTGGCTAGGGTATCCCTAAATGGGGTAATGCAATTTATGGGTTAGCTAACTTTGATAAGATCATTTTGAGTCAAAATTCCAATTTTGCACCTGGGTGCTCTAGATTGTTCTTTCCTATCAAATCTTCTACACAAGACACATGCCTTTATTTTTTTTATGACATCCTAAATGGGAATATAGTTCTAACACATCTGACATCATATTCTAATTCCAATCCAATCGAATTTTGGACCAATAACAAGACATTTTGATCAATTTGAGTAATTTGTGCACAAAGTGGTTAAATATGCTTAAGAGGTAATTAAACCAAATTAGAGACTAATCAAGAATTCCAAGGAAAATTGTTGAAAACTTATTTTTGGAAATAAATATTGAATATATACATCATCAAGTGACCTCATTTCTTGGGAAGACATCCCTAGGCCATAAATGCCACAACTATCAAGGTTCATGCCCTCCATGCCTCATCAGTGCCTTCCATGATGCCCTCCATGCCTCTTAATTTCCCCTTCTTCTAATTTCATGATAAGAATAATTACAAAATTAATTACAAAAATTGAATTAATCCTCAACCACACATCTCAATCTCAGGATGGATGGTACAAATTTATTTTGATCAATCTCAAAAATCTATAAATAGAGAGGCCATGAACATCATTTCAAATCTATTTTGGTACAAAGTTATAATGCACAAATATCTTCAAGGAGCCATTTCAACTAGTATTACCATGCCAAATTTATCCCAAGCCAAGCTAAGATACAAGCCAAAGGTGCCAAAGAGAAATGGAGGTAGTTAAGCTTCCATTTCCAAGGACTTTATGAGCACAAGCCAAACAAACCACTACACAAAGGCATTTAGAGCATCCAAAGAAGGTGAAGGAATTATTATGTTTTATTCCTTGTTTTTTAGTTATGTTTGTCATTTTTTTTTATTAACTAAGCTCTCTCTAGTGTCTAGGCCTAGATATGTTATGTTATTAGTGTGTTCCTTTCATTTTTTTTTCATTTTAGAACTAACACCATACTAACCATCCTCTCTTGAGTCAAATTCCTAGATCACATTATGGCATGTCTAATGGGACTAGATGCATCTCACACCTCAATAAGATCATTTTATAACTCTAAAATATTTATTTGGACCCTTAAAACTTGTGAAAATTAATTTTTGAATTTTATTTTGCCATTTTTATTTTCCATAGTTTTACATAGTAACTAAAGTCGGCAAGTAAGACCAACATCAGTTACATAGCTTAACTGATGTCGGTTAACAAAATTGATATTGGTTAGATTTTGTTTAGCCAAGGTAACCATCGTCAATTGTATATAACTAATGTCAATCATTGTGTTCTCCTAAAACATAGACTTGAGAGATATTTTTCCAAAGTTCATTATTTCAAAACCAAAAAGAGCTTCAAATATAAAGGACATGCTAACATATTTACTATAGGACCAAGCTTGGTATTTGCTCAAAACATGTTTAAATCACCTTTGCATGTTTAAAATTAATTAGGAACCTTGTTTTGGGTGTTTAACAAAGAATATAGATGTTTTTGGTGAATGTTTTCAAAGTTTGAAACTAAGACCAAGGGGTCAAATGAACACCACCAAATCTTTCATTTGGGCTTAAAATTGAAAAAAATTGTCAATTTTTATTTGTAATAGTTTTCTAATCAAATTTTTGTTTGGAAAAAAGAGGGATGTTGCATGTATGCTCTTCCATTTTTCCCCTATAGGGAACCCTTGGAATCAAAAATGCCATTCCTATTTCAAGTAGCCTAGTCCAAGGATCAGAAAGAAAGTCATCTAAAACACTCCCCAAAAACTTGTCAAAATTTGGGTGACCTTGAAAATAACCCTAAAGTCTTTCTATTTCATGCTTTCTGTATTTTTTATGTAAACTTGGCTTGTGAGGGGGAATTCATCACCTCCCACAAGTTCTTTAGGGAATCTTTGATGTGAGGTTTCATCTTCTAGTATTGACTTCATTTGGCTCCTTTAGAGTTACACATGGGACATAGTGGCACTTTAGACATCACACTATATTGAGTGAACAATAGGATGTAGTGGTTGTCAAAAGGACTAGACCTTTTTGCAACAAGTGAAGTGATACAAACTCAAAATCCCTACTTTTCTTTTACATTTTTTAATATAAAAGTCATTATGAAATTGATTCCCCTAGATCATTCAAAAACTTGTTAGATCTTAGACAAATACCCACTTGCTATGGAAGTAGTGTTGGTGCGAGGTTCACCTCTCACTCCATGTCGTAGTACTATCATTTGAGAAAAGGGGGGTGTAAAAACCCTACTATATAATGTACATTTAATTTTGGATGAACACTTAAAAATTCTCTCAAATGATGTATATTGATGGATTTCAACAATACCAAGTAACCTTGTCAATTTAGGATCTAAGATTGATTAATTAGTTGGTCTTATCCTAGATTAAAGTCTTGTTTGGATTCAAAACTTGGTGTAAAAAAACAATCCAAACCAAACACATAGTCCCAATTTTCCTTTGAATAAAGAGGTGTTATGTTGTCTATGTGAGATCATCAATTTGCCTTATTCAAAGTTCATCAAAATCTTGAGAATCGTATAATCCACTTTGGCACAGTTATGCTACCCAATTGAGTCTAGACCTTTACCAAATTTGTTTAAGTCCTTTACTTATAATCTAAATTCATAATTTCACCTTTACAACTTCATAAGGTTGATGTGTTAAGTGGGTTTGCCATTTTCACTAAACGTAAGGGAACATAGGATTAATTTCCAATTTGGGTTGAAGGTAGTTTAAGACTCATAATCATTGTCATCACTTGATAGACTTAAGCCATTTTATACTAAACACTTTCACTTTGAGTATAGGCACTATAACTTTTTGAGTAAAGAAAATTAGTGTTATGTTGTCAAAAGTGTGGAAAAATGTCTTTGCCTTAAAGAGATTTTGAAACAAACCTTTTTTTCACACCTTTTAGGTAGTATAGCATTGTTATGCTACCTAAAATGTTTAAAAAATTATTTCATAGACCCTCTTACATAGAGTTATAAAATTTTTCCTATATTTTCAAACCAATCCAAGTGTACTTATTTGATATTTTGTCTAAAATACTTGTACTGCTCACTTTTGTCTAGCTAATTTGTCAAAAGAACCAAGTTTTATACCATTTTTTGTGATAAAATATACTATTTCTAAAGTGACTTCCGTTTCATACCTTATACCTATTTAATGAAGTTCATGTCCAAGAATCAAATGCCTAGTGTTTGTTAGAAGTGTTTCAAATCCATTAGATTAAAATTTTCATCTATTTCAAAGTCTATCTTTTAACGTCATTTGGCTAAGAGTCCTAGCGCATGCCTTGTTTGAGCCTAGCTTTTGATACATTTGGCCAAAAGACCTAGCAACTTTTAAATTCCTAGATTAGATTGATTTGAAACACTTTGACCTCAGAGTTTGGCATTTTGATTGTAGTTCCATTTACTTACTCATCTTTGTGTGAATAGTGAAACATTAAATACTTCACGCTAACTTGTTTCATCATGAAAAATTTCATAAACCTTTTGATTATTTTGATGAATCTAGACCAAGTTGGAACATGATCTATTTTAGACATTGTCCTTTTTAGAGTTTGTAGAACTCTTTAACCTTTTATCTCAAAGCATTGGCTATGGATCCCAACATGAATTCCTATAATCGTAGTGGACTCATGTACAATCCAAGGATTAGTAATATAGTTGTAAAAGAATAAATAGTGCATGACCACTATGTAGATAATATTACTTATGAGATGGATCCTTATCCCTCTTATAATACTCAATCAGGGCATTGGCTAACTATCTGATTAACACACCACCTTTTTTAGAACAAGACCAAGAGTAAGCAACATAATACCTATCTACAATACCTATAATGGATTTACTAGTACTTCAATAGTCATATTCTACTAATACAACTTCCATGTATGATCCATTTTTGTTTGAGTGACATTTTTTAGAGAATAAAGATGAGATTTTGGTTATATCTATAGAGGTATGGGCCAAGCTTTCAATAGACTTCACCCATAAAAATTTACCAATTCTAGTAAGAGTGCTTTGTAATATCATTTATGATCAATAGGCTTATTTTAGTAATCTTATGGATCTAGTCCAAAAAATGTACCAAGATCCTAATATATCTGATCGAGGCAAAAACATCATGAAAGATCACTTTAACCAAATCTAGACAACATATCAAATCTTCTTGAATCTAGAACATGATTTCAATCAGATGAACATGGTGAGTAAGCCTCTTATTGACCTAGTTCCTTTAACAAGAGTGCTAATAGAGTTAACTACATAAGAGAATCTAAGTTCTGACCCATTCATACAAACTAATTTGATAGATAACTTGATGCATATGCCCATTATCAAAGAAGTGTCTTTAGCCTATAAATAGAATAATTAACCCAACATAGTGGACAATGTGTAAACAATGTCCAATCTTGATCAAAGTGGTACTAACATGCAAATAATTAGCCAACAATGTGTGCCTATAGTTAATCTTATAAATAGGTCATCATACTAAGGAATAGGAGTTTATACACCCCAAACTCAATTAGTTGCTTCCTCAAGTGTACAAACTATGGGATTAGGTAATCAAATAATGGCCAATGTCACGCCTCAATGATAAAATGTGATGAATCTTACTCCCCCTCAATAGGTAAAAAGTAGTATTCCATAACAATAGGTATAACCTCATGTATCAATACAACAGAGGACAAATAGATTGTGACCTCAATCAGGGGCAACTAATGTTCCACCTCACCCAATAACAATAAATGTACTTCTTCAATCATAGACTAATATGCCAATCCAAAACTAAGTAGTGACTAGTCAACAACATACAAATATTGGTCAGTAATATATTCCAAATTTGTAACCTAATTTCACTTCCCTATAGGGATTCATGTAATAAGGAGGTCCCTATGTTTCTCAAGTACCTACTAGACAACTATTGGTTCAAAATGTGCCACAAATCTAGAGATAAGGTCTTGGTCCATAGGTTCCCACTCAATAATAAGGTTTGATTAGTCAGAAAAATTTCCCTTTTCAACCACATCAAGCATAATATAGCTATATCCCTCTAACCCAACCACAAAATCCTTTAATTCAAAGCTTTATCACCAACCCAAACCCAAATATCACACAACCAAGTGCATAATTTTAAGTGCATCTTAATCCACATATGTGTATTCCTAGTCCATTTCCTAACCAAACCAATGTACCCCAATAGGTAAATCCATCATAAGCTGGTCAAAGTGTCCCAATTATGACCTCCTAACCATCTATCTAAACCAATATTCTCCCTCAAACCAATATTCATTTTGGTTTCCTGTCCCAAGAATCACAATAGATAAAGGATGCAATTGCTACCATTCAAGCTAGTAAACAAACTAAAAAGTTCAAATTGGATGATGTTTGTTCTTATCTATTAAACATGGAGTATTTGTAGATACCATTTCCTCTAGGATATGAACCACTAAAATTTTATAAATACAAAGGGAAAGGTGACCCTAAGGCTCATTTGACTAAATTCTTTGTCACATGTCAACCAGTGGTATATAATGACATATACCTTTTGTTGTTATTTCCAAGAAGCTTGGCTAGACAAGCCTTGGAGTGGTTTTTGAAGTTGCCCAAAAATTCAATAATGGATTTTGATGATCTTTTTGATAAGTTTGTATAACACTTTTCTTATAATCTCAAGCATGATATTTCATTAGTGGACTTAACACAAGTAAAACAAAAATATGGTGAGAGTTTTGAAAGTTATTTATAATGATGGAGAGCCCTTGTAAGCCATTTCACCCATAGTTTACTAGATAAACAATTAGCCACTATGTTTACCAAACATTTGCATAGTGAGTTACCTTACCATCTAGAACTACAATGTGCACATACATTCAAGGAAATCATTGATAAAGGTTTGTTGATTGAGTGAGAATTCATCAATAAAGGAGTCATCAGGCTTAATTCAACAAATCAAAATCAAGGTACCAATCAAGGAAATAACCAACATCGACATCCCATTCAAGTGCCATCATTGTAACCAAGAAAGGTCAAAGCAATTGAACCACAATAAGAATATTTTGGGAAATGGAGTAACCAAATCCCATCATGTCTAAATGGTATAAAAATCATTTGCACTACCTTTTTAGCTTACTCCTACTCAACATCCTCTCTAACCAATACTGCAAGTGCAAAAACCAAAACCTAAATAATAAATACAATAGTCAGTAGCATTACAAACCCTTCCTCCTAGAAGAACCATGCCTACATATCATGTCTTTAGTGACCTAAGAGAACCTATCAAGTATATATTTTGAAAGCTTTCCATTGCTAATCTGATTATTTGTCCTATACAAAAGAATTATCTACAAGGCATTCCTTATCTTGATTGGTATTGTGAAAATTAATTCTATGACTATCATTGAGTCAATAGGCATAACCTATGAAAATGTGTCCAAATCAATCATTTAATTGAGAATATGTTAGAGAATGGGGAGATAAAATTGGATAATGGTGCTTTCACTTTCAATTAAACTCTTTGGATTTATCAAAACCCCTTTCCCTTACATAAAAATCAATATTAACAAAATAAATAACAATAACAATAATGACTAGTATAGTAGCAAAATCAATAGTATCAAAATTAAAGGCCGAACCAATAAAATCAATAAAATTAGTAGCAAAAGCCACAACAATAGAACAATGGACAAAACCAAAGTCAAAATGGTAATAACCAATAAACCTACCATGTAGTTGCACATGACTAAAATAGGGTTATAGGTCATATTATAGGGGGTAGCATTAATACCATCTCCATTAATCGTAGACCAAACACTAATCATCCTAGACCATTACTAAACAAAAACATTCAACCACATTACATGGATAATCCTTGTTTGACTTGGGAATGCATATAGGCAAACCGAAAAACTATGACTTCCCCTTTTGGAAATTATATTGATAACTCATTTTTGCCACATGACCACATGTAAGTGCATCAGCAACTGAGACTTTTTTTGTCTAGTCCCACACATTTCCAACATCAATTAGCAACAATGGTCCAATATTTAATCTCGATTGTGAAATAATAACTCAAAGGTTGCTTAGGCCCACAACCATCTACCACTTTGCTTGTCATCAAACCAATCATTCAACCTCAGAATAAACCATTCACTACTGACCAAGATAAGAAGTTTAATATTGTGGAACAATTATAGAATACACTAGTAAAAATTTCTATTTTATATATACTATGAATCTCAATAATCCACAAGAATATCTTGAATGAGTTTTTGACCCAATCCACTATTTTTAGTGACATATCCCTTGATAAATTCTAAGCTTTGGTTGGATAGCTAACTCTAGCCCAACAAGTCACATTCAACCAAAGTGATATGTCTTCCCTTGGTCTGCACCATAATAATCCTTTATACATAGAATTTTATATTAGATGGCATATAGTGAAATATGTCCTTATAGACAATGGATGTAGCCTCAACATAGTGTCTCTAAAGCTCATCAACTTCTTGGGTACACAATGGTAGATATCTAGCCAAGAAATAATAACTATTAAAGCCTATGATAATCAGGGAAGAGAATTTCAAGCCACCATTAGTTTTCCAATTATCATTGGGCATTTGACCCATGATACACTTTGCCATGTACTTGATCTTGATTTCTCATACAATATGCTTCTAGGCAAGCCTTAATTACATGAGATTCATGCAATCCCATCAAAAATTCACCAATGTATCAAATTTTCCCACTCAAGGATGGAAGTGAATATTCCAAGAGATTAACATCCATATGAACACTGTAAGCATCTTGAGGTCAAATTTCAAAGCTATAATTATTAGTATAGCATGATTCCAAGATCCAATCAGGATAAAGTAAAAGCTATAATTATTGATCCCTCATTAGATAATTACATAGATCTTAATACCTTGGATTTATTTTTCCACATACTACCTCTTGAAGATTCTATTCATTTCACCATTGTAGATAATGGACTGAGTGACTATGTGACCCATGATACATTTCATATTTCCAATCTTCCTCAAAATTTGAAAACCTTTGGGTGACCTAAAGTCACCCCACATATGCATTGGTAGTAAAATACCAAAGATAAGGGACCTGTTACATTTTTACCAACATCTATCCTAGGACTTGAACCTCTTGAAGGGGATGAATCATGGTTATACAATGACAACCAAGATGATAATTATAAAAATTCAAAGTATCCTATTCTCAATAGGATCATGGAGTGTCATAATTATGAAGGAAGAGGCCTCAGACTAAATCATTAAAGAACCATTGAGCCAATTTCCATGACTAAGTATGAAATACATTATGGACTTAGATTTAAACCACTTTTGGGTGACCCCACACATCTCATTCAAACTACATCAGCAATGACTAGTGATGATGATGCTAATAGAAAAGGAGAGTTTGATCATAGCCTCACCTTTGATAACCTAGCTAAAATCAACTTATTTGATAATAATTCCATTTGTACCCTTACCTTGTCCATTCATCACAACCCTTTACCATTATATTAGCCCTAATTGAAAGATTAGGACCAACAAGAATCTAGTCTATCGATTGATGAGTTTTAGAATGATGAGACATTTTGTGATTTCTTAGGCCTTAGAGATAATATTCTATTATAAGATCACAAATTAGGATTCTCAATCACATTAGATCCTGTAGCCTATTTTGGGGAGTGAGTAAACACCCTTATCCAAAAACAAATAAGTAAAACATTAAGGTCCCAAAGTAAAAACCTCTTTGAGGCACTTTCTAACTAGGGAAAAAGTAAAGATAAAGGCTATTTTAGTGGTGAAAACCTATTTTAGGTACCATTAGATGGGGGTATTAATGTTTTTTTTAATTTAGACTAGGAGACCACCAATGATGAACTTTCCTATGGATCCAAGTTTAGCTTTGAGCAATAAGTATTTGATCAAATTCTTCAAGTTTTTTTGACTATTTTTATCACATGGCTAGATCTCCCATTAGGGGACTCAAATTCACCATGACTAAGTAAATTTGAAGAGCAAGTCCTAACAGAGGACCCTAAAATAATTTAATAGTTCAAGTCATTACCTACTATCCTAGAAGATGGATTGACCCTTCAAGTCGAAGATACAATAGAGGTAAATATCGAGACTCCATCAAACCTAAAATGTATAAAATTAGGGTTATTCCTCACTAAAGAGGAATGTGACATCTTTACAACTATGCTGAGAGAATTTATAGATATGTTTGCATGGGTGTATTTTGACATGCCAAGTTTAGATCCCACCTTAGCTCTGCACCACCTTGTGGTTAATCCTCATGCTAAACTGGTAAAACAAAATATACATAGGATGTATCCTCTAATTACTGTATTGGTAAATAAAGAGTTGGAAAAACTCTTAGAAGTAGGATGTATCTGATCCATTGAATACTCAAAATGGATCTCTAATGTGGTACCTATTAGTAAAAAGCTTGAAGGGATCAGAATCTATATTGATTTTTGAGACATCAATAAAGCTTATCCTAAATATGATTTTCCCTTGCCTAATATCGATATGATCATTGAATCCATGACAAGTTATGAAATGCTTTGACTCATGGATGGATTTTTAGGATACAACCAAATTAGAATAACACTAAAAGACCAACATAAAATAATGTTCACTACTCCACAGGGAAAATTTTGTTATCAAGTAATGATATTTAACCTTAAGAATGCTAAATCTACATATCAAATGGCCATGACTATCATATTATATGAAATGATGCATGACATTGTTGAAGACTATGTCGATGACATATTAGGAAAATCCAAAACCTGGGCTGACCATCCAGTAGTGCTATGTAAGTTATTTAATAGATTATGAGAGTATAAAGTTAGACTCAATCCAAATAAATGTGTGTTTTGTGTAACTTCAGGTAAACTACTTGGCTTCATCATGTCTCAAAAAGGTATTGAAGTTGATCTGCCTAAATTTCATGCTATAATCAAGATGTCATTACCAACTAATTTAAAGTAACTCCATAGTTTGTAGGGTAATATCTACTCAACATGATGCTTTATCTCTCATTTAGTAGATAAGTACCATACATTTACACACTTTTTGAGGAAAGGAGATGAATTTCACTGGGATGATCACTACCAAATAGCTTTTCAACAAATCAAAGACTATCTTGTTAATCTACCTATTCTATTACTTCTTATGCCAGGAAAGCCATTCTTGTTATACATATCAGCTACCCACCATGCTCTAAGGTCACTCTTGACTCAACATGATGACAATAGAAGAGAGAATGCTATGTACTACCTAAGTCATACCTTGGTTACATATGAACATAACTATGCACCTATTGAAAAAGCTTATCTAGCCATGGTCTTCATAGCTTAAAAACTATGCCATTACATGTTGAATAATAAGACCATGGTCATTTCAAAGGTAGATTCACTGAAGTATCTACTATATAAAACATCTTTTCAAGGTATAATGGCTAAATGGATCATGCTTCTCAGTGAGTTTGACATATATTATGTCAATCAAAAGGAAAGCAAAGGACAAGTTCTTATAGATCAACTTGTTGAAGCACCTCTCATAGACACACAACCACTCACATTTGAATGTATTGATGAATCCATCATGACCATCATTGACACACCCCCTGAAGAGCATCCTTAGAAACTATATTTTTATGGTTTATTTATTGCACATGGATTAGGGGTAGGTGTATTACTTATTACACCATAATGGGATCTAATCCCTAAATCATTCATAATTAGCTTTCCTTGTACAAACAACATGGCCAAGTATGAATAACTTGTTGTAAGACTTCAATAAGTAGTCCATTGGAATATATCTCATCTTCAAGTTTATGGTGATTCTTAGTTAATCATCAATTAAGTCACACATCATTTTCAAACCAAAGATGACAAGTTGGTTCCATATAAAGCCATGGTCGACACTCTTAAGTAACAAATTGCCAATATTTAGTTTGAGCACATACCAAGGGCTGGTAATAGAAATACAAATGTCATGGCTACTATTGGCTCTCATATTGAATAAATAGATAAATCTAGTGAGTATCATTTCCTCATCAAGAATTTGTTAGCACCATCTCATGAACCTTCAACTATTGCCATGATTTGTGATATTGTTGGTCCTAATTCTATCTGGTACTTAGACATTTATATACCTTCATGACCAAGTTATACCACATGACCTATCTCAAAAATAAACCAAATCCTTCATTCATCATTCCACTCATTATACTCTGCTTGGATCTACCCTTTACCATCACAGTTTTGATGGAACTCTGCTTCATTTTTAAACTTTGGTAGATTCTACACTAGTGTTAAGATAAGTTCACAAAGGATTATGTCAAACTCATTCTATTAAGGTATTCCTATCCAAAAATATATTGTGTACAAGTTATTATTGGCCCATAATGGATGCAAATGCCACCAAATATGTAAAGAAGTGTGACAAATGTCAATAACATGCTAATCTGATTAATTACCCAAAAAAAGCTCTAAAACTAATATTGACACCATGGTCATTTCCTACATGGGGACTTGACCTCATTAGTAAGATTAAACCCACTTCATCTGATGGCCATAAACATATCTTTACCACCACTGAGTATTTCACTAAGTGGGTTGAAGCTATACCCCAAACTTACATAACTATAAAACCAATTTCCAAATTCATTTTTAACCATATCATTTGCCACTATAATATCCCCTCTGACATTATATATGATAATGAAGGATCATTTAATAACAAGGATGTAGACCAACTATGTATTGAATATAATATCACACAACATTTCTTTATAGTATATTACCCTCAAGGTAATGGCCAAGCTGAGGCATCCAACAAAACCATTATCAATATTCTCAAAAAGATTTTCAATGATGTCGGACATGATTAACACTTATATATATTCTCTACCCTTTAGGCATACCATACCAATAATCATACCCACATAAGATCCACTCCATGCTCAATTGTTTATGGTATTGAAGCCATCCTTCCCATTGAGTTTGAATTGCCTTCACTATGCATCTCTTTCAAGCATGTCCTAGATGATCATGACTATCGAGTAGCTCACTTGCAAGACCTAGATCTGCTTGATAAAAAATGCACAATTACACTCAACAATCTTAAAGCATATCAAAACCAATTCAAAAGCTAATATAATCAGTGTGTTAAGTATAAAACATTTGAACTTGGTGATCTTGTTCTTAAAGAAAACCAAAATAATACCATGATTGAGAAGAAGCATAAAGGGAAATTCAAAACAAACTAGATAAGGCCTTTCATCATTACTACAGATTATGGATTAGGAGCATACAAGTTTGCCATACCAGATGGAGATGAACTTCCTAAGCTGGTGAATATTATTCATCTCAAGTGGTACTATGCTTGACTACTAAGGTGTATTACCTATAAGGAACATTTCAATTATAACATTTTATCACTATTCTTCTTTGTATAAAGTACCATCCTTATTTTTCCACTTCATCATATCCACTTTTTGCTTCCATTCTCTAAACCTAGTGTGTTTACAGCCTAGCCCATTTGGCCTTGGTTATTACCATTCATTACATAGTTCTAGTATCAAGGTATCTAATCAGTTTCATCAATTAGTTCAACTATTTTAGATAGAGATTGTATTTTGGGATAGTGTGATTTAAGTTTTAGTAGTTATATCCTTAGTTTGCTATTCCTTTCTTACCACCAGTCTTGCTACTAATTATAACCACTTTTGGGAAAATTAGTACCATTGATCTATGCCATTATGTATTGGTTATAACCACTTATGGGAAAACTTGGGGAAACATTAATCCTTGACATACCAACTTACCACTTCCTATGTTGTACTATGCCTTTTTACCAACTGTGCCTATTTTGTTTGAATTGACTGCTACACTAGTCAGATTCCTCCACTATAAGGGTGGAACTATAGTGACTTGAGGTCCTACTTCAGGACTATATAGGTAGCACTCAATACTTTTTGAGCTTAGCTCAATCACCCTAAGCCATTCTCTTTATATTTTATGGTCAACCTAGCTCATGCTCTCATCATTTTATGAGAAACCTAAGCCACATTATCACCATTTTATGAATAACCTAAGCCACACTCTCACCATTTTGTGAATAACCTAAGCCATACTCTCACCATTTTGTGAGTAACCTAAGCCATGATCTCACCATTTTTCAAGAAACCTAAGCCATGATCTCACCATTTTGTGAGCTTGAACCATTTAATGTCTCATCATTCTTAATTGAGTTGAGATACTTCAAAATAATTCCAAAAACATTTGAAAAATCATTAGAAAATATTAAAAACATTGACCACTTTTTTGCCTTAAGGATTCTAGGAACCCTTACCAAGTTACAAGAAAAAAAAATTCATTTAGTTTCCCCATTATTTTTGGCCATTTTTCTCTCACACACTTGCCATTTTTCAAGACCATTCCTATTCTTCTATCACATCCATTCTATTTATTTTCATCAACTATCATTTTCTTCCCATTCCTTGGGAGAACTACATTTGGCCTAAAATTTTTTATTAGATATTACATTTGTGGAACTATGTAGGTAGTGTTTACTTTCCTATTCCATATGGAGATAGCTCAGCCACCCCCTTCCTTTTCTTTTATTCCCCCATTTTATTTGTCTATTAAGTTTTTGCCCATTTTCAAGGGGCAATGTTTGTAGGGTTTCTATTACATTGGTTGTTTGTTTATTTATTTTTGCTTATTTTATTTGTTTGTCTACCTATTTTTTTACTTTCAAAACTATTTCCTTGATTTAGTTTATGTGTGTGCATTAGGTGATTTCTTGCCCACACTTAATACTCAAATCCATCTATATTCATATGTTTACATTGTCATCATGGTTTCTATCATTGGTGCATTATTTTATTTTGAGTATTAGATTATGGGAGCTAGTCCTTATGTATAATTTGTCGAAGTCCTCATGATGGTATATCATGATACCTCCAACGTGTGCTACAACAAACCTTATCTTCCAAAATTCTATTCAGCAATGGCAACATCTCTTCGACACTAACATCTTGATTCAATCCCAATCATATCCCAAACAAAGTAATTAACCATGAAATAATTTTACCCTTTATTAGTTCGAATGAGAATCTCCCTACTTGTAGGATATTCCAATTCATCATTACCCTCTATGTTAATTTATCATCATCATCGACCAAGTTTGTCATGTTTTCCATAATCTAGGTCCAATGATTATAACTGCCTATGGGTAAATCATTATACACCATCCCACTTGCATTTATCAATGATTATAACCACCTTTGATAAATTCATTATGTTTTTACCACTTTACTTTTTTGGCCCATACAGGGGCATGTTATTCTCTTGTTTGTCTTTCTTAACTAGGTAATCTCCATCTTCTCAATGATTATAACCACCTTTGGGTAAATCATTGTGTTATCATACCCATTGACACTATCAAGGTAAAATGTTTATAACTACCTTTAGGTAAACCATTATACACCATCCCACTTGCATTATCAATGATTTTGACTAAATTTTCAATCTCATTGTGTTTTCATCCCATAATCCTTCCTTTCTTTGGTCTCCTTATTTCACTTCTTTCTTTTCGAGGGACCATTTGCTAACCTACTTGTGCCAACCATTCCCTCAATGGGGTATCATATAATTAGTTTATCATCATTGTAGTTGTTAGCATATAGGACATTTTCATTCTTTGAGAAGACATTACTATGCTTATATCTTGTAACACCTTCCCAAACAAGGGCAAACTGTAGACACCTAAATCTAGCCACCGATAACCTCCATCTGAGCTTTTGCCAATTTCTACCCAAAATACACAATTTAGCTTAAAAACACTCAAAAATGCTAAATGATGTGAAACTAACATTATCAAGTGCCAATTTTTGCCAAGGTATTCCTAAATGGGGTAATTCAATTTATGGGCCAACTAAATTTGATGAAATCATTTTGAGTCAAAATGCCAATTTTGTACTTAGGTGCTCTATATTTCTCTTTCCTATCAAATATTCTATATAAGACACATGACTTTGTTATTTGTTTTTGGTAACATCTTAAATTATAATATGGTTCAAGTGCATTTAACATCACCTTCCAATTCTAATCTAGTTAAAGTTTAGACTAATAACAAGACATTCTCATTAATTTGAGTAATTTGTGCACAAAGGGCTTAAACATGCTTAAGAGCTAATTAAACCAAATTAGAGCCTAATCAAGAGTTCCATGGAAACTTTTTCAAAACTTATTTTTGGAAATATATATTGAATATCTTCATCATTAGGTGACCTCATTTCTTGGGAAGACATCTTTAGGCCATAAATGCCACAAATATCAGGGTTCATGCCCTCCATGCCTCTTAAGTGCCCCTTCTTCCAATGTAATGATGAGTATCATTTCAAACTTAATTCAAAAAATTAAATTAATCCTCAACCACACATCTCAATCTTAGGATGGATGGTTTAGGTTGATTATGATCAATCTCAAAAATCTATAAATATAGAGGCCATGAACATCATTTTGAAGCTATTTTGATGCAAAGTTATAATACACAAATATCTTCAAGGATCCATTGTAACTAGTTTTACTATGTAAAATTAATCCTAAGCCAAGTCAAGCTATAAGCCAAAAGTGTCAAGGAGATATGGAGGTATCCAAATTTCCATTACCAATGACTTCATGAGCACAAGCTGATCAAGCCACTATAAGAAGGGCATTTGGAGCATCTAAGGAAGGTGAAGGAATTATTGTGTTTTATTCTTTACTTTTTAGTTTTTTTTGTCATTTTTTTAAAAACTAATCTCTCCCTAGTGTCTAGGCCTAGATATTTTATGCTATTAGTGTGTTCCTTTCATTTTGTTTTTATTTTAAAACTAACACCATACTAACCATCCTCTCTTGAGTCAAATTCCTAGATCATAATGTATGTCAGGATGATAACTTAGAGTGTGTGGTGTAGGAATCACATAACCTAGATTGTTTAGTCATGTAGAAGATGCCCCCAACAAGTATTTATAACAATGTATATCTCGAATGTAGAATTAGAAGTGCCTCCTCTATGGGTAGACTAAAACAATCAAGTTATTGGATGTCATTGTGCACACTCAAAAGAGATCAAGTGAACCATGATAATGTAAATAAATCAATATACAGTAGCATTAAATATAAAATGTAAGTCATATCATGATAGTAGTAATTTAAAACATGGATGATGCATATAATTGAAATATTTTTGGTATATTTTATATATTTGAATTTTTTTGTATTTTAGAATTTTATATTGTTTTTATATTTGTGAAAATATTTGAGCTATGCACAATCTAGCAGGAGAGTTTATGTATAATTAATGATGAAAAGAAATGATACTAACTAATAATTCTTAGATGAGACCCCATATCATAATGTCTTGTATTGAATAATCTAATTGTGCATGATTGTGAAACATGATTGAGAGGCTAAGAATATGATTTTGTATATTTGGATTCATCATTGGTATCTTGAAAGTCATAATAACCTGTATTGTTACACTCATCATTATCATCTTGATTTTGAACCAATGGAATGCTAGTGTTAACTATTTTTGTATCTAGATCTTTACCTTTGATAAATTGTGTCAATTAATGAATTGCCTTAGGATATTTAATAAATCCAAAACCCTATGTTTCTATCTATTTTTTTCTTTTTTTTAAGTGTGAAAAGTAGAAACTTGTTAAGAAGGGTGTGTAAAAGAATACCTACTGAATGCATGCATGTTGAATCTAAACTTCATCATAAATCATCTTTGGCTAGGGAATAAGACCTAAAATAAGAAATCACTACCACAAAGTGTTTTAGTTAGACAAGTAGTTGGGTGGATTGCCTAGCATGAGCTATATCCTAAAAGTGAAAGCTTTTAAGGAGGTTGTCAATCCACTTGATTTTAACACATAAGTTTTTGATTAAAAAGGAAATATACTTGAATTTAAGAAAAAAAATAACTAAAATAAAATAAAAATAAATAATAAAAAATAAATAAATTAAGACAAGAAAGTTAAGCTCTTTTAAAACAATGACTAAATAAAGCACTTAATGCTGAAAATTAGTCAAAGTAAGGTTATGGTATTAGTTTGGAAATTTAACAAGGGATTAAAGAAAGGTGGTTAGGCTGATGATAAATAGTTAAGGTAATAAAAATTTTAAGGTTAAAATTGGATAAATTGGTGAATTCTTGATGAGGTAATAAGGTAAGTAGTTAAGATGGTAAAGGGGGAAGAAGATAAAGAGGGTAAAAGTGGCAAAAGGTATGAATGGATAAAAGATGGAAATAGAGAAAATGGATTGAGATAATGAAATGAAAAAGGGATAAAATGGATAAGTGGGGATGAAGAAATTAAAATTCCAAGGGGATGATAAAATGAAATTGAATAAACAAAATCAAATGTTACCTTCCAAGCTTGAAGAAGAATGTTGTTGATGATGTCTTGAGGGAATTTCAGTAGAGCTTCATTGATTTGAATTATTCTCCTCTAAGATGTGGATGACCTTAAAAATTATGACCTCCTTCAAATATATTTAAAAATATCTTAATAACCAAAGACTAACTTCTAACTTCATCTTGGGTGAAGGAGAGGGGGTTATTAATAGAATTTATTATGAAGAATCGTGCCAAAAGAGGGAATAGTATAAGTATGGAACCATTTTCCATGTGGTTCATGAATGAGTTAAAATATGAGGTTAGTGGGATTTCCACCTTAATCATGGGTCTCCAATTTGAGTTGGTGTGCCTCTCACCTTACACATCAATCCAATTTTGAATGGGAATCATGCACATGGATATAAATGAGGCCAAAGACTATTCAACACCCTTTCTTGTCTTCATCCAAGCACTTAAAGATATTACCCAAAAAATATGGAACCATTTTCCATGTGATTCATTAATGACTCAAAATATTAGGTTGGTGGGATTCCCACCTTGATCATGGGTCTCCCATTTGGGTTGGTGTGTCTCCTCCCATACACATGATTCCAATTTTGAATGGGAATCATGCACATGGGTTTAAATAAAGCCAAAGACTTTTCAACACCATTTATTTTATTCATACAAGAACTTAAATATATGTCACATAAAATGTGGCATGATTTTTAATGTGGGTGCATGAATTAGATAAAATATGAGGGTGGTGGGATTTCCACCTTGATCATGGGTTTCCCATTTGGGTTAAAAAATAAAAAATGGGTGCCCTTTGTCTTTACCAAAGCACTAAATAGGTAGGTATCTCATTTTTAATACCACTTTCATGTGTGAATACAAAATACATTTTGAATGATGGCCCCTTAAGGGGAAATTCACCATATTTCAAGGGGGGATCCTTTTGATGCTTAAATGAGGTCATTAAGCACCTTGGGAAAGGCTCTCAAGTGGGGTATGATGTCCCACATCAAGCCACCTCACTTATAATCCATGTAAATTACTATATCACCTTCCAAATCACCTTTTATGTCACTTGCCATGTCACTCATGAATAGTGATAGTGGTTCTCACAATGAATAATGATAGTGAATAGTAATTTTGAATAATATTTTCAAATAGTATTTTTTAATAGTATTATGTGAATAAGAAAATAGTGATTTGGTTAGGATAGGAGGGGTTAGTTAATGGTTAAGAAGGTTTAGGTGGTATTTAGGGGTCTTAAGGAATTTATTCATGAAAAATTATAAGTGTGTAGTTTTTTAGTGTCTATATGGCTTTGAATTAACAAGTTACAAAATAAAAATGAATTACTTGATCAAAGGTTAGGGTTTTCCTAGTATGGGAGGAGGGATTTCCCCTCAAATTAAGAGTTGATGAGGAAAGGCCAAACCAAGTAAAAGTTTGATAGGTAGTTGGTGGGGAGGCACTAGGTGGTGCCATAAGGTAATTGGGAATTTGAAATGCCAATGGGTTTATAAAATGTTAATAAGCACTATAGTCAAGATTATGTAAATAGTAAATCTAATAATGTTGATAAAAATAGGGTCAAGTTCTAGATGGCCATACGGTAGGGTAACCAATCCACAACATGAGTTATAGTTGATCAAATTAAGCCTATTGAGTCATCTAGACAAGGTTGGTGTTATTCACAGGTATCTAGGGTAGGAAGTGCTCCTATAAAATAATACAAATGGCCTAGTTACACTTCAAGTGGGGCATAAAAAGTGAAACATAGTAACCATAGTTGATGCAATCAAAAGGACCAAGGCAAGGTCATCATAAAACATGTAAAAAGGTCAAGTCAAAAATGATCAATGTCGAGGTGGATGTGGGAAAATGGATTCGTTGGTTACAATGGGGTGGCTGAGCAAATTCCATATGCACTAGGCAAGTGGATGTTACCTATATAGTTCTTTAGACATAATGCCCAAAATAAACTTTAGGCCTAATTTAGTTCATCTAAGGTGGGGAGTGTTGGTTAACTTGGTTTCCCTAATTTGATGTATCATGTAGTTAGGTCTAGTTGAAGGATGTTAGGGAAAGGGAAGTTCTAAAAGGTAGAAAATATGGATATCAAATAGGTTTCTGATTGGTTTGGTAGAAATGGTGGATGAGATAACCTATGATGTAATTAGATAATTGTTTTAACTATGCAAAAGGAATTTGTAGCCATGGATAAGTAGGTTCAAGTGTGAAATTTCTACCACCATTTTAAAAAAGGGAGAAATATGATTTACCAGGCTTTAGAAAATTTGGCACTACTTGAATTGCCATGGTGACCTGATGGGTTCTTTCATTACCATCCAAATAAGCTGACATTATGCACACTCTACAATAGTGTCATTAATAGGCTATGTAAGTGTATTGTTCAATGATTTAGGGAAGCAAAGTAGTAGAGTGGGTAAATGAGAAGTGGAAAAGATTCAAACCCTTGACCCTTGAGCTAGTGGGGCCCCAAAATAAGTAAGCATTGAGTTTTGAATGAATTCATAGAAATATTTTGAGGGGTTTTATAATATGGAGTGAGGTGAATAATAATAATAATATTAATTATATGAGGGATTAGGCTGAAATAAGAAGGAAAATAAATGGTATAAATGGAAAAATGAAAGAAAAAATAGAAGAAGAATGTACAAAGATCGACAAATTGGGGAGTTGAAAAGGAAGGTGGGAGAAATAGGTCTAAAAGAGACCAAGGAGAGAAATACTCTGGTGGAAGAGGGGAATCCTATAATAGGCTATGAGGTGGAATGTGATTAAAGAGTAGGGATATTATAGTTTATAATAAGAGGATATGGGTAGGGAGAATCAAGGGAAATTATTAGTTGGGAGGTAGGTCACATGAGAGGGTATAACTAGCATCCACATGTGGGTACCCCAAATATTCTAGTTAAAGGTGTTTTTAGTTTTGATTCTAACATCTCGAAAGGTTGAAGTAAAATGGGTTTGAAATAGGCAAGAATATAGGTGGTGGGAAAGGAATCTTCATTTTATGGCTTAAAAATGTTCAAGCTTGCTTGTTGGTCGTATGAGCATGTTGGCTTGGCCAATTGTGTTATAGATCCATAGGATTGGTATATATCTCATAGTAAATTGAAGTTTAATTAAATACCTTTAAGGTCATAACATGTTATACATTGTGATAATTTAATATAAAAATAGGTAGAGGGTTTAAAAGGGAAAAAAGTGATAGGTAGGGTGAAGGGAGTAGTTGAAGAGGGTGTTTCTATTCAAATTTTGCTTTCAATTTCAAGGAAGAGAAAATGAGAAACTTAAGAAATAATGGTCAAGGCTTGATGTGTAGTTGGATATAGTCTACGCACCGTAATCCAGACACTATGAGTACTCCTCTTTGGCTGTGGAGGAATGACACCTACAAAGAAAAGAAACTTGGACAAAAGAAGGCGTTAAATGGACAAATGGTGGGTTGCCAAGCGAAAACTTGATCCTAGAAGTATGAAAACTTGCTTAAGGGATATAAACCCACTAATTAATAAAAATAAGTGTCTGATAAACAACATAATGATAAAGAATTGAAATGATAAAAGATGGAATGAAAAAGGGAAGCAAAGGCTTACTTGAAAGAAGCTGTCGAACTGATCACAGTCACCGGCATCGGTGGTTCTATCGGCGTCGGTTGGTAAAGGTGCCGATGTCGGTTAATATGCCAATGTCAGTTGGGGTAGTAACCGGCGTCGGTAAGGCAAAGGTCTTTGGATGAGGTTTGGATAAGTCTGTGGTCTGTGGACAGGGTCTGGTCAGGGTTTGGGTTTATTTGAGTGGTCTTGAGACAAAGTTTTGGGCTTGGTTGAATGGTCTGGGGTCTGGGTCTGAGAGTCTAGTTGAATGGGCAGAGTATATGGTTCGATAGAGGATGGAGGAAATAGGGAGGTGGATAAGTCAAGATTCGGGTCGGGCTTGGTTAACAGTCTGGTCTAGGGAGATATTGTTTGAAAGCAATAACTAAAAAGAGAATAAAAAAATAGACAGTATACTTACCTGTGCCTTGTGGAAGGTGTGTTACTGATGATTCTCGTACCTGCTATTGATGTAGCCTGTGTGGAGAACTTGAAGCCGTTGCTGCACATGAGGGAGAGAGTGAGAGGCTTGACTGAGAGATTTGGCAGGTTGATGGATGGTCGAAGACTAAAGATTGAAGGATTCGTGATTTGCTTTCGTAGATTAGCCGATTTCTGATTGGGATCCTCAAAGAGTCTGAAAAATTGGTTAAGTATAACCGACATCGGTGATTCTGCCAGCGTCGGCCGACACTTGACCGACGTCGGTGGGGTTAGAATGGGCAAAAAGAGCCACCTAGCCCATTTTTCATCCGCCAAGTGCACTATCCATTGGAGAATGTCGAGGGTTGGGCTAAATACGCACAAGAGTTTGTTAGGCGATTAGAGAGAAGTAGGAATAGGTCTTGGGTGAGTCATAGGATGAGAATTAGTCTAAGGCGAGGTGTCTTAGGTGAGGTGTCATGGGTGATGTGTCCAAGGAGGGGGGTTAATTCAAAATAAGTTTATTATTTTAAATTAGTAACTTTTAAGAATGGGTTAGGAATGGACCAAGGGGGAAGGTGACCAAGGGTTAGACACTATTTAGGTGTCTACATTTGCCCCTTTTTGTCTTGTTGGTTGTTCTAAACGAACTGCAAGACAAAAATAGGAGTTAGTTGCCCCAGGTATGGGATAAGGTTTGATTTCATCTTGTTGGTTGTTCTGGTGAACTGCAAGATAAAAATAGGCGAGGGTTGGTTGCCCTGATTATGGATGAGGTATCCCCCCTCAAAGCAGTAGACGAGAGAAGGGAACCTAGAATCAGTTGCTGATTTGATAGAGAGTGGATGAAAAAGGGGGAAGATAGAGTGAGAACGCTGCAAAAGTTGTGATTGCACATACACCACTTCACAAGAATGGTCAGGTCAAATTGTCGCAGGTCAAGGGTCAAGGAGTGCCAAAATTGAAATAACCAGTCCCCAGTATTTAGTCATCTATTGATTAGTTTATTCAATCGAAGTTTAAGCTCCAATGGTCATCATGTTCCAAGTATCCCAAGCTTAGGAAGTGCTCCCAAAAACATGAAAGAGTCACAAGTAGTGCGGATCAACTGGCTTGCGATCTTATACTTGTGAAGGTCAAAAGTGTGCACACAATTTTGCTAACCAATCATGAGGTAGCATACATGCAAAAACAACCAAGGCAAAATTGCTTTGGAAGTAGTCGCGGTTTTAGGAGATGGGCATGATCTCCAATGTTTGGTGGTCGATGGATGGATGCAAAAGTGATCTAAGTGTGCCCCACGGGGACAAAGTGATGTGGTCTGGAGGATTGACTGATTGGTAGCATGATTTTGGTCACTTTGAAGAGGTTTGAAGTGTTTAAGGCTGTCGACGTTGGTTATAAAACCAATGTCGGTGGACAAAAGAGGCCGATGTCGGTGGAAATCGGCCGACGTCGGTGGCCTAGGGCACGATTCTGATGACATCGGCGATCTACCAAATCTGACAAAACCAGATTGGCAGCCCACCAAAAGTCATTTGTGACATTTTACCAAGAGAAAAAAGAGCTCTGGAGTGGATTTAGTGAAAGTGACCCAGAGCTGACCGAGGCACTGTGCGAGGTGGCAGATAGGCATTCGTGGAGAGAAGGAGGTGACTGGACGCTGATTGGAGGCTGTAAGGATGCGTGTGAGCCAAGTGAAGTGTGCAGAGTCATTAGACAGAAGAGATGGCAGAGGGGAGTAGAGGACCCGTGGGAGGTCCACCACCAGTAGCACCCATCGTGCCACCACGCCGGTGATGCTGGGACGAGGTAGTAGGGTCTCTGAATCCTATTTGAACTATTTTTGTTTTGTATTTAGTTTGTTGAATTTTTGTTGTTTTAGGTAGAAATCGAGAGGGGAGGGTAGCTAGGAAGGTGGGTAAAGGGTCTAAGATAGGTTAGGAGTGATTTAGGAGGGTTTTAGGGGGTGTAGGGGGGTTTAGAGGGGAAGCCCTAATTTTTAGGGCTCGCCCCGTTCAGCCCTATGGCCGAACCAGTCGCCAATGTCGGTGACTCTGTCAACATCGGTCGACTAGCGACCGGTGTTGGTCACTAACCTACCAACATCATTCACTAAGTGACCGACATTGGCTAGGTGAGTGTCATTACTGGCATGCTAACCGATGTTGGTGGCTACTTGGTCAAAAAGAATGGTCAAGTTGAAAGGTCAAAGCTATGCCAAGGGCTTCTTGGGTGTTGGGGTAGGCATAAATGGTCAGAGTGGTTGTAAAATAGGAAGAGTAGGAACAATTTTAACATGAGATTATCTATGGATGGATGCAGGTGAGGCAGACTCTGATGCTATAGGATCACCTCTCGACCTTGCTGACGTAGATGCGCGGAGGCGTGTCAGTCGAGGAATGGGCACAGATGAGCACAGTGGGGCTAGGTGGTCTGAGATGCTATTGTAGAGTAGCGAGAGATGTGAGCCTTATGGTGGCGTTGATCAAACAGTGGGACCATGCCACCAACACCTTCCACCTGCCTACGGGTGAGATGATGGTCACGGTCGAGGATGTGTACCAAATTTCGTGGCTGTCGGTACATGGAGCTGACATCTATGCATGCTCAAGAGAGGTGCACGATATCCACATGGTCATGTTGTTTGGGGAGCACGTCATGGAGACGAGCTACCATTCAGCCAATTTTTCATATGAGCCTTTGTATGCGGTGGATGAGGACGCACATCGGCTAGCAATTTTGATGATGATTGGCATCACAGTCTATGCGTTGCCAGATGCAGAGGGAGGTAGGTTCTCGATGGCCATGATTAGGGTTTTGATGGACATGTTAGAGCAGTAGATAGTGTTCACCTAGGCACCCATCTTTTTGGCCCAGGTGTATAGAGAGCTATGGGGCATCAGTCGGTGACAACAGTATAGCCTGTGTGTAGGCCACCTTCTGCACTGCTGGGCATATGAGCACATAGTGGTTACCCAACCTCTCAGCCTCCCAGTGGTGATCCAGGCTGGCTTTAGGGTCAGGTTCAGGCGATGGCATGAGGTGATGGCACAGATGCGGGTGGACAGAGTGTTCAGGGATATTGATCGCTATCGAGGCATACTGGAGGCCCTGATTCTAGCAGATATAGTCTAGAGACCATACTTGGTGTATCCAGCGTTTAGAGACTAGGGTGAGCAGATGGTCAGGACGTAGAGCAGGCGATGGGTCAGAGGTAGGTGAGCTGGCGAGCTCGAGAGGATTTCAGTAGAGAGAGTGTGGCACCAGTATGGGCTGCTATAGGATGTACCTCTCGTGTTCCCATAGTACAGGCGGGATGACATAGAGGCACTGCTCCCACTACCAGAGGAGACAGAGGAGCCCAATTTTGAGGAGCTACCGGCAGGACCTGGGATAGCAGACCCAGGGTGTATAGAGGCATATAGGTGGGTCCCCAGCTGGATTTATAGGCTATCACAAGGGAGCAGGATACAGCCCACGAGGAGAGGGACACTGCACGATAGGAGAGAGATGCAGCTCAGGCCCAGGTCTCAGTTTTATAGGGATAGCTGGCAGGGGTTACAGGGCAGCTGGCAGAGATGACAGGTCGAGTGGCAGTGCTGATAGGGTAGGTCACTCTGTTACAGGGACAACTAGCTGTAGCCCAGGCATAGGTAGTGGTAAGGCAAAGCTTTGGAGGGTAGGGCCCATTGCAGCAGCCATCTCAGCAGCTAGCATTTTCACAGGGGGTAGGACCATCAGCATCAGTGCACCTAGGTTAGCCACAGCCATAGGGGTCAGGACAGGGCATAGCAGCAGGGCAGATGGGTCCACCGCAGACTGTATCTCTAGTTAGATACAGTGATGCATTGGATGAGATCGCATACTATGAGAGGGCCATCAGGGGGTTCCCTCAGATACAACGATACTCAAAGATGTGGGCAGAGTAGAGCTGACAGAGGTCTATGTCTCGAGCGATGGCTTTAGGGTCTCGTAGATGGCACAGATTAGAGGGGGGAGAGGATACAGCCTCTTCTCGGCCACCGCCACCACCACCATAGCCACAGCCTTGAGGGTAGCCCTTGAGATTCATTTTTGATGTATATACCGGCCTGTGAGCTGTTGATGCGAGATGTATGAGAGAGAGACAGAGGCACATATTGTGCGATTGTATAAAAGATTTTGATATATATATATGATGATAGTTTTGGATCATTGATGTGTTATGAATATTTAATGTTTAATGTATGGAGCATTTTTGATTATGATGATGATGCATGTGTTGATATTATGTTTATAATTATAATGTTATGATGATTAAATGTGATGATGATAATGTTATGGTATTGAGTATAATGATGATGATTAATATAATGATGCATTGTGATAATGCTAATAAGGAGAATGGTCATGACATTTAGATTAGATGATGATGCTTAAGGATTATGTGATAGTGATATTTTATGTTATGATTTGTAGATTATATGATGTGAATGCTTAATTGTGTGATGATGATAATGTGTTTATAATTAATGATTATGATGTAAATGATGAAAATTATTATGCTAAAGATTATGAAAATGTGCGCTTGTTTGTGATGTGATTGGCAGATGACGAGAGAAGGAGATGGAAGAAAATGATGAAGAGAATGGCCGAGCTAACCCTAGAAGACCCCATGTCAACTGAGTGTTGCCTACATAGCCCCTGTCATTAGGGCCTCAGGCCAATGTAATTCTCCCAAGAAGGGAGGAAAAAGATTGAAGTGGTTGATTTTGGTCATGATAAATATATAGCATTTCCCATATGTCTGAGGGTACATGCTTGAAATGATAAGGAGAAGATGATGCTATAGCCTTTTCCAAATGGTGTAAGCTGTAACATTGGTCGGGGTTTTTCATTCCTAGCTATGATCCATATTCATGGTGGATGTTTGCTAAAAATGAATTGAGGTCTATTTATGCTTCAGCAAGTATTGGTTTATGCTTGACATAAATTGTGTGGTTGATAGTTTCCATGTGTATTGATATCAATGGAAACCAGAATAAGTAGGTTATGTGAGTGGTTTGAAAAGAGTCAGATTAAGTCATTTTGACAAATGATGTGGGTGAATATGACCAAAGTGTAGGCAGAAAGTAAAAGGCATAAGTGCCCTTTTATTGACAAGGACTAAAAAGACAACATAGACAGGGGTTATTAGAACCAAGAGCCCCATTTATGCGTTGCATCATTGACCATAGTTATGTTAGAGTGGTAATCGAATCCCTTTGACATTAAAATGAGCTTAAAGTCCCTTGAGTAGGTGATGTGATAGGAGGAGAGGGTAACCCATTTTGAGAGTATGGAGAAATTTGCCCCTTTTTATAGGAGACCCTGAGATAACTACAAGTCAAGTCCATGACCTGGTTTTTTTTTTTTTAGAGCGGACTGATCAATACGGGAAGTCCACATAAAGATGTCATTTGTTTGGTGGTCATTTGTGAAGCTGATCAATGTGGGAAGCTTCTAAGAAAGTGCTATTTATAGCAAGATTTAGGCATAGCCATCCTTTGAGGGAGTGGTCTACACTTTACTTTATAGTTTTAAGGGCTTTTGAATAGTTGTCCTTTGAGGGAGCAGTCTATTAGCTATAGCAATGATAGTGCAGCTGTCCTTCAAGGGAGCAGTCTGCTTTTTGATTTGATTTTGTGACCGTGGATATTTTGACATCTTGATTTAGTTTTGACAGAATGTTGAGTCATGGACAAGACTTATAGAAGATCAAGAGCTCCCTTTTATTAGGATGAAGCATCCATGCATCATAAAAGGGTTGTAGAGGATTTTGTTAAGGGAAAAAGGGTGAAATGGATTAAGGATTAAAAGGACAAGGATTGCTCAAGGGACGAGCTCAGGTTAAATGTCAAGTGAATGAATACTCGACTAACAGTAGAATGGTCATAGATGCAAAGCATTAAGGGGCTCAGGTTCTGGTCAGCCTTCAAGAGAAGACAAAGGATAAGTCCCTGATCCATACTTGTGTGTGAGGATATAAGGTCCGAGCCAATTAGGAGCAAATTTGCCTCGTTTACTTTGTTCCATATTGGTCACATGTTGGTTCTCTTTGAGGATGAGGTCTCCGATATTGAAATCTCGTTCTCTCAGAGTTTTGTTATAGGTGCGTTTGATGCAATTTTGATAGACATGGAGATGATTGAGGGCAGCAAGACGACGCTCATCGAGTAACTCAAGTTAAGCTAATCGATCTTGATGAAAGTCATCATTAGAAATAATGTGATGGAGTGAAATACGAAGAGATGGGATTTGTACTTTGAGACGTAAGATAGCCTCTATTTTATACACTAGAGAGAAAGGGGTAGCACCCATAGAGGTTTAGATGCTAGTGTGGTAGGCCCACAAAGCGAAGGGTATTTGAATGTGCCAATCCCTTCTAGTGTCATTGACCACCTTCATGAGAATTTTAGTTAAGATTTTGTTAGAAGCCTCGGCCTGCCCATTTGCTTGTGGGTAGTAAGGCAAAGAAAAGCTAAGTTTGATGCCAAATGAGTCGCAAAGTTTTTGGACGGTCTTGTTTTTAAAGGACTTGCCATTGTCGGTGATGATTTTGTGAGGTACACTGAAATGACAGATGATGTGGGTGTTGATGAAGTCGACAATCTTGTCAGCTTTTATGGAGACAAGAGGAATAGCTTCCACCCATTTAGTGAAATACTCGGTGGCAGTGATGATGGATTGATGACGAAGAGACGAATGAGGGTTAATCTTGCTGATGAGATCTAAGCCCCATTGTGAAAAAGGCCAGAAATCTTGAGTGACTTATAAGGCGTGACTAGGTAGATGAAGCAAGTTAGCATGCTACTGACACTTGATGCAATGCCGAACATAATCGCTACAGTCTTGATGAAGAGTGGGCCAATAATAACCCAGGCAAAGGATGTGTTTGGCAACCGAGTTACCACTGAAGTGCCCACCACAAATCCTGTCATGGGCTTGTTTAATAGCATGAGAAGCTTTAGTGGAGTTTAAATAGCGAAGAAGAAGGCCGTCAAAACCTCTTTTATAGATAAGGCCCCCTAGCATGGTATAGCGAGCGGTGCGCTTGATGAAAGCCCGTCGTGCATTGCTAGAGAGGTTAGGAGGAATGATAGAATGAGCCAAGTAGTCCTCAAGTTGTTTATACCATACATCTTGTGAACTAGAGTCTATTGTGTGGACGAGATTGATGTCAGTGGAAATGTATGAAGGCAATGGCACATGATGTACCATGACATAAATTCTTGATGAGGATGATGATGAAGAAGGAATATGCGAGGTGAGCGAAGCCATGGTGTCAGCAAACTTATTCGTCGATTAAGGAACAGTCTACAATAAATGATGGTCAAAAGATGCTAGAAGAGTGTCAACACGGTACTTGTACCTTTATAAAATTTCATTTTTACAAAGATATGAACCATTGATTTGATTGATGACAAGTTGTGAGTCACCGAAGATGTTGATGGATTTGATGTTTAAAGAAAGGGCAGTTTGAAGTCCCAAAATTAAGGCTTCGTATTCGGCCATATTATTGGTACATTCAAAGTCGAGTTTAAAAGACATAGGCATGGGTTCACCTTCATGTGGAATGAGGATGACCCCCACACCCCCACCGAGTTGACATTTAGAGCCATCGAAGAACATCATCATTTGGTAGAATGTGTCATCAGTCGAGAGAGTGGCGATAGATTCATCAGGAAACTCGCACTGAGAAGGTTGATTGTCAGGAAGAGGGGCATCTGCTAGTTGGTCAGTGATTGTTTGCCCTTTTATAGATTTTTGCTGGACAAATTTAGCAAGAAGCATGAGCCAACGAGCCATACGCTGGTTTTGATATGGTTTGGAATGCATGTATTTGAGGGGATCAGTGTGGGTGACGACAAAGGTTTTGTGATTGAGAAGATAGTGATGGAGCTTGGTAGTGGCAAAGACTAATGCCAAACAGAGTTTCTCGGTATGAGTATACTGAGTTTCATAGTCGACAAGTGTTCAGCTTATGTAATAGACTGCTTGCTCACGGTGTTGCTTGTCTCGATGCATGATCATGGCACCTAATGAATGATTGGTTGCTGAGATGTAGAGGTAGAAGGGTTGGTTGTCTTTTGGTGGAATAAGGACTGGTGGAGAGACCAAATAGCGTTTGAGGGTGTTAAAAGCCTCTTGGCAATCTTTATCCCATTTAAAGGAGACGTCCTTCTTGAGGAGGTGATGAAAGGGTTGGCAACAGTCAGAAAGCTGTGAAATGAAGCGGCAGATGGATTGGAGCTTTCCTTGTAGACTGCGAAGTTGCTTGAGATTAGTTGGAGGTGGCATAGCATGAATTTTGGCAAGATCTATCTCGATGCCACGAAAAGAGACAATGAATCCCAAGAGCTTTCCTAAGAGGACCCCAAAGACACATTTCTTGGGGCTAAGACGGACCTAATACTGAAGAAGATGAGAGAAGATGATTTTGAGGATAGTCAAATGGTCACAACGAAGCTTAGACTTGCTAAGCAGGTCATCGACATAGTCCTCCATGATTTTATGGAGGAGATCATGAAAGATGTAAGTCATGGCGTGCTGATATGTGGCATCTACATTTTTCAGACCAAAAGGCATGACTCGATAGCAAAAAGCTCCCCATGGTGTAATGAAAGTGGTTTTGTGATGATCTTCCAGTGTAATCAGGATTTGGTTATATCCTGAAAATCCGTCCATGAGTGATAACATCTCATGGCCAGCCGTAAGATCAACAAGTTGGTCAATGTTTGGAAGAGGGAAGTCATCTTTGGGACAAGCTAGATTAAGGTCACGATAGTCTATGCAGATTCAGATCCCCCCAGTCACCTTGGTGATAGGAACGATGTTAGAGACCCACTGTGGATAATCGATGGGTTGGATGAAGGAGACTAAAAGAAGACGTTGAAGCTCTTCTTTGACAAGAAGTGTAACACGAGGATGCATTTTGCAAAGCTTTTGCCTAATAGGCTTAGCCTCTAGGTTTGTGACAATGTTATGAGAAGCAATGTTAGGGTCGATGCTAGGCATGTCCGCGTAGGTCCAGGCAAAGGCTTTGCGATTATCAGAGAGAAATGTGGTATAGTCGATCTGCTCCTAGGTGTCTAAAGACTTACCAATATTTAAGACTTGAGGAACATCAGAAGATGAAAGGTTAATGTCAATGGTTGATTCATTTAACATAACCTGTGTTTCAGAAGGGAGGGAGTGTTGAATGAAAGAATTGTCAGCACCCATATAGGTAAGAATGGCGTCATCGTCTATGCAGTGGACAGTGTTAATGGTTATCGATTCATCGTCTATCATGGTAGGATAAATGAGAGGGAGAGACTTGGGAACACCATTGAGCTGATAGGTTAGAGGATCCAAGCGGATGGTGTTTATGCAAAAAAAACTAGGAGGGATGGAAACCACCGACTCCGTAGGTGAGGATGGAAGAATAGGCGAGTCTAGAAGAAATTGGTCATTGGTTAGTTCGGGGCAAAGGCTTGTGGAAGCCTCAGCGGGTTCTTGAAAACCCAGTCCATACTGTTTCTTTGCATTATCATCATTGGGTGGTTCGATAGGCCGATGGGAGCCTTGTTCGTAACATCCAAAGCCAAAACCCTTCCATGCACACCTATAAAGGTAGGTATGTGCAAAGGTGGGGTTGCTAAGAAAGAAGAAATCGGATGTGAATATTTGAGGCGAGGAGGAAGGATTTGATTCAGTAGAAGCTTGATCCATCCCCCCATAAATGAGATTGGTTCGAAGGCTAGGAGGACCATAAGGAATGACCATTCCGATCTAACAATCATAGTTTGGGTTTTGATGAAGCTATCCATACTCTTGAGGAGTCTAGAACATGTCCAGAGTAAGTAAGCGATATTCCCCCAGTGAAAGCCTTTGGAAGATGTCATCCATGGGGTCCTTGGTTGTTAATTGAGAAGATGATGTGGTGGCAACCACTGTTTGCGTACTAGTTGATGCTTCTACGGATGGAGATGATGTTTGGGTTGATGCCTTGAGTGGGATAAGAACATCGTTTGGGCGATAGGTCATGTTACAAGTCTTAAAAGGGGATGGGTCGGCGGGAATGACATGGACTTGTTTGTCGTGTTCAAATTTGACACAACGGTGAAGTGTTGAAGGGACGCAAGCCATAGCGCGGATCCAGGGTCGCCCTAATACATGTTATATTGGAATTCTCCCTCAATGATGTAGAAGAGCTCTGGAATTGTGCATGGATCAACGTAGATATGAAGGACAATAGTGCCAATAGTGTTAGCGATGGTGTCATTAAAGGATCTAAGGATTACGTCAGTTTTCAATACGCAATTCTTGGGAAGAGCCAATTGATCAAAGGCATGGGAGGAAATGATATTAATGATGGCACCCCCATCAATCATAACTCGTTTAATATAAGTTCGATCAATGTAGGCTGTGATGAAAAGGGCAGCATCCTGATCTTCCAAGGTAGAGGTAGGAATCTCAGAATCATTGAAAGTAATGGAGGCGATGGGGGATAAAGAATGGACTAGGGCAGCTAGTGGTTGAGGGTCTTCAAGTTGGACTTTTGCTGCCTATAGGGCTTCGATTAGAGCCTGGCGATGCTGGGGGGAACTTTGGATAAGGTCATATAGGGTCATCTTCACAGGCGTTTGGTGAAGTTGTTTTATCATAGATTCTGTGATTGCCTCTGAAGAAGGGGGTTGGGATGCACCTAAGATGGAAATGTTGGGTTTCAGTGGTTGAGGTGCCTGGACAAAAGGATAGGTCCAAGGAATATCAACTTTTTCTTTTGCCTTGTCCTTTTGTGACCTAGTGGTTATATGGATAGCATTGATTTCAAATATAGTAGGTGCAGAAGGGGTTATGGTCTGTTGATGAGATGTTGATGTGGTTGAAGAGGTTGGATGGGAATGTGTCGAGGGTTGGTCAAGAGTGTCCTCAAGGAGAAGAGTGTCTTTCTCCATATAGTGGCGAATGACTGCCTTGAGAGCATAGCAAGTCTTGGTATCGTGTCCTGGCATGTGATGGTATAAACAAATCTTTGTATCATCGAACCAAGGAGGTTTTGACCCGAGGGGTTGGAATGGCTTGATAGAAGGAAGGGTAATGCTAGAAGTCTGCAAAAGTTGGCATAATATTAAAGCATACGAACCTACTAAGGGGTCCGTGCTTGTTGATGCATGACGCGCTGGTGAGTTCTGCTTGGGAGATGTTGAAGAAGGTTTTTGTACCACCTTTTGGGTTAGTGGTGTGGTGACAGGTGAAGATGGCACTTTCTTTGTGAGAGGTGCCAAATTTTTGAGAGGGGGTTGACTTGTGGTTGGCAAAGGAAGTAATAGAGGTAATTTCTTTTGGTTAATGGTTGGAGTAGGAAGGACACTGATTAGGGTAGAAGGATGAGGACCTAAGATGGAGGGCAAAGTTGACGGTGGAGGAGGGGTTCGCTTCTGTGGTCTGGCAGTCTTCTTCAACTTGGTTAGAAGACTACTTTTGGTCGAGGTCTAGTCTAAGTCCACCTTCACTTGTGGGTGAGTGAGGGTAGAAACAGGACGAATGCCGAGTGACTTGATTAGTTTAGATTGGGTAGATGCAGGTTTAGAAGTGGGGGTTTGGTCTTTGTTTGGAGTCTAGGGTGATTCTGCCTTGGGAGGATTGGCAGCATGAGACGAGAGGGTATGGGAATGTTGAAGAACTTTAAGATGCTCCCACAATCCCCGATGCTCCACTTTCCTTGAAGGGAGAAGTTTTAATTTCTCCACTAGTTAGGAAAATGGTTGGGGGGATGTTGGATGAGGTTTGGATTCTTGAGAAGATGTGTTAGGTGTGGCAGTAGTTTCGGACCCAAGGTGTGTGGGAGTTATAACTAGATTGTCGTTGGTCGAGGAAGATGGAGAGTCAAGTTCTTCTCTTGGTGGAGAAGGAACTAGAGAGTGTGGCTCCTCAAGCAGGTAAAGGGTAGGGATTATGGTGCCCTCCACTTGCGGTCGAGGAGTAGGTATGGTCAGGTCCTCCATAGGTAAAAGAAAGGAGGATGGTGAGACCGGTGGTGCCGATAAGGTTGAGGCATCCTCCAAGATGAGAGAAGTTGACAGAGAACTAACTGGGGAAAGAGGTTCGTCCACATGTGATGGACTAGTAGATGGGTTAACCTCTTGAGATTGGTTGGGGATGAAGGGTGAGACCGTATTGACCGTTCGAATGTCATGTTCATGCGTGTTGTCAATCAAGGTCTAGACATTATTTTGGGTTGGTGGATGATTGGGGAATGATTGCTTGAAAATATTGATGCTCTGATTTAGAGGTGCATTGGGATTATCTAAAACAAGCTCTCCCTTTTCAAGCATGTCCTGGAATATGTTTTTAAAGGTTTTCCAGTTTCCTGTGTCATGACCTTTGACACGGTGGAAATTGCAGAAGTCATTTTCCCTATACCACGTAGGGATGGCACGTGAGGGATCAAATTGTGGCAGTGGTCGAATCTGGGGAAGGTTGAGAATCCCCTGTTTAACAATTTTTTCCAGTATAGACGCGTAAGATTCTCCAAGAGGAGTATATTGTCTTTGTATGTATCTCTGCTGGAATTGACGGGTGGCACTCTGAGATGTGGATGGCTCAGGTTGATTAGATGAAGAGGATGAAGGTCTAACGACCATAGCATTAGCTGAAGCTTTAGACTTAGGATTTGACGATGAAGGTTTAGAAGAAGAGTCATTAGTCTTAGAGTTGGGGTTCTTGCTCTGCAACTTGAATTTATTCTCCTCAATGGCACGTAATTCAAGTTTACGGGCCATCATGAAGGTTTCATCGAAGGTATGGAAGGTCTGAACCCTTAAAGTGGAAGAAATATGTTTGGCGCAAGCTCGGGAGAATAGTTTAATAAGTTTAGTTTGAGGTAAGGAAAAGGAGAGTTGATTGATAAGACCTCTCCAGCGAGCAACGAAGTCAGCTATTGATTCATCCTTGAATTGGTGGATAGTGTAAAGGTCTGTGATTGAGACCTTCTTGGTAATGTTAATGGAGAAGTGATCAAGAAAGAGCTGGGCTAGCTATGTAAATGTGAAGAGGGAATGGCTGGCAATGGAGCTGTACCAGTCAAGTGCAGCACCAGAAAGGGACATAGGAAATGTGTGCAAGAGTAATGTGTCATCATGGGCAATAAGGTAATAGGCATGTCTAAATGCCCATAAGTGTTGCTGTGGGTCTTCCTTGCTTTGAAAGCGAGAAAATTTGGGAAGCTCCCACTGGTTGGGGTATGGTCTAATTGGAACATAAGGATGAATAGGCTCATTGCAAATTTTCTCATATGAGAGAGCATTGCGTGAGCCAAAAATGGAGGTTTCTAAGCTATACATCTTATCCATCAGCATTTTGATGATATCTGCTGACAAATTGGTGGGTGGAGTGCCCCTAGATTATAAGGCACTTGAAAGATATTGGGAGGAGCGTATGACGTGGATGGTTGCATAGATGCAACATATGGATAGCTGGTTATGGGAGCAAAAGTTGGAGCCAAGGGCACTTGTGTTATGGGGTTGGTAGGCACAAGTTGGATAGGGCCCGTCAAGGATGGTTGAGGAGTGGCTACGCTTGTTGACGGGTAAATATTTACTCTTGTGTTGATAGGTGCAAGAGTAGGAGGAATAGAGACTAGTAGGTTTTGGAAAGGTGTGGGGTTTGGTTGAGTGACTTGAGGTTGAGGGAGTACCAGAACCCCCATGGAGGTAGGTTTAGATGGAGTGGCTACGTTTTGAAGGTAAGACATGGTTGGGTTATTGGTAGAGGTGTTGTCTAGTGGCTGAATTGTAGGTGCGGTTGATGTGATTCTTGTGTCAACTAAGGAAGTCGGCATCCCATAGATTGGGTTGCCTAGGGAGTCTCACGTTTGGCTATTCACGAGATAGTGTTGTAAGGCTTTGACGTTAAGGTCCAAGAATCGTGCAAAATCTTGGTCCCCTTCTAGGACGATAGGAGTTTGAGGCGGGGTTGGGCGAGTAGGAGTTCTTTCAGTCTCTAAGTTGAACTCCATTATAAGACTGGTTATAGATGGTGAAGGTGGAAGCAGATGTTGACTAGCGTGGTCAAGAAGGGCCTTGGTTTGACTGCGTGTCAAAACCATTCAAGGCAAGAAAGGATCAGGTTTTAGAAAACTGTGTTCTATCAGTCTCAAAAAACTAGAATAGATGTTTAGACAGCTAGAAAGTTGGATTTTAAGCTTGTTGTTTTGGAAAAAATAAAATAGACAGAGACTGATGTCGGTATAAAAACTGATGTCAGTGAAGAAGACTACCGATGTCGGTCAGATGACCGATGCTGGTACAGAAAAGTTGCTGACGTCGGTTACAGGACCGATGTCGGTCACTGTGTTTTCCAGAAACTCAGAAAAAAAGTTTTTGGAAATGGAGAAGACGTCCTTACCAGCTCAAAAAGGATAGATAAAAATAGAAAATATGATGATGACAGACAGATCCTAGTGTTAAATCCCTAGAAACAATTTTATTAAGATCGTGTGGCTTATGCCTTAATGTGATGTTTGAGGAAGTTGGTTGTAAGAAGGGTCCTAGAATAGGTAATCTAAAGATGGTTTCAGGTATGTTAAGGCACTCAAAAGTCTGTATTAGCTTCCGTATAGGCCTGGTGCTAAGGAGCAAGCTCTCCTCACTTCACGATTCTAGTTGTTAGCTGGTCTCGCTTAGCCAAAATATACTTTCACTATAGTTTAGACTCTACCAGAGAACAGAGTTGGCTTTCCCCTTGGTGGTGAAATCCAAGTAGGATTGCCAGGTTGGGTAAGGTATCCGCTGGGTGATGAAATCCCAGTCGAGCCTTGTCTCAAGTGAGTTTTATGTTTAATTGAGTGCTCGTGGTCTGGTTGTGTAACATCAAGTGATCTACGATTTATTCAATATGCATTTTACTAATTAATAAGTGTGGACTAAAAAGATGCAAGAAATCAAGAAATGGAATGCAGTATATATTAAAGCCCCAAATCGAAATATTAAATTGGAATGAAAACAAGGTCGAGAAAGGGTTGAAGAAAATGATTTTTTTACTAGTCTAGAAATGCAAGAACAAGAAAGAAAAAGTTCTTTTTATTTCCTGCTTATGATGTTTTTTTTTAGAAAAGAAGAAAGAGGTGAAGAGGAAGAAGCCTAATGCACCTAAATGAACAAAGAAGGAAAGGGAACCCAAAGAAGGCCCTAAACGGGTCCCACCGGGTGTGCCAAAATGTTTCTATTCAAATTTTGCTTTCAATTTCAAGGAAGAGAAAATGAGAAACTTAAGAAAGAATGGTTAAGGCTTGATGTGTACCTGGATATAGTCTATGCACCGTAATCCAAATGCTGTGAGTACTCCTCTTTGGCTGTGGAGGAATGACACCTGCAAAGAAAAGAAACTTGGACAAAAGAAGGCGTTAAATGGACAGATGGTGGGTTGCCAAGTGAAAGCTTGATCCCAGAAGTATGAAAACTTCCTTAAGGGATATAAACCCACTAATCAATAAAAATAAGTGTCTGATAAACAATAGAATGATAAAGAATTGAAATGATAAAAGATGGAATGAAAAAGGGAAGCAAAGGCTTACTTGAAAGAAGCTGTCAAACTAATCACAGTCACCGGCATCGGTGGTTCTACCGGTGTCAGTTGGTAAAGGTGTCGATGTCAGTTAATATGTCGACGTCGGTTGGGGTAGTAACCAGCGTTAGTAGAGGCAAAGGTCTTTGGACAAGGTCTGGATAAGTCTGTGGTCTGTGGATAGGGTCTGGTCAGGGTTTAGGTTTATTTGAGTGGTCTTGAGACAAAGTTTTGGGCTTGGTTGAATGGTCTAGGGTCTGGGTCTGAGAGTCTGGTTGAATGGGCAGAGTATATGGTCCGATAGAGGATGGAGGAAACAGGGAGGTGGATAAGTCAAGATTCGGGTCGGGCTTGGTTAACAGTCTGGTCTAGGGAGATATTGTTTAAAAGCAATAACTGAAAAGAGAATAAAAACACAGACAATATACTTACCTGTGCCTTGTGGAAGGTGTGCTACTGATGATTCTCGTACCTACTATTGATGTAGCCTATGTGGAGAACCTGTTTTTGATGGAGAACCTAAAGTTGTTGCTGCACCTGAGGGAGAGAGTGAGAGGCTTGACTGAGAGATTTGGTAGGTTGATGGATGGTTGAAGACTAAAGATTGAAGGATTCATGATTTGCTTCCGTAGATTAGCCAATTTCTAATTGGGATCCTCAAAGAGTCTGAAAAATTGGTTAAGTATAACCGACGTCGGTGATTCCACCAGCGTCAGTCGACACTTGACCGACGTCGGCAGGGTTAGAACGGGCAAAAAGAGCCACCAAGCCCATTTTTCATCCGCCAAGTGCACTATCTGTTGGAGAATGTTAAGGGTTGGGCTAAATACGCATGAGAGTTTTTTAGGCAGTTAGAGAGAAGTAGGAATAGGTCTTGGGTGAGTCATAGGATGAGAATTAGTCTAAGGCGAGGTGTCCTAGGTGAGGTGTCATGGGTGATGTGTCTAAGGAGGGGGGTTAATTCAAAATAAGTTTATTATTTTAAATTAATAACTTTTAAGAATGGGATAGGAATGGACCAAGGGGGAAGGTGACCAAGGGTTAGACACTATTTAGGTGTCTACAGAGGGACAAAAAAGAGGATCTAAGATCAACATACAAAGGTATTAAAGGAAGAAAGGGATGTACCTAAAGTAATGAACCTAACTATAATTCATGCATTAAAGCAATGGCATAGAGGACATGAGGAAGTAGACAAGGAGATATACATAAAATTGGTACAACTAGTGATCGCACTCTAAGGAGCTAGAGGTTGAACGGGAGAAAATAAGGGAGATATAATAAGGGATGAGGTGAAGATGTACCAAGAGATGGATGAAGAGATAGGTAGAGAAAAAAATGAAGTCATAGATAAAGATGAAGGTGGAAAAGGATGGAAGGAGCCAAGCATAGACATATAGGAGGAAAAAGAGAAGGTCTGGAAGAATAAGGAATATCATCAAGGGAGATGAAAAAAATGAAATTAAATGGAGAAAAGAGAAGAAAAATGAAAGGTATAAGATGGGGTTTGAGGTATATACTAAAGAATGATAGATTAGAAAATTTAAAAGGATGGGTAGAGAAGTGTAACAATCATGAAGGGTAAGGGGAGAATGATAAATATGGGTGGCCATGAAAGGTTTGAAAATAAGTCTAAAAAAAAACCCAAGGAGAAAACAATTTGATGATGAAAATGAAAAATAAGGCAATAAATTGAAGAAAAGGAAATAAGAGAAAAAAGGAGTGAAATGAGGACATAAAAAGGATGAAAAGAGAGTGAATAAGTAGGTGGTATCTTGACCAACTAAGCAGGGATGATGATAAGTAAGGAGAGGAATAATGGAGAAAATTAGATGGTGGTTTTGGAGATGAGAATGGGATGTAAAATGGGAAAGGGGTTAAAAACAACAAGGGGAAGAAAATAATGGTTTGACAAGAAGGTGAAGAGATAAGGTAGGCATCAATTAGATTGTTAGAAGAGATTGACAAGCTAAAAGGGTAATTAGAAGAGATTGACAAGTTGAAAAGGTGATGAGGTGGTGAAGAAATAGGGGAACACAATGAAAGGGAATGAGATGAAATTAAGGAATGAATATCAGGGATGATAAGAATAAGAATGAAGTATGGATATAAAGCACAAACACTAACATATATGTAAAAGATAAGTGAGTACCAAGATGGAAAGAGGAAAAGGGGAATGAAAATTGAAAACGGCAAGAAGAGATAAGAAGAAAAGGGAAATTATGGAAGGCTTCTCAAAGGATAAAGACCCAATTAGAAGCTAGTTGTGGAAGAAAAAAAGTAAAAGGTAGGAAGAGTGTCAAATCAATAGAGAGGGGTGGCACATATATGAAAAAATGGGATGCTAGAAGAAACATAACAAATACAAATCATGCTAGATTGAAAAGATGGGAAAGACGAAAACAAGAATTAAGAATTGGAATGAAGGTGGTTTAAAATCAGTGGAAGAGCAGTAAAAAGGTGGTAGCAAAGAAAATAAAGAGGTAGAAGCATCCCTTGATGTGCAAGGGAAATGAAGGATGTAAAATTGGTGATGAAAAGAGAGTGATAAAGAGGGTACAACAAATAGGCAAGGGCAAGGGGAGATGATAAGGATGGAGAAATAAGAAAAAATGGGTAAAGGGTAAGGTTGGTAATAAAGGGAAAGCGAGATGAAAAAATATAAAAGGTGGGTGGGGAAGCAAGCTATGTAGCATGCACAAGGAAAGGTGATGGGAAGGCCAAAAAAGTGGAGTAATTGGTGGGTTTATGGGAGATAAGGGGGGCCAATGAGGAAGGATATCAATCCTTATGTTAAAAGAGATTGACAAGCTAGAAAATTGGTTTAAAGAGATTGAGAAACTGAAGGGAGGGAGGTGGTAAGGAGATAGGTAGAGAAGTGGAGGAAAAGATCTTAGGTGAAAATGGAAAATAAAATAAAATATGTGATTTCGATAACCTCAGTAACTGATCACTACCTACATAGTCCGAAAAGAAATCAGGCTAATGTAGTTATCTGAACAATTGAGGAAAAATAAATCAGAAGTATTAGGTGATGTTGAAGTACAAGGATGCTAAGAAAAATCCAAAGCTTTCTGATATAGGATGCCCTAAGCATGAGGGTGTTATTAGAAATGAAAATTAATGAGAACAAAAAGGAGAGGGTAATTATTTTTAGTGGTTCAACTGCCCTTAGAAGTCAAGTAGTGTCTACATAGTCAATAGACATTAGGCCAATGTAGTTCAACTAGGGTTGGAAAATGGTGCTTAAATTGGCTACCCCAATTAGATGGACCACATGGGTTGGTTTGTCTTGATGGAGAAGGTTTTTTAAAATAAGCATTTTTGGTTTTGGTGAAGGTGATATTGAAAATATATAATGTAGATTGGTGAATAGTTACAATTATGATCCCACATTTAGTAGGATGAGAGACACAGATGGGTAAGGTAGGATAAATAAGAAAGGAACATAATGATAAGCATCAAAAATGACATTTAATGGAGATAATACAAAGAATATGTGCCTTTATGAGGAAGTTTCACCTTCTAAAATTATGTGAGGGTAGAAGTTTGGAGATAACATCTATTATTATGAGTTGAGTTTTAGGTAATGCACTTCTATCAAGATTTGCATAGTCATTTTGCCCAAGGTTTATCACCACTACAAGCTAATTTTTAAGGGAAATAGTGAAGTTACTAACTATAAAGAATTTATTTAATGGCCAAGTAAATGTTACAAGGTATTAAATTGGTAGTGTGGTGAGTGATATAGGATGGACCATGCATGACCTAAGAGCTGCATGGGTAAGCTAGACAAAAGGTGTCTATGTCTACATCCTCTATCCTAATACCTCATAACCAATGAATTATTGGTTCTACTAGGTTGGGCCTAACCAAAAATAATTACATGGCTTAGGAGATTGGTTATATAGTTGGAAAAGTTGATCATTCTCCTACTAGGGATGAACTTTTACCTGGCACAAAAGAAAAGATTTCCATGTTCGATCAAGCACTACCAATGGTTGGGGTATAATTTTCAAAGCTTGTGGCAATGGGCCAATAGTAATAAGAGGGTAGAGGAGATAGGAAGGTGAATGAATTATTGTGAATTCATGGTAGCCTACCTCTAATGGAAGAGTTTCAACAACATTAAGTATTTAAAAGCTACCATTACCAGTAATAATGGTAGTTTTGAAGGTGTGATCATTACAATGGCCCATGGTTGGAAGCCAATTTATGTCAACCAAGTTAAAAGTGACAATGATGCAAATGAACACTAGACCCAAAAGGACCAAAAGATGATAAATTAAGGAAAGACATTAGATGTGGATTGGATGATAAGGGAAACAAAAAGATATCATGATAGTGCATAATGGCTTTATCAAGATGACCAATCAAATTGAGGGCAATATGCCTATATGAAAAGGTAACCGGATATGACCATTTCAAGTGGGAAGAATATTCAATGGAGTCAATGACATCATATGACCTTCCCTATTAGTGGAATGAAGAATCATGTCAATAAGGAAGAATGTTTTGGTATCATCATTTAGTTGTTTGATTTTACAGGTTATAGAGAGTGTAGAGAAATACATAAGGTTGAAAATGGAGAATAATGGAAACAATGGTGGAATTAATCAATAGACACTATGACCTAAAATAATCAATATGGTGAATGTGTGGATCTACCAGATATTTCAACATGTAATGACAATAATCGAAGTACTATTAGATCAACAACAAGAGGAAAGGAATCCTTAGCCTAAGCTTCAGCCTGAACTATTACCTCTATAGAAATGAAGAAGGTGAGAATTTCACTGTGAAAGATATAGGGATAGAGAATATAATTTTCATCCTATCTATGGAGGTAACCCTCACTATACAAGGGGATGTGCACTAAGGTAACAACTAGAAATACCTATACGATTAGAAAAACCAGAGTAGATGAATGAAATGGATATAAAATGAGAGCATGGTGAAATAACAAGATTAGAATATGATTTTCATATTATGGGGATGAATCTTGAAGAGGATAATAGAGTACACCCTTTAGAAACTATTAAAATAGGGAATGTTACATATGTTAGTTTAGTGAACAATCAAGTAGAAGGATAGTTGAACACATATCCAAAGGCAACAAATAATCAACCCAGTGCTTAGGTAGGAAAATAATGTATGTAAGGACCTTAGGTGAAGTGTGGATAGTCTGATAACTTTGTATGTGTCATGAAACTCCTCACACCCTAAATAACATATTGCACAATTTGATGTAAACATGTACAAAATGTGTTGGATTTCTCTAGTCGAATGTTATCATGATTGAAGTTATGTGGATACTTATGAATGTTATGGTTATGGTTATGATTGGTATGGTTATAGTTTTTTTAATCTCACTTAATATAAAAAGAATGATTATTATTGTTGCAACACTAGATGGTAAAAGTCATGATGAAACATCAATAAAGCACATTAAGATAAGAATAGGGCACGATGTTTTATTTTTAATAAGGATTAAAAATAGACCTGAAGTGGGATTGGCTTAATGAATATAATCCCTTCAAATGTTGGGCATGAGTGGTCATGAGTTGACGAAAAGAGGATTCTTTATCACAAAGTGTCAAGTAAGCTCTGAATCTCTTGATTTACAAATAGTCTATAGTGATTATGGGTGATAGGTGGTGTGAAGTGTAATGGGTGATATGTGTGATAACCTCATGTGAATTATTTTTTCTCTTTTATAGGTTACCTTAGAATGGTAATAGACAAGTCCATGTCGTATGCTAGATGTAGACTGATAAATTTGGTAAGTCTACATGTGAAAGCCGATTAAGGCTTCTAACTTATTATGTTTCTTGAGAGATGATTATGGCTTTAGATTTTGTTGTGATAGTGGGCCTTTTTTTATTTTTATATATGGGAAGTTGATCAATGTGAGAAGCTAATCGATTCTAGAATATTCCAAGTAATTTTTCTACTTTTGACAAGTTTAACTTAGCCATCTTTCAAGGGAGTGTTATAAGATTATTGGATTTGTTGAATGATATTGATAGTTATCCTTCAAGGGAGAAGTCTACCTTATATTTGGTAATTTTTTTTTTGTTTTTGGGAAACTATCCTTCAAGGGAATAGTCTACAATGCTTAAGATACTGACCCAAATAGTATCTTGGTATCCAAATTGTTTATAGATGCAGTGTTTTTAGACATGAACAAATCTAATTAGGTTCAGAGGTTTACTTTTATGAAGGCAAACTTTTAACACAAGAAGGTTAATGATATGAAAAGGTATGTTTTTTAGAGATAATGACCATGAGATTCCATCTTGTTAGAGACAAAAATTATCCATGAGAACCATCCTATGGGTAGAGCCATAGTACCCACATTTAGGATTAGGTAATGGCTATGGTATTTAATCACATGGTTTTATGTTGTAATCAATTGTCCTAAAAAATAGAGGATAAAGATGGGTGAAGGTTAAAATCTCATAATCAAGGGATGAACTTAAGTTAGACAAAAGGAGTGAGCTTGATTCTTCTTTAAGAGAAAAATGGATGTATATGTGAAGCATTAAGAAGCTTAGGTTCTAGTTTTCCTTCAAGAGAGGACAAATGATAATCTCCTGATCCATACTTATGGGTAATGATGTAGGGTTGAAGCTAATTGACATAAAAATTGCCTCGTTTACTCTTTTCCATGTTGGCCATATATTGGTTTTCTTTTCAGATGAAGTCTCTGATATTGAAGTCTCATTGTTTGATATGCTTTTTATAAGCACATTTTATATGATTTTGATAGGTATGGAGGTAGGTAGGGGCTAATAAACAATGTTCATCAAGTATCTAAAGCTAGGATAAATGGTGTTGTTGATAATCTTCTTCATAAATAAGATCTTACAAAGATATGCAAAGAGAGGGAATTTGGAATTTAGGAGGCAAGACTTCCTCTGCTCTAAAGACTAGAGAGAAGGGAGTAACACCTATATAGGTTTGAATGCTAGTGTGATAAGCCCATAAAGTAAATGGGATGTGCAAGTGTCAATCCTGACTTGAAGCACTTACAACTTTGGTTAGTATTTTATTGAGAGTTTTGTTGGAGGATTCTACCTATCTTTTTGTTTATGGATAGTAAGGCAAAGAAGGGCTTATATTGATGCCAAATGTGTCACATAAGCCTTGGAATTGATTATATTTGAAGTATTTACCATTATCAGTGATGATCTTATGAGGAACACCAAAATGATAGATGATATGATGGTTGATAAAGTCCAGAATCTTTTTTGCTTTGGTTGAGATAATAGAAATAGATTCCACCCATTTGGTGAAATATTAGATGGATTTAATGATGGATCTATGCTACTATGAAGAATGGGGGTTAATTTCCCCAATGATATTGAAACCCCATTGAGAGAAAGGCCAAAATTCCTTAGATACCTAGAGGCTATTAGCTAGTGCATGAAGTGAATTATCATGTTATTGACATTTAGCACACTTTTTTACATAATCATAATAGTATTGGTTGAGGGTGGACCAATAGTAGCCAAGGTGAAGGATATGTTTAGTGACTTATAGGCCACTAAAGTGTCCCCCATAGATCCTATCATGTGTTTTCTTGATGGTATGGGAAGCTTCATGGTTGCATAGGCAATGAAGAAGGAGATTATCAAAACAACATTTGTAAAATATTCCCCCTAGTATGGTATAATTAGAGGTACTTTGAATAAAGGTTCCTAAAACATTCCTAGAGAGTTTGGGAGGAATGATGCCTAGGTTAAGGTAGTTAAGAGTTTGGTCATATCAAATGTCAGGTGGGGATTATTCCACATTAAAAATAGTAAGGAGATCAGATTGGTTAGAGGAGGGAGTGGTGAGATGATGAATGGTGATAAGTATTTTATAAATGGAAGGTTGAGAAGGGATCTAGGAAGCAAGGCAAGCCATCATATCTATGAATTTGTTGGTAGATTTAGGAATGATTTGACCAATTAATTTTAGAATGATGTTAAGAGTTTGTCAACTAAAAGTTTATATTTTTTCAAGACAACATTGTTACATTGATAGGATCCATTGACCTATTTGACCATAAGTTAGGAATCACCAAATACATGGATTATCTTAATTCCCAAGGTTAGATAAGTTTAGAGACCTAGCATCAGGGATTCATACTCAACCATATTATTGGTACATTAAAAGTCAAGTTCAAAGGAGAGAGGAAGGGGTTAACTATTGAGAGGAATGAGAATAAATCTAACACCCATCCTTGTTGGCACTTTGAGCCATCAAAGAACATGGTCATTTGGTAGTTTATGTCATCCTCTTGAAAAAGAGTCATGATAGACTCATCTGGAAAGGTAAGAGAAGGTGGTTAGGTGTTTTATAAATGAGCTTCAACCAATTGGTTGGCAATGACCTACCCTTTAATTGACTTTTACTAGAAGAAATCAAGGTCAAATTTAGCTAGGAGCATGAGCCACTTAGTCGTATACTAATTTTGGTATGGTTTAGAGTGCACATACTTGAGTTGGTCGGTATTAGTTATGACATATGTTTTATGGTTTAAAAGGTAGTGGTAGATTTTGGTTGCCATTAAGGTCAATGATAAGTAGAGTTTATCAGTATGTGTATACCAAGTTCATATTCTACAAGTGTGTGACTAATGTAGTATATGGCTTGCTCTATATGTTGGTCATCTTGGTGAGCCAACATTACCCCTATGGAATGGTAGGTAGCTGAGATATGTAGGTAAATGGGGTGGTCATTCTTAGGAGGGGCAAGGATAGGTTGTGACAAATGGTACTATTTGAAGAAATCAAAGGCTTTTTGATAATCACTATTTCATTTGAAAGAGATATCCTTATTTAGAAGGTGATGGAAAGGTTAGCACCTGTCTGAAAGTTGGGAAATGAAATGGTAAATGGATTGAAGTTTTCCCTATAGAATATGGAGCTGATTAAGGTTTGTTGGAAGAAACATGTCCAAAATCTCTCTAACTTTATTAGGGTCTACTTTGATTCCATGAAGAGAGATGATAAATCCAATAAGCTTTCCTAAAAGGACCCCAAAAGTGCATTTCTTAGGATTAAGATGAAGATGATAATGGATGAGGAATTAAAATATGATCATAATAACAATCAAGTGATCATTTCAGAGTTTGGATTTCTTGAGAAGGTCATCCACATAGTCTTCTAAAATCTTATGGATGATATCATGGAAGATATAAGTCATGGAATATTAGTAGGTTGCACCAGTGTTCTTTAACCCAAAAGGCATGACTCTATAGAAAAAAAGTTCCCCAAGGGGTGGTAAAGATAGTTTTGTGTTGATCTTCCAGAGAAATCAAGATCTAATTATAACCCAAAAACCTATCCATGAGAGATAACATCTCGTGGTTGGTTGTAAGATAAACAAGCTAGTCAATGCTAGGTAGAGGAAAGTCATCCTTGGGTTAGGTGATGCTAAGGTCATGAAATTCCACACAAATATGTAGACCCCTAGTGACTTTGGTGATAGGTATGATATTCAAGACCCATTAGGGGTAGTCAATGGGTTGAATGGGTTTACAAATAAGAGACATTGAAGCTCTTCTTTGATGAGAAGGGATATATGAGGATGCATGCATCAAAGTTTCTATTTAATAGGCTTGGTATCATGATGAGTGACTATGTTATGGGTAGTAATGGTGGGGTGAATCTTGGTCATATCACTATAAGACCAAGTGAATCTTATGTTGCAGTCTTGGAGGAAAGAAGAGAAATCCTAAAGTTCCTTGGCATTTAGTGATTGGCCCAATTTGACAATAAAAGGTTTATCTAGAGTGCCCAAGTTGATATCTGTGGTGGATTCATTAGACATGGTTAAGGCCTTATGAGGAAGGGATTTGTGGATAGAATAATCCCTCATACCAAGGTAGGTAAGAATGGAATCATCATCTTGATGTTGGATGGTGTTGATGGTAGGAGAATCATTCTCTACCATTATAGGGTGTATGAGTGGAAGGACTTTGGTTCGTCCATCCTTTTGGTAGATGAGAGGGTGAAAACTAATGGTATTGACTAAAAAAATTATTAGGGGGAATGATGTCAGGATCTTCAAGTGGGGAAAGTGGCTAGGTTGGTGAGGATGGGATATCTTCCTTGATGGTGTAATGGGTTTGGGTGAATTATTGGGTTCTTCAAGTGGTTCATAACCAAGACCAAATGACTTGTGAGGTTAAATTTTTTTGATATGGGGTAACTCATGAGGCCTTTATTTAAAGTAACCAAGGCTAAAAATTTTTCAAGCACATCTATGAAGATACAACTTAGCAAACTCGGGTTTGCTAAGATAGGAAAAGTTAGAGGTAAATGGTTGGATGGATGAAGTAGTGGTAGGGGCTTGAAGTGGTTGATCAAGTCCCCCATAAATTAAATTTTTTTGATGATTAGGGAACCCAAAGTGGATGATGGTTCTAATGTTAGGGTCATAGGAAGGATCATGTCTAAGATTCCCATATTCTTGGGGAGTAGAGAAGGCATCCAAGGCTAAGAGTCTATATTCCTTGAGGGAAAGATGTTGTAATGTGGTTTCCATGGGATTCTATATAATATTTTAGGAAAAAAAGATATATGATCTAGTAGAATCTTGATCAACATTTGGTATGAAAATGTCATGGGTTTTGGTTGGTGGGGTTGTGTCGTTAGTAGATGGCTGTGAGGTGGATGGACGAAGAAGGATGCCATTAGGCTGATATGTCATATTTAAATATATGAAAGGATAAGGGTCAACTTAGATAGTCATAATTTGGCATTCATGCTCAAATTTGAATCATCGATGTAAGGTGGAAGGGACATAACTCATGGCATGAATCCAAGGGGTCTCAAGTAAAAAATTGTATTGGAATTATCCTTCTAGAACATAAAAAAGTTAGGGAATGATAAGAGGCCATACATAGATATGGGGGACAACTATACCCAAGGTAGTAGCTATGGTATTATTAAAGGAATGATGGATCAATGTGCTTTTAGACATGATGTTCATGGGTAAGTATAACTAGTCATAGGCATGGGAGGAGATAATATTGATGTTGTCTCCTCTATCAATCATCACCCTTTTGATGCAGGTTTGATTGATGTATGCCATAATAAAGAGGGGGGATTGGGATCCTCTAGATGAATAGAAGGTATTTCTAAATTTTTGAAGGTGACAATGTTAGAATTTTAAAGGTAACCAACAAATATAGCTAGAGGTTGAGGGTCATTGTGTTAGACCTTAATGGATTGTAAGGCTTATATGAGTGCTTGGTGATGATGGGGAGATGTAGAGACTAAATCATATAAGATCATTTTTATTGGAGTTTGGCGAAGTTACTTGAGGATAACTTTATGGATGGATATTTCATATGGTTTAGGGTATGGAGGGTTAGATATGGAGGCACCTAAGATAGAAAAATTAGGTTTGTTTGATGATGGAGATGGTTATGTATTGTTGCCTTGGGAGTTTGGGGAGGGATAAGTCAAAGGAATGGATGCCTTAGCCTTTCGTTTATCCTTTTATTGTAATCTTGTGACCACATTGATTATATGGATAATAGGAGAGGTTGAGGTAGTGGAGTTATCCAACTCACTTTTATTCTTAGGTGAAGGTGAAGGAGTTGGTATGTGTTAGGTAGGTATGGTTGTTATTTGGGTCACTAGGGGTGGCATAGGAGGTTCATATGTTAATAGATCATCCTCATCATAGAGTTTATGGATAAGAGTTTGGAGATATTTATAGTTCTCTATGTCATGGCCAGGTGTCCTATGATATAAGCAAATCAAATTTTAATTGAACCATGATGGTTTAGGACTTAGAGGGTCAAAAGGTTTTATGGTAAGGCTAATGAAGAGTTTTTAAACAACCTTTCTAGAATGGTTGAATAGGAATCAATTAAATCTAGTAAATAGTTAATGGTTTTTTCTTTGAGTGTTGAGGTAAAATGTTGTTTATATGTAGGTTTGGTGATAGGTGTCTTAGGTAAGGTGGTATGCTTTGATGGTTTTGGTTTAGGCAAGATGGTTGATGAGCTAGAGGTAGAGGATGTTAAGATAGGTAACTACGGAATCATCGATGTAGTGAGGAGAGGTGTCTTGAAAATTAAGTATGAAGGTGTGACCAACAAAGGTGGTGAAGTTTTGGTAAAAATAATGGGCTTCATGCTCAAGGTAGGGGGACAAAGACCCAAAATGGAAGGAAAGTTTGAGCAAGGAAAAATTTGGGTTTTTTGGATTTTTGGTGGTTTTACCTCTTTAGTTGTTTTGGTTTCCTATTTTAAAGGGGATTTGGTTACTTGGGCCTTATTTCTAATGGTTTAGCCCTTAAGTGGAGGAGAAAGAATGGTTCCTTTAACTTTATATTACTTTTCAATAGAAGCTTCTAAAATTAGAGGTTGGGTGGATGAAGTTATCTTATCTTGTGAACTAGCTTCCAAATAGGGAGTGGATGGTTCTATGATAGGGGAGGTAGATGTGGTATCCTCCAATGGAGGTGTGGGTACGGTTTCTCCCTTAATTTAGGTGTCTAAAGGAATATAAGGTAGTTCTCCCCTTCCATTAGGAGGATAGAGAAAGAGGTAGTTAAGGTGATATTTTATTCAATAATGGATTCACTAGTAACCACATTAATAGTATGTGCCTCATGGGATGGTTCTAGTTTATTGTCATGATAAGGGGTAGAAGGAACATGATTAGGAAAAGGCTTGTGAAATATGTCAAGGGCCTAGTTCGATGGTGCATTAGGATTGTCCAACATAAGATCCCCATTATTAATGAGGGATTGGCAAAGGTATTTTAAGGTGTTTCACCTATTGATGTAATGTCCTGTGACTCAGTGAAAGGTGCAATGGTCATTCTCATTATAGCAACCTAGTATGGGGTGAGAAGTATCAAATTGTTGGGGTGGTATAATTTGTGGAATTTGGATGATATTATCTTTTAGTAACTTTTCAAAAATAGAAGGATAGGGCTCCCCAAGTGGAGTTAATTTCTTATAATTATTCCAAGTTTGGTTTTTTTGGTTTTGGTTTGAATAATTAGAGGAGTTAGAGGTCTAGTTCCTTGGGTTCTGTTGGTTGGTAGATGGTGATGGTGTGGATTTTAAGATAATGACATTGGTGGTTACTTTATTTTTAGTGTTGGGATTGGTTTGGTTATTTGTGTTAGAAAAAAAGGGCTCATTGGGTTTATTCATTGAGTTATTTCTCTTCAACTTTAACCTTCTTCATCAATCTCTATGTTCTCTAGTTTGTGAGCCATGTTAAAATCTTTATCAAAGGTCAAAAATATTTGGACATGCAATGTGGATGAAATATATTTTTCACATGCCTAAGTAAATATGTTTATAAGCCCAAGTTTAGGTAATAAAAAGGAAAGTTGGATGATTAGAGCCAAAAAATTGACAATAGATTCATCTTCAAATTGTCAAATTGAGTAAAGGTTGGTAATAAAGACTTTCTTGGATATATTGATCAAAAAGTGATCCAAGATGTTTTGGGATAATTAGCTGAAAGAGAGGATGGAATATTTGGGTATGGTACTATACCAATCCATTGTTTTCCCAGATAATGACATAGGAAAGGTATAGAGGAGAAGATCATCATCATTATAAATCAAGTAACATGAATGCCTAAACACTCTTAAATGTTATTGAGGGTCTTCCTTACTATTAAACACTCTTAAATGTTAATGAAAAAATATGAATCCTTTAGGAATAACCTAATAATACTTACCAAAGAGTGAGTAAATTCTATGGGTTTAAAAATGTGTTCTATGGATTAAGACGTATAAGTTGGTGATGGTTGATTTGGTGTGGATTTTGTTCCTCGAGGTATTTTTGTTGTTGGTGAGTGACAACCATATGAGAAGATAAGAAAAATATGATACATTATCAGACTTAAAACAAAGATAAATAAAAAAATACTCAAGTAAAATAATGCATTCAATAAGATCACTTTAAATCCTAAGTTTATTTTTAATCTCTCTTTTGGTTTATGCCTTAGAAAAGTGTGAATAGAAATTGGCTTGAATAGGTCCTAAATAAAGTAGTCTATGTTTAGTTTTAGGTTATGTTTAGGCACCAATATAAGTCTTTATTGTTCTAATTACATGACCTAGTACTTGGTACGTTCTCCCCTCACATAAAAATACCACATCTAATGTGGGTGCTTAGTCAATATGTACCAATTTCTATAGTTTATTCTCAGCCAGAGAACTAAGTTGGTTATCCCCTCGATGATTAAATATAAGTAAGATAATAGAGAAAGGGTAAGGTGATTTGATAGGTGATGAAATCCTAGTTGAACCTTGTTTCAAGTGTTTTTTGATGTTTTTTTGTGCAATTAGTTTGGTTTGTGTAAAATTTGTGAACTATGATTAATTCATAATGCTTTTAATTAAACTAGGTGAGCTAAAATCAAGCAAGTAGTTAATGGATGCACTCAATTTTAACCAAAATATATATTTATTTTTTACTTGGATGAAGACAATAAAAAATAAAATTCATCTCAATTCAACATTAAAATTAAATCCTAATCCTAGTATGAATGTTCTTTTCTTTTTTTAGAAATGCAATAAAATTTAGTTTTTTTCTAAAAAAATGCAACTAAAACTTTTTTTTGGTAAAGAAAGAACCCTAATTTTCAAATAATTCAAATAAATTAATTTCAAAAATGAAATTATAAATTTAATAAAATATATAATAACCCAATAAAACTCAAGGGTCCCATTGGCCATGCCAAAATATTTCTATCTAATTTTTTCTTTTTATTAAGTGTGAAAAGAAGAAACTAGTTAAGAAGGGTGTGTAGAAGAATACCTGTTGAATGTATGCATGTTGAATAATTTTTTTTTTGAGAAATCCTATTTTTATATGGAATAATTCACTTCAATAATAAATAACTATCATATAACTTATTGGTTAGACGAGTAGTTGGGTGGATTGTCTAGCGTGAGCTAGATCCTAGAAGTGAAAGCTTTCTAAGAGGTTGTCAATCCACTTGCTTTTAACACTTAAATTTATGAATAAAAAGGAAAGATAATTGAATTTAAAATATAAAATAATTTAAATTAAAAATAATTAAATAACATAAAATAACTAAATTAATACAATAAATTTAAGTGCTTTTAAAACAATGACTAAATAAAGCAACTAATGCTGAAAATTAGTCAAAGTAAGGTTGTGATTTTTGTTTGGAAATTTAACAAGGGATTAAGGAAATATGGTTTGGTTTTTTGATAAATGGTTAAGGTAATAAAAATATAAATATTTAAATTGGATAAATTTTTTATGAGGTAATAAGGTAAGTAGTTAATATGGTAAAGGGGGAAGAGGATAAGGATGGTAAAAGTGGCAAAGGTGTGAATGGATAAAAGATGGCAAAGGTGAAAATGGATTGAGATAATTAAATGATAAAGGGATAAAAAGGATAAATGGGGATTAATATATTAAAAATATAAGGGGATGATAAAATTAAATTGAATAAACAAAATCAAATGTTACCTTCCAAGCTTGAAGAAGAATGTTGTTGTTGAAGATGTCATGAGGCAATTTTGACAGAGCTTCATTGCTTTGAATTATTTTCCTCCAAGATGTGGATGACATATAAAATAATAAACTCATTAAAATACCTTCAAAAACATCTTAATAACCAAATACTAACTTCCAACTTCACCTTGGGTGAAGGAGAGTGGGGTATTTATAACATTTGTTGTGAAGAATCATGCCAAAAGAGGGAATAGTAGAAAGTATGATACCATTTTCCATGTGGTGCATAAATGAGTAAAAATATGAGGTTGGTGGGATTAAAAAATTATTCATAGGTCTCCAATTTTGGTTGGTATTTCTCTCACCTTGCACATAAATCCATTTTTAAATTTGAATCATGCACATGGGTCTAAATGAGGCCAAAGACTTTTCACCACCCTTTCTTGTCTTCATCCAAGCACTTAAAGAGATGCCCCAAAAAATGTAGAAATATTTTCCATGTAATTAATGAATGAGTCAAAATATTAGGTTGGAATTCCCACCTTTATCATGGGTCTCCCATTTGGGTTGGTGCGTATCCTACCTTGCACATGAATCTAATTTTGTATGGGAATCATGCACATAGGTTTAAATGAGGTGAAAGACTTTTCACCACCCTTTCATGTCTTCATCCAAGAAATAAAAGATGTGACACAAAAAATGTGGTTCCATTTTCCATTTGGTTTCATTAATGATTCAAAATATGAGGGTGGTGGGATTCCCACCTTGATCATGGGTCTGCCATTTGGGTTACAAAGTCAAAAAATGGGTGCCTTTTATCTTTTCCAAAGCACTAAAGAGGTATGTATCTAATTTTTAATGCCAATTTAATGTATGAAGGAAAAATAAGTTTTAAATTATGGTTCCTTAATGGTAAATTCTCCATATTTCAAGGCGTGATCCTTGTGATGCTTACATGAGGTCATTAAGCACCTTCGTAAAGGGTCACAAGTGGGGTATGATCTCCCACACTAAGCCACCTCAATTATAAGCCATGTCACTTGTTATATAACCTTCCAAATCACAATCCATGTCACATGCCATGTCACTTTCCATTTCATTTTCCATGTCACATGTCATGTCACTCATGAATAGTGATAGTGGGTCCCACAGTGAATAGTACTTTTGAATAGTATTATGTGAATAGGAGAATAGTGATTTGGTTATGTTAGGTAGGGTTAGTTAAGTGTTAAAAATGTTGATGGGTTATTTAGGGGGGCCTAAGGAATTTAGTCATCAAAAATTGTAAGTGGGTATTTTTCTAGTGTTTATACCCTGGTGACAAACATTATCATCTGCTAGAATAGGAGTAGTAATGCCTTGAGCATGCTTCACCAACCTTGAAATTGATAACCAAACTATTGTAGATATATTTAACCAAAACCATATTCATTTGAAAGTTAAGACTCACTTTGGAGAGGTAAATTTGCACATTTTTAATGCTTGACCTATGCTTTTGGTATTATTTGTTGCTCTAATTTTGCTTATTGATCCTTTTGTTGTTTTGAGTTTTGATTTCATAACCACTTTTGTATTGTTTCTAAATTTGACCCTTTGTGAATGTGTTCCTATGTTTTTATGGATTTATTGACTAATTTACCTTATATAAGGTCCTCATTAAAAATTATCTATTGTATATGCTTTTTCATTTCCAAACATGTATCTATGTGATGTCTATGCATTCTATGATATGCACAATAACATTTGGATCTTCTCACTGGATGTAGAGGAGGTAGTTTGATCAAGTTATATTTAATCATTTCCATTAGTATATCACTTGAAATTTTATTTGATCTTTGAATTCTTTCTAAATCACTAGTTGTTGGGTTAATTTGTTGTGATATGTTATTTTCATATGTAACATTTCTTGCAACCAATTGAGTAGGTGAAGGTACATATACATGATTGGCCCTAGGGTATCCTTGAAGCTTTTGTATTTTAATATGATTTTCCAATGTTGTGATATTTTCATGTAATATTTAATTTTGTGTTTATAAATCTAAAAATATCTTGCTCATGCTAGTGATTTGATTCCTTAGAGTCTCACAAATGCAAACCTTAGTTTATTCTGATCGGACATGTAAGCACATATGTTGTAGGTTGAATTTATGCATTAATAAAAATAGTATAGGATACCTCAAATTTTATATGGGTCATATCATGTACCTAGTTATAGGGAAATTAGATATCACCCTCTTGAGGGAATGGAGGAGAAGGGATTTCTTTCCTCTACATAAAAATATGACATTGAAATAAGAGTACCCAAAGAGGTATATACATCTAAGTAGAAACTATGTATATAGGTTAAAATGCATGTAAGTGGAATTATAAATTTTATAAAAATATGATTATAGATAAGATTCCACATGAAAGATAGAAAACAAGGGATAAAACACATGAATTTGTGCATGTATTCATAAGAAACGGTGACATGTGCTATGACATTTCTAATGTGTTTAGCATGATAAACTTGTAAATTTTTTCCTATGAGAGATAGAGAGAAAATGGTAGGGAGCATGGATTTTTTAAATAATGCATAAATATGTTTAACATGTATTGTAACATTTGTAATGTGTTTAGCATTATAAGCTTGAAATTTTTTCCATATGAGAGATAGAGAATACGCAAAAGAAATATTGAAATCTTGTGCAGTTTTAGCCATGCATTTTTTAATATCATCCCTTATTATGAAACATAAATAGGAAATGCAAAGTATGAATCTTTGTACTAACATATGATATACTTAATTATTCATGTACATGATAGAGCCCATTATGGTTTATTTATTATTTGTAAGAAACATGAGAAAAAAATGTAAATAAATGAGTATCATTTTTGTAAATTTGACTATGGACGTAAGGTGATACCTCAAGAAATGAATAGGAAATACTATATGCAACTAGGGATTTTTAATGAATATTAGTTGTAAAATACTATGAACTTTTGAATTTGAAATTGATTTTTTGATTTAGATATTGAACTAAAAATGTAGAAAATGATTGGAATATACCTGAAAAATAACTAGGAACTAGTTGATGAAACTAGGTTTGAAAAGATAATTTTAAAAATTTGTTATGAATTTGTATAATTTAACTTGAAAAATTTAGGAAAAATCTGAAAATATTTCTAAAATTAGTAATATATTTTTCCTAGTGATTTGAAAGTGTTTGTATGCAAATAGGACCTAGTATGTGCAAACTAGGGTTTGGGTGAATTTATTGAAAATGTTTCAATTAATTTTTATTTTCATAATTTTTAAATTTATAAAAAATTAGGAGAATATTAAAAATAATAATAAATAATTATTCTTAAGGTTTTTAGGGTTTTTGTGTGAAAATTCTAAGTCAAGTTCACCAAATGTTTTATTAATTTTTGAATATTGTATTTATATTCCTAAATAATAAAGGGGATGATTATTGTAAATCATTAAATAAATATTTAAGAATTAACCTAATGATTTGTGTAAATATATTATATTTTTTCCTTTTCTAAATATAGTAGGAAGCAAGAGAGATTAAAACTTAGCTTATTCTGACTAATCTAGATGAAGATAAAGTTTGATACTAGAGTAAGACTGAGAAACAGTCAAAAATAGGTCTCTAGACTTCATTTCTTGATTGGACCTGAGCATCAAAAGTAGGACATCTTATTGTCTATTGTTGTAGTCCTATTTTGAGACTATTGTCATGAGGTTGAAAGCTTTTTGAGTTCTATTTATAATGCTTGTGTTATCTTGTCATTAGAATTTTAGGGTCTAGGACATCACAGAGCTTACTATGTGCATATTTTAATCTTCAAAACTCTTAGGAGATCTTGGTGCTTGAACTTGAACTCAAACATAGGAAGGAGAGATAAGGGGTTAGTGAGTAAAGGATATGTTGGATGCACTTCACATCTCGTGTGTGGGTACGCTACTTACATACTAATACTCTAAAGAGGGATCAAGATAATTTATTTCTCCCATTAAAGTTCTTGGTGTAATTTGTGTATGATCAATGCAACTAGAATTCAAAATTAGATGTGCTTTAGCTGGGTACAAACTAGTGTAATGACTTGAGTAGGCTTTTAATAATATTAGAAGGTTGTATGTAAAGAATAGGGAAGAGTACTTAAGTGTACTCGATTGTATTCTTGTGTCTCTCTTGTAAATTATTTCCAACCCTTATAAATTGACTTTGAATGGTCTTTCATAGGGAAACTAATGGTCATCAATTAAATTAATTCATGTGAGGCTGACAGGGAAAAAGATAAGGATCTTGTAAAATATAATCATTTGAAGCAAAGATGAGGTTGGATTATAGCACCAAAAATAAGACACCTTAAATTTTGGTGCTCCTATCCTATTTTGGCATTGTTGTCTTAAGGGGATGAGACCTAGGGGGATGGATTTCGGCCTGAGAGGTTTGCCTAGGTCTTAAAAAGCTAAGTTTAGGAAGGTATGGATGATTGGGATTCAGTGAAAGAAGTAGCCTAGATCTTGACTTTCACTTTGAATTTATTTGATTTAATGTTGGAATTCTTGACTTGATTTTGAAGTGGATGGACATGGACTTGTTTTGATTTTAGAATGTTGGATTTATAATTTTGATTTTATTTTTTACGTTATTTGACTTGGTCAAAGTTGACATGATTTGACTTTTTATATTTTATTTTGATTGTTGACTTGATTTTATGTTTGACTTTTGAGGCATTTTACTTTATTTGAAGTGTTTAAGGTTTACAATATATATATATATATATATATATATATATATATATATATATATATATATATATATATATATATATATATATATATATATATATATATATATATATATATATATATATATATATATATATATATATATATATATATATATATATATATATATATATATATATGTCTTGAGAATAATCAATAAAAATAATTTAAATGATCAACTATATGCTTAGTATAAAAGGTGTGAAACTCAATTAACAACCCAATGATCTATTTATATAAAGTGTTGACTAGGTTGGTCTTCCAAACTTTAATCTACATATGTATGTGGTGAGTGATATTCAGTGATTTTTTTAATCTTGAATTGATAGTTTTTTGTGGCTAAATTGTATTAAAATAGGCATAAACAAGGATTTTTAGGTGCATCCCCTATATAAATTGTGATATTATGGAGCCTAGGTCCTTGGAAGAGGCCAATTAATAGGTTGTGTGAGAGGGTCGTGTCCCCTTGTGTCCACTCCATCTATATGAGTTTAGAGGAGTGGTAATAGAAAATATTTCTTCAAGGGATGTTATTTAGGTCCTATATATTAGATCATGAAATACCTTAAACTCATAACATGCTTAAACATTTAATTTCCTGGATAATAATGATAGTTATTTTCTTAATTTATATACCCTTATCAAACATAGGGTTGGTACAAATATCATATGATAAAATTGTAGTCATAAAACCCTAAATACACACACTTGGTAATCAAATTCCAAGTTACAAATCCATAAAAAATTATGTTATGTTTTATTCCCAAGATCACCCAAAGGTGTGAGGAAAGAGCATGCATACCATATGTATGGGATAAAGTAATTAATATAAGTTTTTTAATGATTCTAAGGAATTAATTTATAATGAAATCAAATAGAATACATGGTATTATATTTATTAAATACACACAATCATAAAAAATTTAAAATTTAAATAATTTATTTTTATACCCAAATCAAAATGTGTGTTTAATACTTAAGATCAAAAGTATGTGTATCAGTTTATTTTGTTGATTTAATACTTTGGGAAGTGAAAATATATAGTAAATAAGTTATTAATCTAATTTTATTATATTTTACAATAATTTTATATTTTTCATAGGTTATTCATGAATAAAATGTCAAAAATTACGTTCACAATGTCAATTTTAGAGTGTGATCTCTCCCTAGATACTACCTAGAATCTTTATTGTGACCACTTTTCACAAATATATCAAATTCTCATTTCTAGCCATGAAATAATTATTTGAATCTAATACCTATGTGAGGATAAAAATCTTATACAAGATAATCATTATTTTTTTAAAATGATTTTATGTCATTTGTAGCCTATACCTAGTGTGCCAAATATATCATCATGAAACAAATATTAGTATTCCATTAGTAAAATTTAAAAAAAAATTAAATACTAACTAATCTAAGCATGTGTACTTAGATTAAACAAGATAAATGAATATGATTACAATTATAAAACAACACTTGCTATACCATTTTTATCCTCTTGATGATTTACGATGAACTCAGATGTAATGTGGTTGTAAGGTGGGTCAAGACATGTAGATTGTTTATAAACACATCCCCTTACAAACATATGATTTCATTGGAAGATTGGTTGTATGATTTGAATCTTTGATTCACAAATTAACAACACTTCATCACACAAATAATCTTGCTTGCTAATATGGTATAACTATGTTAGGAAAAGAAAGACCTTGTTGAAATTAAAGGGGGAACTCTCAATTTATAGGAATTCATGATTATTTTGAGCCATTGATATTGATCAAACATCAATGGTGGATAATGAGTGTTCCTCCTCATTATGAGGGAGGTTGAGGAGTAAGCATGGAGGTGATTTTATTTTAAAGAAGGGGAATTGTATGGTAATGTGTAAAAATGTATTTAAAATTAGTTTTCATTAGTTATCATGTGATTTTCTTGGGATTTGAGTGTGATGTGAGTATAGAAAGTAGGAATAGTCAAAGGTCATCTAATTTTTTATTAGGAAAATATTATTTAACTAATTTTAATTATTAAATAATGGAATAGGATGTGAATATTATGGGATTGGATGTGGTTGTGGCTAGGGGTGATGAATAGTGGAAGCTAGGGATGTTAGTCGAGATAGAAGACTTATTTATAATTTAGATATGATTTTAGTGTGAAAGTAATTTATAGTTAAAATAAACATGAAGTTCCCAAATTTAAGTGTCTACATGTGTATTATAACAAATTTCATTTTTCAAGGATCCATAACACAAGACTAGTACTTTAAAAAAACCTTAAATTCAATATGATCCCTTTGTTTTATGAAAATATGAATATAGATTAAGGAGATAAAATTTTAATTATGGCCCAACTATTACCACTAATAAAATAAATGCAATTATAAAATGTTTATAATACAATGAATGTCATAAATTAAGGTATAGAATATGAATCTAATTCCTGGCACAAGGCACATGAACTATTTGATAGAAGGCCTAAAAAGACATGGCTTCATAAAGTGAAATGATTTCAAATAATGCATTAAATGAGTTTATTGAAAATGAAATTGGCCATTTTAAAACCAAACTTCACAATTTTTTTCAAGATCCTCTTTCCATGTTGCAAAATATTAGCTTTGCAATAGTCCATGAGCACCCATCAAATCATATTTTTAAGTATATTTATATCCAACATATAAGTTACAATTACATTGATAGACATATTTTAAAAATGTGTAAGCAAACATAAGACATAATAATTGTTCAAAAAATTCTTTAGATATCTTTTGTTTTTTGGAATGAAATAATTAGAAGCTATGCATAAAATATATTTGTTGAAAAATATTTAGATATTTTTTGTTATTTTTTTTAATAACACAAACACTTTTGCATGTTTTAATATATTATTCAATTTTTATATAATTTTTGGATAAGCACTAATTGATACACATGCATCCATAAAACATTATGAGATAAGATTATCGATTATGGATTTTATCAATTGACTTCTACTAATAATAGGTAATTTTTATTTAATAAGACATGATCTATAAGTAACTAATCTCTAAGACTATAACCCTAATCATAGAATCCTTTCTTATCTATATGAAAATATAGAAGTCTAGTAGGTGTAACATATTTTTATATGAGATTTACCATTGTTATACTATAATATTTAGGCCAAAGCTCTTTATCTAAAGAGATTGTAATACTAACTAAATGAATTCATGCTGTTTTTAAAAATTTCATAGGTTTTTATATTAAATATATTTTTGGTGTTTATCTTATAGTGGCTATAATGAATTTAGAATTATTACAAAATTTTAAGATATTATTAGAGATATAAAATATTTACCCCATCATTGCAATTCTACATAGCATACATATATTAAATTTTTTGGCTCCCATAATAGGTATAAATAATGGATATGATAGCATAATTTTGTTCTCCATATCTACTTTTAATTATATTTTCAGATTTGTAGTACTCTTTCTTTTTCTACATGTAGAGTTTCAAGCTTGAATTTTAGTGGTCTATTTAGAATAACCAATATTGTGTTCTTACCTTTCCCTTAGAGGATATTGGTTTATCATAGATTTGTACACTTAGTGGGGTACTAAGAGTTAAAGTAATGTTTTTTTTTTAAATTATATTCTTGGGGTTTTAAAATATCATATTAATTCACTATTAAAAAAACATGATGTTGTTAGTGTGTAAAGTGAAGAGAGTTACCTTAAAGCCCACAACTCATATTAAACTATTGATAGCTTTTAGCTTCCATGTACCTTATGGTATATCATAAACACCTGAGTTTTTATTTTTTATAATAAGAATTTATAGGCCATTTGAGACTATAGTGCACCACTAAGTGGGAATCCCCATTAAATTATTGTCTACATAACTCAGAAATGGGATATCGTAATGACAGGTATGGTGAAAAAAAATTTAGTTAGTACCTTTTGGGTTTGTTCAATATTTACACCTAAATTTTTTTATGTTAAAGATCTTATAGATCAAACATTCCTAGCCTTATCATTCCAAATAAATATTTGTAACATTTGATATACCTACACATAAAATCAATATTCTTCATATAAATTTTAAAATGTATGGCATTTGACAATTCTAATGGAAAAATGTTCTAGTAGGGACATAAAATAATAATTCTACATAAATTTAAAAATTTAAACTCCAACATTCTAAAAAAAAACTAATACTTAGGGAAAAAAAACATATGGAAACTATATATTATGATCCTCTTGTTGAAATAATCATTTTAATGTGCATCTCTAGAAACCTTTTCTATGGTGGGTAATCACCATTTGGAAATTTTTCTCATTGTGATCCTCTCATAGAGATTATAATTTTGGCATATAAATTCAAAAAAAATTAAAAAAATTGGGTGATATGTTTTTAACTAAGGTATTTTTGTGATAGAAATGACAAAGATAAAAGTAATCCTCACCAATCCCAACTACTTCAGCTGGAAAGGGTACATCACAAACATGATTCTTAGTAAGTGTATTAACAACATGGCCATGAGTGATGACATTTCTCCTTTTGATATTTTTAAATGGAAAAATGGTTGTAATGAAGCCAAAATATGTAGGTTAGTGAGTGTCCTTTGAAATGAAGTTTAACTTCCAGTGCATCAGGGAACCTTGGGAAGTTTGGACTATCTTGGAGTATTTTTTTTGGAAGCATATAAAAATACTTGCATGTAAACTAAAAAATGATCTTGGCTCTCTTAGTCTTGAAAAATATTCTTGGATTGAGGATTTCATCACTAAATTTAATTGCTTTGGAGTTCTACTTATTTTGATAAGTGTAACCAAGACCAATGACCAACTCAATATGAGTGTTTTGTCAAAATTGAGTTTTTCCTTATAAATATTCATATCATACCATTATACACAAGAAAATTATCTTGGAGTCACATGTGTGGCATTGAGTTTTTGTAATTTATGTGACAAACTTTAGTGTGAATATGAAAAACTTATTTTCAATGGTGACATCCAACCTATAGGAACTAAGTAGTAGACATTAGTTTTCAACTATATGCAATGTCACACCCCCACTCTGGAAAAGGAAAAGGAACTTCCAAAGGAAAAGAGAATGAAAACCTAGGCCTAAGGGAAATTAATTAGTATGTAATAAAATTTCCTCTTGTTAGAAAAAAGGTAAAATGAAATCAAAATACAAACATCAACAATGAGTGTTATAATTTTTATGGTTAACCAAGCCATGATAAAAATAAATGTTTCAATAAAATAATATATTTATAAGTAGAGTTGAAAAATATATAATTCCCTCTCTCGAAGATAGATAAAAACATTCTTTTATAGGTTGACCCATCATTAATAGGAATTCATATACCTATGTGTACCTCACTATTAGGAATAAAATTTAATCTATTTATTTATGATGATATGGTATCAAAACATGCATTCACTAAGAAACTATGTATAAAATCAGGTTTTGATTTATAGAAGGGGAAGTTCCAAATTGTTTCTTGCCTCCAAAATGATTGAAAATATTTATTCGATAGATTAGTAGGTTTTATATGTCATATCTATTGAACTTTATTTTGCATATATTTTGGAAAATTAATCTTTATTAAGGTATTAATTTTCCCTTTTACTATATAATGATAGTTATTTATGATTTTTTTTATACCTTAATGTGTCTGCATTAAAGCATTGACCTATGTACTATATGCCAAAAGTGATATCCTTGTACATCTCACATCCTATGACATCTCCTTTGTTAGACTTCATGCAAAGATTCATTCACCCAAAAAATTTATATCCATTTCTGAATGCATCATTCTACCTATGCATTTTTATGGGTTGTAAACATGAATTTACAAACCTTATTTTCTATATATTCTCATTAAAAACATGCCTCTGATCAACTATGTCATATTCACCTTTATATGTGCCATTTAAATATTTAATGTATTTTAGATAGTCATTATTTTTTTTCATTGTATAGTGTTTTGGTATTAGTCCCTATCATGATAGGTACTATTGTTTTTGCCACTGTGAAATAATTTACATAGGATGCATGGCAATCCAATGCAATTTGTTGGCAACTACAAATTAAAATACTTTTGTAAATTATCAAAGCTGGATATTATTTTAATATTTTTTTGCTTGTTAAAACATAAATAGTCATTATTATGTTAGTCTCTACCCAATGAAATATTTTTAGTTAATATACATTCAAATTTGCCAATGTCTATGATATGGACTTGCCTTATTTTTAAATAAATCCTTGCTACATATGACAAAACTAATAAATTTATAGCACCTATTTCAACCTGTGCATCACATGGGTATCAATTAATGATTAGATTAATTCAAAAGTTCAAAAAAATAGTTTATTCACTAAATAATAGAAAGAATGACTATCACATAAACAATAATAAATGGTGACAGCTAAAATAATAATATTTATATAACTTTTCCACTTTCACAGAGGTTCCTACACTTTTTTCCTTTTCTTATTCACACATTTTGCATTTCCCTTACTACCAACTTCTTGCCGACTTGATACCACATAATTTGCAAAATATATTATCCATCTCAAATATATGCAGTTGTGAATTAACTTGAGACCTATAACTACTCTACCTTGCTATGATAATATTATTCAGAGGTGTGTTTTGATTTCTTTTTTGTGTACATCTATAAAAAAATAAATTTTAGCTAGTGATTTGAATAGAATAAAAACCATGAATAAATAACAAGACTTTATTTTCATATATATGTTTTTTGATATTATACAATAAATGAAAACAATATTCCTTTGGAATTTATGCAAGGCTCCTACTTACAAGATTTATTTTAGTATTGATATTATTTATAGTGACACAATCTATGGACATAAATATATACTGCAAAATTTTGGTTAAACCAATATAAAATTTATAAGAAAGGGGGAGTATAGATAGATTAAAGAGAGATTATATATTATTCATATGGAAATTACATCACAAACAAAATGTTTATATATATTAATCTTTTCTCAAATCCTATTTAAATAATAAATAGGCCAGATATTTACATTTATCAGTATATTGAGGTGTTCAGTAGCAAAGGCCCATAGGACCCATATTCACTTCCATCTTAATCAACACTTATTTTTCCTCTACTTATGCTCTAGTTTTACTTCTACTAGTTATTCATTCACCTCGCTCTATTCCTCCACTACTTTATGCTCTTACTTATCATAGATTTTCCTATTTTCTATTTAAAAAGAAATTATTGTTCACAAAATATAGTTAGATATGTCTAGGAAATATTTACTATTTTTTCTAGTACCTTGCTAGTACAAATTCAACTTCCCATATTTTTATTTTGATATAAAAGATATAATTTGATGAAAAATACGTAAATAAAAATGAGGAAGCCAATTTTTTATGAACTATCATGCTTTTTCTCCTTCCATGAAAATGATAAGTAAATAAATAGTCAATAACCCTTTGATAATGCCAAAAATATTTTAAAAAAATTGAAATATCTAAATATTTTACATTTTTTCTATCCTAAGGTTTTGTAGTGTACTGAGATAAGTGCTCCCAAGTTTTGTATGGTTAGGTTTATTGGAGTGGCCAGTTAAGTCTTATTATTTGGCAGGCTAACTTGCTCTCAACTTAAATTTATGTGGATTCAGTCTTTCAAAATAATATGTGAAGGATTTTCTATTCATTGGGCATGTAATTCCTAATTTTTTGTTGCATGGCAGATGTGTTCGAAAAGTGTAAAGTCTTGAATTGAATGGTAATCTAGGGATGTCAAGCCTTCACCAATATTATTGATAACTTGACTATATTTTTAATTCATGGTATTTTAATATCTTTTTCATATGTTTATAAACTTATATTTAAAGTGGGTGTGACATATTGTTGAAGAACAAGTCAAGTTTCCTATCACTGATTGCATTTGGATTTGTCCATTCTTTGGTCTAGTTTATTTAACTTGTGCATTAAACTAGCATGAATACTATTGTTCCCTATACATGGTTCCACACTTAAATACAAATATTTTACAATTTCCATTAACACTCTAAGAAAGTTCTGAAATATCATCTTGCACAATATTATTGATTATCATGGAATCAACTATTGGGTAGGGTATGATGAGTCAAGATGTGTGAACCCATGGATTGGGTGTAACCAAAAATGATACACAGTTGTATTTTTGGTTGTATCTTTTAATTATGAGGTAACATGTTATGATATGGTTCATTCATTGGAACCCAAAAAATGAAGTAGAAAATATAGGGTAAGAGCATTAAGGTACAAATGTCAAAATGCATGATTTCAAATATGGAAATGAGTCAACATATTTATTACATCAAAAAAATAGTGAGATAATCCAAAGATGTTTCATGATAAAAATGTTTGTTATTGGCTTTCATAATTTAAAATAATGATAATAGGTTCAAATTCATTGTTATTGATAAGATTATGTATAATAAATAATAAATAAATTAGTAAATGAGATGTACATGTTGTGAACATGTTACAATGGCAACTATCGGCTCTGCTACGTCCCAACATTTTCATCTTGTCTCATGTGTTGATCCATTTCTCCATATTTCAATCAATTATTCATGGGATTTTTAACACTTTACCATGCTTACTTGACAGAAACATGGTTATATATTTTATTTTAAGTGGATAGATTTTATTGGATTTCATTGGTCATTTCCAATAATTTTATGTTAACTTATAAAAATAAATATTTATAAGTTATTTATTTTATATTTATTACATTTATAAAATGTATTATTCATTTCAAATATTCATTAGTAATAAGGTTAAAATACTATATATAATTTTTTTTAAATAATATTTTATAATTAAAAATACACAAAACTCATGTATTTTCAAAAGTTAATAAAATATTATGATTTTCTAATACACTTGATAAAAATATATTTAGATTAATCCTATCAAATTGAAATTGAAATATATTTTTTCTACATCATTTATAATTAAAAATAGAAAGACAATAAAAATGATTAATATATTTTAAATGAATATTCAATTTATTAAGAAAATCATATTTTAAATCATTTTATTTATCTATTTATTTATTCTATAAATAGAGAGCTAGATCACCTAACCATTTTATTGAATTAAAAAAATATATTAAAAATAATATTTAAACCATATTATTTGTGTAATGTAAAAACAATTACGATAAACAAAATTTCAATGCAATACTTTTGCCTCTAGCTAAAATTTAAAATGTAATTCTATTTATTTCCTATTGGTTTTAATTTTAATTACACATTTTAATGACACCTCATATGGTAATAGTTGTGTTGGCATTGCAGTCACACACTGTACCCTACAAAAATATAATTAAATGAAAAAAATTAAATTAATTGTAAATGTAAATTTTAAATATTTACTTGACAACATTTACATACCAAAAATATTACAAGGAATCATTGAATTACATAGAACATTGGTATCTCTATCTATATTTTATATAAAAATATATATTACTTGACTTTCTGTATCAGGTATTTAGATGAATTTATACCTTGTAGATGGATACAAAAAATTATCATTGTTATTAGTTGACTACAACCCTTTCAATAATAGATACCAATTTAAAATTCATCACTTTTGATACCTTTCATTTAAACATTTTTAGTTTTTAATTTTATTTTTGAAAATGTATTTTCCTTACTCATTTTGATTTTAAATGAAAATTAATGAAACAATATTGTACTATTATTATAATTACCTATAAAACTCACCACTTTTCCACTAATTAATCAATTACTTATTAGATAAGTAAGGGTCATCTTGATTGTGCAGATTTAAAAACATTTAAGCCACTAAGAAGTTATACAAGGGAAAGGGCTATTTAAATAACTTATACAATGGAAAAAATATATTTATTTAAAAGATTTCATTTTGGCATAATAAAATTTTTAGCTACATTATTATAGACTTTTAATCTTTTAGTTATTTTATAGATCTAATTAACCTAGTCTCCATATGCAATGGTAGATTATCTTTAGAATATCTAAATAAGACTTTTAATCTTTTAGTTATTTTTATAGATCTAATTAACCTAGTCTCCATATGCAATGGTAGAATATCTTTAGAATATCTAAATAACATGCTATATGGGGCTTAGAATTGAGATAACATGATGTAAATTGAATTTCCTTATCATATAACTTAGAATATTTTTCTTTCTATATTTTTCTATTTTCTAAAGTTTACTTTTCCTAGTCTCCATATGCATGAGTAAACTATCTTTATAATATCCAAAGGGCATGCTAGGTGGGGCTTAGTGTTAGGATAACATGATGGAAATTGATTTTCCTTATCACTATAACTTAAAATATTTTTATTTCTATATTTTTCTATCTTTTAATGTTCTCTTTCGATTAAGAAAGCTATCATTTATATATTTTCAAAAGATAATAAAATATAAAATAAAATATTATGACTTTTTTATATATTTGATTAAAAATATATATTCATATTAATGATAACAAATTGAAATTGAACTATATTTTTTCTACATTATTTATACTTAAAAAAATAAAATATTTTAAATAAATATTCAATTTATTAAAAAATAATTAAATCATATTTTAAATCTTTTTATTTATTTTTCTATTTATTTTATAAATAGAAATTTAGATCACTTAACCATTTTATTGAATTCAAAAAATATATAAATAATAATAATAATAATAATAATAATAATAATAATATTTAAACCATACTGATTATGTAATATGAAAATAATTATGATAAACACAACTTAAATGCAGTACTTTTACCTCTCACTAACATTTAAAATGGAATTCTATTTATCTCCTATTGGTTTGGCTTTTAATTACACATTATAATGATATCTTGTATTTTTATAGTTGTGTTAGCATTGTAGTCACACGTTGCACCCCACAAAAATATAATTAAATGAAAAATATTTTAAACTAATTGTAGATGTGAATTTTAAATAATGATTTGACACCATTTACATACCAAAGGTATTGTTGTAACCAAATATTGTACCCTACATATGGTTTTTCAAGCCTACTCTATTATTTGGGAAACATTGTAATACCTCTAGGCCTGTGGGTTGCCTATGGTAGAGGTAGACCTCCAAGTTTAAGGAGTAGCTCCCTAGATTGATCCTTGAATGCTTATCACCTACACTAAATATTTGCTTGGATGAAAAGGGATAGAAGTGACATAAAAATATCCTACTCTAATGATGTTATACACCATACAAATCTTCACTAGAATACCATACAATTGATATATGAAACATGAATAACAACTCTACTCTCAAAATCTTGAATTACTCTAACATTAGTATTTAAAACATGGAGGTGATATGTATTAGACTACTCAAGGTGAGTGAACAAAAGGTAAGATTGTAGATACCAGTGATACTTGTACAATTGAATAAAGTCAAAACATTAGCTGTAATTCATGTGACCTATTAGAGTGAGAACTACTTGCACCAAACATGAAAAAATGAAGGGAAGGCAAGGATATATACTTATCACTAGACACTTCACTATGCATCACTTCACACACTAAGACAAGAAATTCATGAACTCAAAACCATATTGAAATTATTATTTCAAAGGAAAAATATAGCATGAAACTAGTATGGCTCACCTTATGAGGTGTGGATTCCATTACAAAAGCCAAAATGTCTTGCATTTATAGATCATGTGAGAGGAGAGAGAAATGGATCTCAACGATCATATGAACAAGTATTAACTGATGAGGACTAGTTAAATTTCAATTAAAAGGAGTTTTAAACATACCATGAAGCTATTATTGGACAAATTTCCACCTAAAGCATAGCAAACTCTCCAAAACTAGCACAGAGGTCTTCAACTGCCTTATTGAAACTACCTTCATGATGAGGCACTTCTTGATTGCTCAAAACTAAATTAGAGAAAGTTTACACATGTGTAATGTCTTGATGGGGTTATAAACAAGCCATGATAGTCATTATATGTTTCCCTAACTTACATCCATTTTTTTGGACACTTTCATTTACTGTTTGTAGTCATTATTACTCTTCTTTGCCTCATTCTTCACATTTGTCACCAAAGTGACCTTTAATTTCTCAACCAAATCCATAGAATAGGTGATATGACACCTATTTATAGTCCCCTTACCTTCCACTCTATGATTTTGACCTTAAAAATATCCAAAATTTAACTTCTCATCTTCTTACTTGGTAGTCACTTATCATCTTCATTCTCTATCCAAGGTTGTGTGTGATAAATGGTATAACACATATGTTTATATGCTTATGTAAGGTGAGAAATGGATATGGAGGGTTATAATAAGTCCCATTTAACTTCCAAAAATTATTTTATCTCTTTATTTATCTTTCACACCTATAAAATGTACAAAAATCTACAAGAAACCTTGTTTTGTGCTTGTTCGCACAAGTAAGGTATAGACCAGTTGGATGGGAAGGATCACGGGAGAGTATAAAATTTTAAAACACTTTATAGGCCAAAATATCCATATTGAATGCATGTGAGTACCTATACCAATTTTTGGTGTTTTTCAATGTTCATTCACCTTCAAACCAATTGTGAACACCATCAAACCATTCATTCAAGGCTTTGTCCTTCATCATTTCAACATTCTTATATTAAGTCTACAAATTGTATTATTGTTAGAGTACTCTCTATTTATGATAGAAAAAAGAGTATATCCTTTGTATGTTTGAATAAAATTAAATAATTGAGGGTTTTTTTATGGTCATTCATACCATTTTTATCAATTACCAAAGCTTTATTATACTCCTAGCAACCTCAACATCTAAAATTATCAAACTAGGTTTTATCTTAGTGAATTCAAACAGGTTTTAAGTGGATTGTGTTTAATATTTCAAGACCCAATTATTGATTCAAGCTATCCTCTATCTCAAATAAATTTTAATATCATATTAAAAGTTTATAATCACTATTAAATTGATTTGATCATCTTAAATATACATTTCTTCCCACAACTCACAATATCTCACGAGCTAGGACTAGTTTGCAGACTACATTGATGATGTCACTTGTAGGTGATAATTTAGGAAATAAATGGGATCCTATAGGTACCTTTCAATTTTTGAGATTTTTTTTTACATTAACTTTACTCCCTATGAGTTAATTGAGTCATCTTACTCCATCCTTTTATTCATCAACTAGTTAGCATGCTTATTGTTTATGCTAGTCCACTAGTTATGTCAAACTGTAATTTCTCCTTATAGAATAAAATGATTCTTATAGGTGATAAATTATGTTGAATCATTGTGTTTCACCCATATACATGTATTTTAATTCATTTATCACCATTCCATATGTGATTAGACCATTTATACTTTGATAACTTGTAGCCATTATACTACCAATACATCAAGCTTTGTAGGTCTCAAATTTATCTTTTGATTCAAAGTGTTGTAGTTATTATTGAATATTCTCATTATAAAAATAAGTTGAAAACACTCAATCATCACCTTTCTAAAATTTGGTAGTCTTCTCTATAGGTCAAGATACAACATCTAAGTCTAGGCTATAAGATAGGGACTATACAATTTATTCAAATATCATCATCCCTTACCTATAGGTGACACTTTATAAGGTCAAAACCTTACTTGGAGAAGTTAAGGTAACTCAGTCCTTTTAACAAATTTTTGAACTTTAAAACCTTTAATTCAAGTCTTCCTTCATGAAATGACCACACCACTATCATAATGACCTTCTCCATGTTATTAGACCTTAAGTAAGGTCTTAAATGAGTTAAACACCTTTATTCTAACTCTATTAGACTTTTATGGTTTGAACATCATATCACTTTTGGAAACCTATAGGTGTCACTATGTAACATATGACTATGTAATAGGTTTGAAAGCTTGTCATCACCAATTTCTAACCTTTTATATTTCTCAATCCTATTATTTCCATCTTTCTCACCATGTTGAAATCCTCCTTTTTTCATGAGCATGACTACTCAGGGCTCCTTTACCCCTGACTGTAGGTGGTAATCATATGGAAACTAACTATGTGTGATTAATTTTCCATTTTAATTCATCAAGAACACTTTTTAGACTCACCCTTCAAGGAATAACTGATCCCTACTATGATAAATTAAAAAACATATCACCTTTGATTTGAAAACCCTTATGGGAAGATAAATTTTGCAATTTGTGGAAACTATCTGTAAATTAGTAATGGAGTATTTTATAGCAAGAAAGATATATTTATTCCTATTTTTTGACCTACACACATTTAAATTAAACTTAAACTTTGTGATAATTATTATCATAATCATCAAGATCATGTACACAACTTGAATTGCCTAGACCAATCCAAATAGATAATAAACTTGAAGTCCATGGGGATGCGCAAGTAGAAAATAATAGTAGACCCTATTATCAATGGTTTATAGAGAAAAAGGAACCAAAAATAAAAATAATTCTATGGAGTTAGATTAGATAAATATTATTTTCATCCCTCAGGTGCACTTTCTCTAACTCACTTCCTCTTGGCCATACCAAACTAAAACCGGTTGACTATTTAATCTTGTCTAGAAGAATGATAAAGAATATAGGATGGTTTTGATGAATTTAAGGTATTTAAAAGCTTATTAATAATATAAATGAGTTTTTTTTAATTTTAAATGACATTATTTAATCCAACACATGTGCCAAAACTACTACATAGGTTGTATAACCTTAGAAACTCCACTTTTACAAGAGATCTTCTTGTTTTCAATGTTTAAAACCACCAAATATATTTATAGAATTATCAATTCACACTTTATGACATTATACACATTTAATAACACCTTGACACACTTTTTAAGAAATAAACTATCCAAGTCCATTTAATGACCCAAAAGTGGTATAAGATGACATAAAATAATATAAGGGTAAATAACAAATATGACCAAAGCTAAAAACACATTAAGTGACCCTATTAAGAACATGAAACACATTTTTAACCCTATTATATCCATATCAAAATCTTGAATATATAAGGGATTGACCTAATTTAGCTTATGGTCAAATTAATCAACATTTTGGCAAATTCCTAGGGGTGGCAAGCTAGCTATGCCAAAGACCAATAGCCATATCCTATCCATTGGGATATGGAGTCACCTATACACTATATAGACACTGAATTTCCTTTTAAATAGCATTAAAAACACAAAAAAAAACAAGAAATAGACACATAAGATAAGAAACCAAATCAAAACAACACTTATGTTCTCAAGAACACTTAGGGAGAACACCAACCAAACTTAATAAAAATAAGATAAACAAAAACTAACCTGAATGGATATCTTCCTCTTAGATCAAAGGGGAAGCTTAAAACATATATTTATTAATGAAGTGAAATAATACATTAAGCATGTTTCCATTTGAACCTTGGCATTAATGTCTCCATCTCCTTCATGATATTTGTTAATGTCCTTGGAATGATACTCAATACAATCAAGGTAGATATAAATATATCACATATTAAGGTGGACTCTACTTTCACTTCAAAAACCTCAATTTTCTCATGGTACTCCTTAGCTACAACTTCCTATGGTGTATAAACAAAACATACCTCCTTGACTTCCATGGTACTTTGAGAGGGATAAAATTTCTTAATAGTTGTAAGCTCATCAAGGAACTTCTTATAATCCATCCAATCTTGATCATTCTCCTCCATATATTTATGCACTTGGATCTAAACTTTCCAAAGTTATTCAAGTTCTTGGAAAAGCCTCATCTGATACTACAAATAATCCTTTCTCTCTTCCTCTTTAATAACCATCACTTTTTCAACTTCATCTTCTTGGTTTTTGAGCACTTGATCAACTTAAAAGTTGAATGCAACTTCAGTAAGTTGGGATGGCATAAGATATTATTTTGAGGGTACACCACCAAGAGGTAATATGACTTTAAGAGTGTTTTGAATGGAATCAAACTCCTTATCATATTCAATCTCATTAACTACCACTTAAACAAACTTGATAACTTGGGAGTTATCATGTTGTACTTCAAAGGATAAAACATTTTTATTTAACATTATTAACAACATCTTCAACTTGGACAAAAAGAGGTATAGGTTCTTTCTCCTTCTTAGAAACATCAACTAAATCAGCAAATATGGAGTCCTTCTCAAACACCTCTTCTTTCATACCTTGACTTCACTCTCTGTAGATAGTTGCAACATGATCTTTAACATTTTTTCCTTCACTCAACAAGATTGAATTGCACTTTATCTCAGCAAGGGGAATCCCCATGGTGATCTCTTCTTCATCATCATTTTAATCATCCTCTTGGTCAACTAAAAAATGAGCTTGTTCTTTTTCACTTGCCTCCTTTAATATGTATTCTCCTTCAAGAAGGAATGAGATGGGAGGTTGATGGATAGGGTCATGGGTTGGGCAGAGAGTATTAAGTGTGATGGAGGGCTCATGAATGGGCTTGGGAATGGAAAATTATTAAATGAACTCATGGGGAGAAGAAAATTTAGATTGGTTAATAGGAGATACACCTTCTTCAACAGGACCTTCACTTTGTTCATAACCTTATGAAGGCTTTTCAACAATTGGAGAATCATTTCCAAACCCTTGGTTTTCCCACATTTTTAGTCTATCTATTGAGAATTGGACACAATTTCCTACCAAGTACAACTACTCATTGATATTTTATTGGTTTTTCTTTTCAACTTCATTACACACATCCATCAACTTTTGAACAAAACCTCTCAACCACTCCATGAGATGGTTATGGATTACATCAAACTTTTCATCACATATTCCCATCTCTTCTTCATTTTTTAGTAGACTTAGCATGAGTGCTACTACAGACTTGGTATTAAATAGGATTAAATTAACAACCACTCCATGAGATGGTTAGGGATTACATCAAGATTTTCATCCCATATTCCCATCTCTTCTTCATTTTTTAGTAGACTTAGCATGAGTGCTAATACAGACTTGGTATGAAATAGGATTAAAGAAAGAAGAGTGTAATAGTGGGGATTATGATGAGCTTCAATTTTATGAACTGATAATTCATACTTTATTTTAAAGTATCTTGATATCTAATCAATTGGATTATATAATTCCTTATGACAATAATGATAAGAATCAAGTTGAGATGAATATGGAAAGACTTCTTGACAAGGCTAGTAGGAGTCATATTGGGGTTTATATAAAGGTAATTTTTGATATTCTTCTTGATAGCCTTCCTTATAAGCTTCTTCATAAGAATATTCAATAACATGATGTTCATATGGAGGAGTAATAGAATGATCATAGGGTTGTTTAGGAGTATAACATGGATCATAACAAGGTTGATAGGGAGGTGAAAGTAGGGATTCACATCATAGACATCCATATCAACTTCATGAGTCAAATGAAATATAATAATTGATCACAACATTCATTAATAGATACTTGGGCTGATTAGAACCAAATGGTTTCATTAAGAGTCTCCATTAGTGCTTGCTTGAATACTTCCAAAAATGGATAATAAGAAAGACACACTAATAATCTTTCCACTCGTTTGGATAGTGGTCCCACCAAGCATGTTATAACTATTGTCACAAAATATTTTGTAATATCCCCTTCAAACAGGAAATATAGCAACACAAAAAATCTGGACCAAGATATAATCTCTGTTGAATAAATTCAGAATGATCACAATAATATAGTCTCTTAGTAGCAAATTACGAATCTTATCACTTGTCTTTCTAAACTATTACAATTGTAGTCCTTTCTCATGCATATAAATATGAAATACAGTCTTAAAAAACCCTGGCTTATCAAAATTGGGAGTGAAAATTGAATTCTGGAAGGTCTCGGCCCTTCTGTGCCGACACACAGTCGCCGTCGTCGGTCGATATCTCGCCGATGTCGGTCTCTGTCGGTCAGATTTCTGTCGACGTCGGTCTTCAGTCGACCAATGTCGGTCATTGAAAACCCTCTATCTGCCGAGGTCGGTTCCTGCACTGATCTGTACGAACCTGTACGGACTCTGTACGGCCACAAATTAAGCACAACTTCCCTATTTTCAACCCCTGATCTGAAATATATGTCTCTAACACAGTAGATCTCTAGCTGTATAATTTATTGAATCAAAACATAAAGCAATAAATACCTAAAATATCTGTGATAACTTTTGTGTGAAGTTATCTCTCAAACCTGAAATTCTGTGATAACCTCTGGATGAAGCTATCTCTCACTTTGGCAATATATCAGTTGATATTCCACAGCCTCTTAATTGCACACACTGAAGAGGGAATGTTCTCCAATGCAGATGGAATCCTGGAACCCTAGGCTCAGTCTTCACAGAAGAAATTCTTCAAAATCAATAATCAATAATCAATGGCTCATCCTGAATGGCCTCCATGTGAAACCCTTATACCCTCAAAAGATATGCTTGCCCTAATTAGGGTTTTCTTAAATTAGCATTAGGGTTTCTAATTTAAAATTAGACCAAATAATTAATAATTAATAATTAATTATTAATGAGACCAATTAATTAATATTTGATTAAATCAATCAAATATTAATATCTCCCTCAATATACGTCGGATCCTCAAACCGATTGAAGCAGGTGAATCAGGGAGTGATTCCGCACATGACCATACCAAAATAAAGGTGCTCCACTGCATATCAAATATCCCTAAAAAGTAGGAGCTCAGGCCCAATGCATCTGAAATACCCTGAATGAAAACCAAATGTAGAAATTCTATGAATCAAAGTCAATCCAAGCTCCATTATGACCCTCTATCCATCCTATTAGCCTACGAAGGTCGTATAATAGGCTAATCATCAAGACTGTCAATGTCCATGAAAAAGGGGACATGACATATTTCACCCTATAGATGGTTGTTAAAACCTAATCTGAGATTTGGCCAACATTGGAATACCTCTAGGCCTATGGGTTACCTATGAATAATTGATAAAAACATTCAACAATAGATACTTGGGCTGATTATAGCCAAATGATTTCATTAAGAGTCTCCATTAGTGCTTGCTTGAATACTTCCAAAAATGGATAAGAAGAAAGACACACCAAGAATCTTTCCACTCTTTTGGATAGTGATCCCACCAAGCATGCTATAACTATTGTCATAAAATATTTCACCCTATAGATGGTTGTTCAAACCTAATCTAAGATTTGGGAAACATTTGAATACTTCTAGGCCTATGGGTTACCTATGGTAAATGTAGAGCTCTAAGTTTAAGGTCTATCTCCAAAGATTGATCATTGAATTCTTATCACCTACACTAACTATTTACTTGGATGAAAAGGGATAGAAATGACACTAAAATAACCTACTCTAATGAGGTGATATACTAGAAATATCTTCTATAAACATAATATTTTCAAACTTTTATCAATTACTGACACTTTGTATCTTGTAGGAACCCATTGAATCTCAATCTCTTTAAGTGTATGCCTTAAGGAGCACACCAAGAAAGGGGTTGGAAGACCATTGGTGCTTCATAAAATTGTTTTCCCTTTTTCCACTTGATAGTTGCATAGTTGTCTCTTCAAAACCATTTACCCTAAGCTTATTATTCTCAATTGTACCCATTCCTTTTGTTTTTCATGCTTTATCCTCCTTGTTCTTTCCTTGAGCCCCTTTCACCAGTTGATTATACTAAGTCTACTATATCAACCCTATATAGGTTTTATCTTTTAATTACTATATAGGGTCAACTAGGTTGACCCTATACTATTTAAGGGTATTTTTCATTAGGATTTTTGTTAGCCCTTTGGCCAACCTAGCTCAGGACCTAGTGATTTATCTCTTTAAAACATACAGGGTCGACTAGGTCAACCCTATACAACCAACATATTTATAAGGATTTAGGGAAAGATCCTCCTATATATACAAGTTCATTTCTAGCCATTTGTAAGAAGATAAGTGAATAAGAATAAGTGTGAACAAATATCTTCTTATTGACCATTTTCTTGAGGAATAAAGATTACGGTCCCACACTTTCTTTGGAGATACTGATCTTGTCTTGTGGAAAAGTCATTCAAATGCATAGATAGGTTATGTAAACAAGATATGATTTGTATTTTTTATCCTTACATATCATAATGATCTCTTGTGAATCACCTTGGCTAAGGGAGAGACTGATGTTTGGTGGGTTCATCTTCAAAGGTAAGTATTCTCAACATTATTTCTCCTTTGTAAGAGTAGATAGATAATTTAGTTGTGCTTCTCTTCCATGCATTAGGATTATGTATACATTAACATGCGTATATGTCTTCTATGCATGTTTTCTTTAGTTTTTTTAATTTATAACCCCACTTTGAGCCACAACATTTAGTGTGTAATAGATTAGATTTACTTTTTTGTTTACTAGATATAGAGTGAAAATTAAACCTAAGACTCTTTTAGGGTTGTTGCATTATTGTGTTAGACTATAGGCTTTAGAACCCTTCCTATCATGGTGTATTTTGAAATGTGATCCCCTAATTAGGTCTAATAGATCCCCATATTGGTCATACCCTTGTTTAACAAATGTATTCCCAATTGGAAGTGTAGGTATGCTCTATCTTCTCTGATCTAGGATTGATTAGCATTTTTTATTTCATACATTATGATGACCTTGACATGAAGTAACCCTTGTAATATTTATTTGCCTTATTTTATTTATTTCATTATTTCATCATTATTTTTATTAGATATTTTCCATACTAGATCAACTTTTTTGACCCAGTATTTAACTTATATGCACTGGATTTTTAGGTACATGCTAATAAATCAACCTAGTCGACCTAGTATAGGTTTTTAGCTTTTCAAACATCCATTTCAAACTACTAGGTTGACCCAATTAGCCTTGTACTTTTTAAGACATTATGTTAGAATACTAGGTTGATCCAACTGACCTTATATATTTCAAGCACTCAGTAACAAGTTTTTATAAATCTTGATCGACCCAATCAACCTAATTAGTAGAATTTACAAACATATATCAAGGTCATTAGAAAATAATATACATTCTCTACATCTCTAATCCACCAAGGTTCCTTTATATCTCTCTATCTCTTTATTTACAATTTTCCCTTTTACAATTTGTAGTCTTTAAAACTTCCCTTACATAGTCCACTAGATCAACCATGTTGACCTAGTTCTATGTTATATGTGTTGCCTAGATAACTAGGTAAACTCTGTCAACCCTCTTCATTTTAGACCTTGTTTTCATAGTATAGGATTGATGTTGTCTACACTATTCTATATTTTGTGTATACATTATTGACTATATCAACAATGTACCTTATTTCAAAGTTGGAACCTTATATGTTAGTAACTAGTTCACACTTTCTTTTTTTATTGCTTGCATGTTTAGAATATATCCCATAGTTTAATTAGGTGGTTTTCAATTAATCATTTAGTTTCAATATTTTTTATTTATGCACGCAAGTCAAATCAAAAATATAAACAAGCATTTTAACATTTGTCTACCTAAGACTAACCTACTTAAATTTCATCACCAAGGGGGAAGACAACTTGATAATATTGTCAAGTATAAAGCATGTTTAATGGTATATTTTGTCTAAACACCTATTACCCTTATCACTATAGTATGTGAAGTGAGGGGGTAGGCCCCAATACTAGGTTCAGTATGATTGCCACTATAGTCCTTTTCAACCCAAACTACCTAAAACCATAGATTTCTATTCTAGTTCCTTGCTTATAGGCAACTTCACATCACATCAAAAATCATATCCTAATAATCTAACAAACATTTAGGTTAACCAACTAGTTAGCTCTTTACTTTTCAAGTTGATTTCTTTTATTTACTCAATTGTATATTGTATAGTAAAAACTTACATTAGTCAGCATTGGTGCAAGGTTTTGTGTTGTGTGCTTTAATTGGATTGGTGAGTGTTAATCCAATTGAATATTTGTTTCCTTTTACCTATTTTATTTTAAACTATTTGTAAAATTTATCTTTACTTAGTGCACAAAACTATCATAAGCTTCTTAATTTTCCCTCTCTATTGCACTAGGTTAACCTAATTGACCATGTACCTTTTTACATCCTCTGTTCACTATAATGATCAACCCAGTCATCTTTATACTATTTTTAGACCTTGTTTCCTCTTTTTCCAATCTATGTTCACTATACTAGATCAACCCAATCAACCCTATATTATTGTAGACCCTATTTTTGTCCTAGGCCAACCTAGTTGGCCCTATACTA